>ML736200.1:0-204731 GCA_009193595.1 Aspergillus bertholletiae
TTACCCCAGAAAATTAAACCCAAGCCACGAAAAAAAAAGCCAAAAAAAAAAGCCAAAAAAAAAAGCCAAAAAAAAGAAGAACAAATTAGACTAACCCGGGTTGCACACGGTTATATTGCATGGGTAGATGTAACTGCATGTGCGATATCGAACCGCATCGTTCGTCTGCGCAGGATGATTGGAAAGGAAGGCGGGGGCTCCGCGGCGAGTATTTCTGCTACGACGCCGATGAAGTCGAAGTTGAAGTCGAAGTCTACTACGCCTGCCGGGAAGGGGAAAGAGAATGCGGTGGCTACCACGCCGACTAAGATCGGGAAGAGAAAGGTTAAACTGGAGGATGAAAGCGAAGATGGGGATGACATGCCTGTGAAGGTGGTGGTTAAATGTAAGAAGGAGGTCAAGGAAGAGATGGAGTGAGAAAGAGGGGTTTTAGCTGGGACTTGTGTTCTGGACTCTGTGGACGGTATTTGATGGATGTGGAATGACACTTCTTTTTTTTCTGTTTGTGATGCGGTGGGATTTGATATGCATTTATGAGTTGTTGTGTTTTTGTGGAATCAATGGAGGAGTAGTTAGATATGGCCTAGGATTGATAAAAGTCCGTCCCGTTTTATGCTGACTCTTTGATACTGTAGTAGGGCTTATCCCGGTAGCTACACAAGGGTTATATAGTAGTTTTCTTCTACATGCATCGTACGAGCTCCGCTATTGGAGGTTCTAAGATAGACGTCGGGGTTCCAAGTTCGTATGCATTCGCATCCACTATCAACTATCAACTATCATCGGTAGCCATAAATGCATTCCCCCATAAAATTTCCCTCCGCGGCTGACTACCGGAATCCACCACGGCAGAAGAATAAACATCCCCTCACCACCATACGCATATTCAATCCCTAAAATTAGTCCACAGATCTACAGATCCACATCCAGACCTAGAAACCTACCGCCCGGCCCTGATCTTCTCGTAGCAGGTAAAACAAGTCAAGTCGCGACAGTAACAGTTCGATACTGGATGGCGAGTCATGAGCGGATACGGCCAGTAGATTCTAGTCGCGACACGACTACGGACGGCGCTGCTGAGTTCTAGAGCCCTGGTCGGTGGGCTGGGTGCGGGAACCAGAGCCCAGACGAGGCGAGGCCCGGGGGACGCGACTGGCACCTGAGACTCCTTAGCCCTGTGTATCTGCAAGGGAGGAGGGGAGGACCAACCCGTGTTACCACCATTCATAGCATGCGCGTGGCTATTGTTACTGGGACCTGCCATGGCTTGAGCAGCATGGATGAACCCAGCATGAGCCTGAGCGGTTGCGTTGCTAGCAGTGTGGCCATTGGTACCACCGTTGGCGATGGGAACGTGTGTATGGGCGTTCACAGCTCCAGCCGTATGATTATTGGCACCAACGTTAGTATTGGCAGCCGCATGAGTAATGGCAGCAACGTGGGTATTGGCCGCAGCGCGAGCGTTGGCAGCAGCCTGAGCTCTGATGGCATCGTCGAGATTACCACGGCGCAAAACCACACTATTTCCGGCGCGTGAGTGACGGCGGAAGTTGGCCAGCTGCTGCTCAAGTGCGAAAACGGTAGGCCGAGGATAGCTGGCTATAAGTCGTGTTAGTGCTGGTACTGGGATAGTGAAACGGAAGTACTTACGCCAGGCAGCGGCGATCTCAGCGAGGTTCGCGTCAAGGTTCACACTCTGAGTTCGCAAGATGATTTGCCACAACTGACGGGAGGGAATAGTGTCAGCTTGAGTAGGAGAGGGAGTAGGGACGGAGGGTTGGTGGTCGCGTACAATGTTGACATTGTTATTGTTCCAAGACATCTGAGTTGCATTTCGGTTGCCCCTCCTGGAGCTCGCCTTGGAGGTCGCCTTAGAGCGGGCCATGGCCTCTGTCCTATCAAGGAAGGGTGATGTGTGATGTGAGGTGGTGTTGGCAACGACGGTGAGTGTTGGTTGTGCGGTGTGAAATGGTAGAAGATAGAGGGAAGGAGTACAGAAGGAAGGATGCAGAAAGGAAAGGCAAGAGATAACAGAGTAACAGAAGGGAATTTACGTGCACCAGTTTTCGTGGGATTCGAGATTCCAGACAGTTCTGCAAGTGAGGCAGGTTGAGCCCTAGTTCAGCCGTGTGACTGTGAATGGGTTGCCATGGACGCAGTAGAGACTCTTTGTAACTGGATGTTCGTTCGTATAGTCTTGTCTGATAGGACGTTCCATGCATAGCCTTTGTCTGCTCTTCACAGCTTGAGCTTCTTTCAATCATTCACGCCTTGTGGGCTTGTGCCGCCCAATGCGAGGGCTATCCAGATCCCTGAATGACGTATTGCCTATTTGTGGCATATATTCCGGTTTGGAGACATTGTGACGCAGAGAGGGGGCTGGAGGGCTTAGAGCAAACTGTGTTGAGATAATATTACATGGACAGTTGACAGAGCATTCTGGAGATTTTGGTACTCCAAGAGAATACAACATTGGAAAATGAGGGCTGCATGGTGCTGTAATTCGGCTCGAGATGTGGCACAATTTTGGAGAGACTCAATGGTGGAAATACCATTTAATATCATAAGTCTCTAGCACTATTGAAACTAGGGTAGTATAATCCCTCGTCGCCTGATAGGCGAATTCCCAGGAACTAGGCTAAAGAATATTGCAGTACTTAAGTGCCCCTTGCTTAAGTTTGGTCAGCTCTGCAACTAGAGGGAAAAGATACTTACCAGCGGTACGAGATCCTGGAGCAACGAGGAGTTCAAAACAATCTTAGAGCGCCATGGCTCATATTTTACTTCATAAAGAAATTGTTGTTCATTGCCAAGGGTAAGGCGGCAACTGACGGCACGGCGAAGGCTACAATGATATTGGCAATACTTGGCCTTTGTCTTCTGCACTAGTCAAATTGCCACACGCGGATTTTGAGCATATTGTCACTGGCCGGAGGAACATGAGGTTATCGAGGGCAAGCCGATAGACTTTTCTACTTCAATTGCCCATGAATGTTAGCGGGCTAGAGCAATAGTTGAGACACGACAATTGAAAGCCATGATTAATGGCGGACGTCTAAGGACTCATTGCTTTGATCTTGGGGTATGCATAGTATTCAGTGGTGGGAATAATATATCATAGTTTCACTATAGTTGACCATGTTCTGAAGGACTCTAGGGTTCAGCTGGCTAGATTTATTACCGTAACCAAACAATAGAATCATCAGTGTTCGACATATACGACCCTGATAACACGCAGAAGCAATCGTGTCGAACACAGTGTCAATAGGAGGCGAAGATCCAGTTCTTTAAGGTGGCATGCATCATCTAGAATGCTTGGGGTCTTGGACTGTGAAATCTCAGTACACGGGCGTTTCTAGATATAAGGGATCGTCGAGGATAGCTATCCCCCCAAGCTTTGAGCGCCTCGAAATACGAAGCGGGATCTCGCCAGGACATGGGCAGTAGGAGGCGCCTATGCCAAGACGGCACATCGGCTAAGCTGTGGACCTGTAGCGGTAGCCATTATGCACCGTTGAGTCGAGTCCAGAGTGAATCCAGACCCACACCTTCTGAGTCCTCATTCCCTCTCCCTAGCCTCCGATCCATCGCCGAGTTTGTTCCCGATTTTGACGCGTTTCTAGTTTAGGCAATTGCAGGATTTCTCAATATTTGAATTTGTTTTTGGGTAGGAGAGTTGGCTTTGTTGCGAGATTGCCTTTTCTGGAGTCGTGCAGGTCTGTTCGTGTCGGGGACACTCATAGGGTTTAGTGGAGCTCCACGGTGGATTTCTTCTTGTCTTGAATTTTCCATTGGGTATACAGGAGAAGGTCGAATAATATCGACTGACCGAAAACATTCCACCAAGGTAAGCGGATCTCTCGACGTTAAATAAGCTTATCTTGGCGTGCGAAGATAGTAGTAGTCTCATTCGATCCACATACCCCTAGAAGACATCGTCCTATCCCGAAATCGCTCGATTTAGTCCGCAAGACCTGGCTTCATAACTATAGCATTGGGGGATAGAAATACCCGTTCCCATCATGCCCTCTTAGCGGTGGGAATTGAAGGGTAGCAAGCATTCTTATGAATCTTAATTTGTTATATTGGCCCCATGCCACGACTGGACGTTCAATCTCCCGCTATGCCCGTAAAGATTGTCATTTTATCCTTTCCGGAGCAGAGTCATATTTCCGATGGCGGTTGAACCTCGGCATAGAGCTTTGAAGAATTTTATATTATCAGCGGCCCAGTATAGAATTATGTGGGTCCCGCGTTGCTGTGGCAAATCCGCCATACTTTATCTGGGATGAACAAGGTCCGGATTTTCAAGTGGACCAGGACCACAACGCTCGCAAAAACCGAGAAAACTTTACCTGAGTTGGATGAACTGGGGACAAAAGTAATACATTAAGGTTGAATCAACCCAAGATAATTATAGAATAGAGTACTAGAGTAGTTGAAGATCAGCGCGGATCGAGGAGACATTGGGGATGGTGCTATAATGTAGTAGTACGGGTCGTTCACGAGATGAGTGTATTACCTGTGGTTTGAGTAGATAGGCTAGGTTTATTTTGAGCACACAAATCACGATTATTCATCTACTGCACACGGATGCGATGTTGTGCGATATTGTATCGGCGCTCTCCGCAGGTTCCGTCTTTTCCTGGAGGATACCTATCCTCCCGACACATAATTCCATATGTATAGCAAATACAGCTTTACACAACTCAAAACCGGCAATATGAGAAGGACTCAGCTGCGGTGTTATGAATTACTCCGTCTCGGAGAGTTAGGGTCACTCACTACGGAGTATTCAGCAGCGGATCCTAGGATGTGTGGGCCAGTGGATACCGGAGGTTCCGTTGAATGGAATATTCCACGCAAAACTCTAATCCCAATGGGAAAAGGAGATATTTATGATTATATGACTTCCCGGCTTAGCAATCCGTACGTATCGACCGGGGGTAGAGAGTATGGGTGTATATAAGCCGTGGCCCTCAGTCCTGAACAGCATGGTCTTGATTCTTGACGTATCATTAGTCCTCGCTTTTCCCGCATCCCTAAAACCACAACAGTCACCATGAGCATCACCTTTGACGTATACCGTGGCTCCAAAGAGGGCAAGATTGTCGCAGATAAGACGACTCGCCTTCTTCGCCCGACGGATGTCTACATCGAGACGACACACTCTGGTCTCTGCGGCACAGACGAGCACTTCTTGCACTCTGGCCAGGTGCTTGGCCATGAAGGAGTGGGAATCATTAGAGAAGCTGGAGAGGCCGTAACACACGTTCAGGTCGGGGACCGTGTTGGATTCGGATATACCCATGAAGTCTGTGGAATCTGTGATCATTGTATCAGCGGTATATTCACCTGTTATTCTCCTTCCTGCGGGGTTCGCTAACATGCCTGTAGGATGGGATCAGTATTGTGTCAACAAAAAGGAATATGGAACTCACAACCACGACGTCGGTACATTTAGCCGAGGTGTGGTCTGGAACGCCGGCAACGTGTTCAAGATCCCAGACAGCTATGGCTCCGCCAATGCGGCGCCCCTGATGTGTGCCGGTGCCACCGTCTGGACTTGCTTGACGGAGTACGGGGTGCGGCCCACCGACCGTGTCGGTGTCATGGGCATCGGTGGTCTAGGCCACTTGGCTGTCAAGCTCGCAGCTGCAATGGGCTGCCACGTCGTTGTACTTTCTAGTTCTGAGAGGAAACGTGAAGAGGCCATGCAGTTCGGAGCTTCGGAGTACCATGTCTTTTCCAGCGAACAGGAACTGAAGGATTTCAAGCCATTGAAGCATCTTCTACTGTGCGGCAGTGCTAATGTTGACTATCCATCGTAAGTTACACCAAACACCTGTGTTGTTGTGTTGTAAAATATGTGGCCGGTTGCTAATTTGTGCAAGTCTCCTCCCTCTCATGGACATCCATGGAACGATCTATCCCCTCACGGTTGATTTCAAGCCCTCTGCTGTTCCTCTGCTTTTTATGAACATTAAGGGCATCCGCATCCAGGGTTCGCTGGTTGCTTCTCGCAAAAGCCTGAAGAGCTTGCTGCAGTTTGCTGCTGACAAAAAGATCGAGCCTACGATCATGAAGTTCCCCTTGAACGAAGCGGGTATTGAGGATGCCATGCAGACACTGAGGGACGGGAAGATGCGATACAGGGGTGTTCTTGTGCGCGAGTAAGCTAGAGGTACTAGATGTATGATAGTCAGTTATACCCGATAGATATTGTATATATAATATATTATATGACGGAATTGTGGAGGTAGTCGTGTTGAAAGGTCCTTGATTCAACTGTTGATCTAGCCTTCTATCGCTGTATGTCAGGTGATCATCTAGCCATCCCTACGCGTCCACTTTGGCAGATTGAATGAAGCAGTTTTAAGAAAAGTCTCGTACGGTTCGTATATTGAAGTTTGCCGTAAATTTTTTGTCCAGGGGTTTGGTTCTAATATTGGTTATATCACCCTTATGTATAGTTAACTACCCCACAACGTCTTACGTACGCACCATAGGGACGAGTAAATTCACTGGATCTGGACTCTGGACCATTTGAATGGCTCTGATTTACAACCTTTCTAGTGTACTTGTAGTGCGGCGATCTCCTGTTCCATGGGAATGTCCCAGTAGATTCTCTCTCCACGCTACTACTTTCAACCTTCGCTTTCTGCGACTTCTATCACGTTGATTGGATCACGCATGGAGTTTGAGCTATGAATAAGATGACATCATCATCGGCCAGGATGCCAGAAGAGAAGGCAAAGAATTAAATGAGATACAACGCCAAGAGCCAGAACAAGAGTCGCCAGGACAATAACAACATGGCTAGACGCAGGATATCAAGAGATTGGCGCCAAAAGTATAAAACAAATGACTAAGAGAACATAAAAGAAAAGAAGGGAAAGAAAAAAAAAAAAAAAAGCCACCGCCACCTACTGGCTCAGGGCGGCGGGAGTATTTTCACAAATGACTTCCGCTTCGGTCATTGGCGTGTCTTGGCTCTGGACGGATCCATCGACTAGTTGATCATCCGATGTTTTTGATGCGTCGGCTTCTGTTGTAGACACCGTCGACAGGTCTTCAGCGTGATTAATATGATTTCGCTTCTTAATCGCGTTCAGGACATTGCTGATCTGGCTCATTTCCTCGTCGTCGCTCAATTCGCCATCGCGCTCGATGAGCATGTCGACTTGGCGGGGCGTAACACGGAGATCCGGGTTGTCATCCTCATCTTCGTCGTTGACAATGTCTTCATATTCTTCATCAAGTGCAGGAACGAGCGGAGACCGGGGGACGTCTGTCATCTGGACGGATGGGCTGAAAGTCATGGTCTTTTTGATATTATCCAATACCTTCGTACAGACTTGCGTCAAGTAGGCGTCGGTGTTTTGATTGGCCATGTTCGAAGGCCGGACGTCAAGTACATAATCTGGCGCGTAGTACTAATGCTACAGGTCAATAATAAAGTAAACGGGATTGATCGAAGGTCACCTACCCCGTAGAAATCATCGTAGGGCAGCTCCGGCCCGACCTCTTCCCCCACCACAACGCCCGTCTCGAACGCCCACGTACGTGCGACATTTCGCATTGTGTAGCCGCCACCGCCCACCAGCATAGTCGGCAGGTTGAAACTTTTCACGTAATTGACGCAGTTCGCGTGGCCGCGCATACTGAGATTAAAGCTCCCGAGGCGGTCGCCGGACAGGCTGTCTCCGCCACATTGCAGCACAACGGCTTCGGGACGATACCAGTCCATGACGCCTTTAATCACCTGCTGGAATACTCGACTATAGGAGGCGTCGTCCATTCCAGGGCGGAGAGGGACATTTACAGAATGATTCTTGCCCTCGTGTACGCCGATGTCGCCGATGTCTCCCGTCCCCGGGAAGAAGTCCCCGTACTGGTGGAAGGACACGGTCATGACCCGATCAGTCGTATAGAACGCCTCCTCGACGCCATCGCCATGGTGTACGTCAATGTCGATATACAAGACGCGCTGGTGGAAGCGTAATAATTCCAGAATTCCCAGGACAATATCTACCCCACATGAGTCGGCGGCCAACGAAGTTAATTCAATTCGGTACGAGAAACTCACCATTCACGTAGCAGAATCCATTCGCCTCACCCTTTTTCGCATGGTGAAGTCCACCGGACCAGTTGATCGCGATATCGCATTTTCGATTATTCAGACGGGCGGCGGCTTCCATACTACCGCCCGCACTGATGCTGCAGAATTCAGGCAGGCCATCCCACACGGGATTGTCGTCGTTGAAATTGTATTTTGCCTGCTCAGTCAGATGCTTGCTGATCGAGTCGGGCGTGACCTTGAACAAAAAGTCGATATATTCATCTGAGTGGAACCGTGTCATCTCATATTTCGTGGCTGGTTTCGCACGCTAGAAAATGCCCCGGAGAGTAAGCACGGAAAAATTGCCTCACGTCAAGGACCTCCCACGACTCACATAGATTTCCATCTTCTTGTAGAGTCCGTAGTTAAGAATCAGGCTATGGGCCATCCTCATGCGGTGGGGCTTCATGGGATGTCCCGACACGTAGGCGTAGTTGCCCACATCGGAATCATAAAAGTAAGCGACTCGCCGCTTGCTTTGCGAGGCATTACTTAGACTGAATGAGTCGAAGGGGGTGGTGGTTAACATGTCCGGCCAGGTAATGACACAGGTGGCAGAAAATCAGTTCTCTCAGTGATGAGAATGGAAAAAATGGGACGGTCTGCCGTAATCCACAGATCATCTAGATGGGATACATGTATGTCAAAAAGACGGAGCTTCGCCCTGAGAAACCAGAAGCATGCATATATAAATAGTGTAGGTCGAAGGGCTCCCCCGTCAAGTGACTGCTAGTCGCTTATTGGCCTCGGTGCCTTTATGCTCAAATTGCCCAAAGGGGGTGACTTGGTCAACATTCTTGACCAATCGGATTCCCAGGACTTCCGCGGACCGCAGAAACGAAGCCGCGTCTTTCCCTTTCTGGAAATTTAATCGCCTCGCACAAAATGGGAAATATCGTCGTCTGATTGCTCGAACCCTGCCCACGAGGACGTGCCATCCTGGGTTTCTCCCCTAATGGAGCGCGACAGTCTTATTGGACGCGTGGTCCACTCCACCACCACCAATATCTACATAATTCTCTGGATGGATGGATGTAACTATTTCCATTCTCTTATCTCATCAACCAGTACCCCACTGGGGTGGCCATTCCCCAGGCACTCTCAACGGCAGAGAATGTATCTAATAACTGGTCCGCAACACGGTTTCTTATAGGTGGTAGCATCAGATATAATATGACAAGTACTGATATGGGTGCTTGGTTATTTACGCAGAAAAATACTCCCTATCCGGTCCTACATTCACTTTCCCAGTGGCAGGCCATAGGAAAACACAAAGAACAAAGAAAAGCCCCTCGGGAATCGGAAATTACAATGGCGGTGATCGGGGAAGTCCATACGCACACCTGAGCCGAGAAAATCAAGAATTGTTGACAATGTACGGAGGATTAGTCGTAGGTATTGTAAAGTGGGTCTTCATGCCAAGCCAGGGCGGCTATGTACTGTCCTGCGTGGTGTGGTACTGCCCGTTCGCTTCGCTTTAAAGATTCAATTGGTTCACATGTACTATATATCTGATCAACGATCCTCCCTCCCCAACCGAAAACAAAGGCGCCGACTCGGTCCGTCACCTTTGTAACTCCGACAGTTGGTTCTGGAGTCCCTCCACGTTCCCGGGGTGTTCTACTCCGATGGACTATGCTGAGTCTCATGCGCATGTTCTGACGTCGGTGAATGACTTGCATATTGTGCGGTATGACCAGGCGTGGGCCAAGAACGGCCATGTGTTGTTGCGATATACGGTGGAAGGGTCTCACTTGGGGAGACCCTATCAAGGTATTGAACGGTCGGATCCTCCGAGAAGGGCACGGTGGAGTGCTGCAGCTATCTTTGAGATTGAAGACGGGAAGGTCAAGTGCTTTACGAAGGACTGGGATCATAAAGTCATGTAGGTGGCTCTCTCTCTCTCAATAAATTGGAATCGGCGGGTATTGGAACTAGAGCTAACTGGTCAATGCAGATACAACTCGACTGGGGCCCGGTTGGTGAGTGTAATGATCCCCGGTGGGATAAGGAGATGCATACAGAACCCGAGCAAGCGAGGAGCAGGGAATACCGATGCAAAGTTAGGTGTAGTCAGCCTACTAGTAGTATGCCATGTCACGATTTTCAAAAGATACTAGTAATCTTAGCCACACAAACCTCTTCGTTAGTCACGTGTGACCCATAATGGTATGATTTGTAGTTAAGCTGGTGTAACTTCCCAAAGCTTTATGAGGCACAGATGCACGTCAAGTTCTACGGCTAGCCGAACATACAGGTTCAAAAATCCTTCCATAGTAACTAGTAGCTCCACCTTTTGGGCAAGTATTACAAGACCCTAGTATATTTGCTGAGTTGTCTTCGCTTCCGATGGCGCTAACCCTTAATTGGATTAGTTGGATGAGCTGACCCTGTACTTCACTTACTAATGATTGAACATCGGCTCTGATCTCAAGTGGTGATGCATCACCAATCCTGCCTTTAAATCTCATTTCAGGTTACACTTCATCATCTATACTATATACTGGTGACAAAATGTCAATACCCTGAATTCTGCCGATTACAACACGCTGCGGTGAGAAGATTGTGAAAGCGGTTGAGGCCTCTAAGAATAACGACGACGGACTGAAGTTCTCACACGCCCCTGGTACAGAAGGATGACGTCTCTTGTTGAAGAAAATAGAGATACCGATGCCAAGTCTAAGACTCTGCTAATTGAAATCGAAAATAGAAGACTGAGGATTAAGCGCACCTGGTCAGTAGGCTATGCTAAGATGGCAGCTGCTTTAGAGAATGAAGATCGAGGCGGTAAGGAGCCTAAGAACACGGCTACGTTGTTGAGGCCCCTGGGTGGGAAATTCTTATCCGGGTAGTGATGTGCTACTCCGTAGTACCAATCCAATAAATGTGGTTTGGTGCTCGGGGTCCGACCAGAGGCAAAAACGATATAAATTGAATTTTGATAAATGACACAGCGTGACGCTAGTGACTGATCATTTTCCTCTTGTTTCATTTACATCAAATAGTATTGATATGCTCGGCAAGGGATGGTTGACAGTTTTTGGCAACATGACAAATTAGTTCAATGGGCTTATGATTGCCTAGGTACAACGGATATCTGTCGCACTTTCCCTACCGCAAATGGCAGATAGTATCGACAAGCGATACCACTGCAGATCATGGAAGCAGAGATATAATATAGGGCAAACCACTCTGAGAGTTATTTGATCCTGTGTGAGACTCTTGGATTCTCTCTAAAGGCCTGGGTAGAGACGGACGTAACCCCTTCATGGCTTTTCAAAAACCGGTAGCTGTACGGTATGGCCGAGGAAATCAATCTGAAGCGAGGCAGATTCGAGCGTAGACGTGTCGATCTCTGCCACAAATACACCAGTCCATCCAAGACGCATATGGTGCTCAGCGCACGTATCCGCATCATCCCTGGCACATCAAAATTGTTGGCCTTTCCCCTCTCCTACAATACACAGCTACGGCTGCTGGCCTTGCACCACTCACCTTTTGATGTGAAAGGAGTATCCTGCAGAGTGCGATTGCTCGAACCCAGAGGTTCCTCAATATTGCCTTTATTTAGCCAGAATGATAATGTCGTGTGGTAATGACCTTGAGATTCAGCGAACCAGGTAAAGGAGCGGTCATGCTGACAGCAAAAGAACCTAGGGGGCAACCGAGCTATTCTGGTAAATGTCCAGCAGGGTTATGGAGTGAAGTGGTCTTGAGATTGAAATTCGAGGCAAGCCTATATAGTGTGGGTACACGTATCGGTCACCGCAGGCACAGTACTATGTCTCTCATACGGAGCATGAAAGCCACGGTGTAGCTTTGTATTGTTCTAGGGTATCTATCCCCCACGTAATCAGTGCCGTCTATACACTCCGTAAAGGGCCAGGAAATTGGAGTGCAGTGTTCGCAAACCGTTCTATTATAGGAGAGGGGCCATTATCTTCTGAACCGCATACATCATCTTTTTCACCATACCTCATGTATTCTCACAGGACCCTCGAGTAAATGATCAAATGATCGAGCACATTGACACCACATGGTGAAAGTGACTCGTCATTTTCGCCTCCTCATGTCTTCTAGCCTATTATGGTAAACGGTCGACAGCTCAGCTTATGTATAGGTTGAACTACCGCCATGATATATTACTTAGTAAAATTACAACGATTCGGAGATTACCGAATTCAATAAGTTTGAGACTCTCCCCCGACCTACAGGCCTTGATGCTAGAACAGCCTTTCAGACTTCAGTATCCCAAGTGCTAGCACTAACTAGTTAGCGCTATATTTGGGGTCATATTTAGTTTCCTACGTATACAGGGACCCACAGTGGGGTTGGATGGAGCTCGGACTCCACCGGCCACTGATAAGGAGCACTGTTATTGCATCGATCTGTTCCCGAGACTGTTGTTTACATGTCCAAGGTAGAGTACGTAGTAGGAACGTAGGGTTCTCTACTAGTAGTTCTCCGCACTTTAGACAAGTGATGCGGAAGCCTTGATTTATGCACCACTATTTATTACAACTTACGACAAGGCCGAATTGTCCATAGTGTTGAAATACCCCTCAAGTCTGTGATCATAGATAAGGATGGCGTAGCATCGTAATGCGGGGTTTGTACCCTGCCAGTCAACAATCTCCCCCTCATGTCGCCTCACTACAAATAGTCAAATACCCCAGAAATACGCGGTGTCCTCCACATTGTGACTGCCGACAGGAATATCTGACCTTCAACTACCCGTTTACCAACAATCAAATCCACCATGTCAGACCCTATCCCCCACGTGTCTAACTGGATCAACGGCGCTTACACCACCGCTACCCCCCAAGTAATCACCGTCTTCAATCCCGCAACCGAAACACCCATCGCTACAATCGACTCGACACCCCAAGAAACGGTCACCACTATTGTTGCAGACTCCGTGCAAACCTTCCGCACAGGATCATGGTCTAGAACCGAACCCTCAGACCGGTTCACGGTCCTCTCCACCGCCGCCCGAATCCTTCGCACGCGCCTACCCGAGTTCATCGAGCTCGAAACCCGCCAAACAGGCCGCCCCATCCGCGAGATGCGGACCCAATTATCGCGCGTCCCAGAATGGCTCGAATACTTCGCCTCGCTGGCTCGCGTCCATGAAGGCAGAGTCACCCCCTTCAAGGGCCCCGTCGTGAACACCCTCACCCGTCTCCCATTAGGTGTTGTCGCACAGATCACACCGTACAATCACCCACTGCTGATCGCGACGAAGAAGATCGCTGCTGCCTTGGCCGGGGGGAATGTGGTTATCGTGAAGCCAAGCGAGCTCGCGCCGCTGTCGGTCTTGAGACTGGGACCGCTTTTCCAGGAGGCAGGGTTACCTGACGGCGTCCTCCAGATTGTCTGCGGCAAGGGATTCGAGACGGGCAAGTTCCTCTGCGCGTCCCCGCTTTTGGCGAAGATCGATCTTACGGGAGGGTTGGGGACGTATCGGGCGGTTGCGCCCGTTGCGGCAACGAATATGGTCCCTATTACGGCAGAGTTGGGGGGGAAAGCACCCGTTTGTTTGTTTCCAAGTTTGGACGTTGGGAGGGCTGTGCAGGCGGCATTGTTTGCAGGGTTTATCGCCAGTGGGCAAACTTGCGTGACCGGGAGTCGGTTTTTGGTTCACAAGGACATTTATGGCGCTTTTCGAGAGTTGTTGGAGAAGCGGGTTAGGGAGTTGAGGATTGGAGATCCGATGGATAGTCGGACGCAGATTGGGACCGTCATTTCGATGGACGCCGTGAAGCGATGTGCGACTTTTGTGGATCGGGCGGTGCAGGAGGGTGGACGTGTGCTTTGTGGTGGGCGTCCGACGACGGGGCCGGATGGAAAGGGGTTCTTCTTTGAGCCAACGATTATTGAAGTTCAGGCTGATTCGTATCTCGCATGCAATGAGGTTTTTGGCCCGGTGATTGCGCTGATCGAGTGTGAGTCGGAAGAGGAAATTGTTTCTATTGCCAATAGTACGCCGTTTGCCCTCGGCGCCTCAGTCTGGACGAATAATTTTAACCAGGCTCACCGGGTGGCGGAGAAGATTGATGCGGGCATTGTTTGGATCAATGGCCATCATCTCAACGATCCTTCATCGCCGTGGGGAGGATTTAAGGAGAGCGGAATCGGGAAAGAAAACGGCCTGGAGGCGTATGAGAGTTATACAAAGGTCAAAAGCACGCTGATCAACTACGGGGTAGTTCCGGCCTGGTTTGATGACGAGGCTACCAATGCACGATATGGGTGAGCGATACATGGTATTGGGTGACTAGACATACTAGATGATGACATGCGACTTTCCTTTATTCAGCTCGTAGTAATTATCAAATGATCGACATCCTGGTACGTGGGAAATAACCGGCTAGTATAGTAAGGAAGACTTGTGGCATTATTCATTCTGAAACTATCAACATTCGGATCGTGTTCAAAGTCATATATAGGAGAGTAATCTAAAGCGCATCAAAAGCCTTGACTGCAGCCTCCGCAGTAACATGAGCACTGGCAGGGTTTGCACCGGTGACAATAGGTCCGTCGGTGATAGTGAACGCATCCCAAGGTCCAGCGGGGGAGACATCTTGATTGAAGTAGTTAGATATGAATTCTCATGTGCAGATGGGGAGGATGAGGACTTACAGGTTGCTCCAGAGGATGCTGCGGAGGCCTCAATGGTTGGTCGGTCCCAGCTCTTAATGGTATCTAGAACACCTTCCTCCTCCTCACCTCGGGTGGTGAAACCGGTAACCCTGCGGCCGGAAATGACAGACTTTCCGGTGGAGGGGTCAATAATACCAGGGAAGATGGCTCCCCCATGGCAACTGTGTGGATGTATTAGTATAATGTCATCCGCAATGGAACGAGAAGTAGAAGGGGGGCCTCCATACACAGCAGACACAATGCCACCGTCGGTGTATATCTTAGCAGCAATTGACTGCAGACCCTTGGCATCGGGGTAGTCGATCAGCGATGCATGGCCGGCAGAAGCAAAGAAAAGGCCATACTATCCAATGGTTAGCGTCAGGAATTGCAGGTTGTTTCCCCAAATTTACGGAATACGCACAGCATCCGGGTTGATGTCGCTAGGCTTGAGCAATTTATCCAACTTGGAACGGAATTCACTCGAGTGGTCCTCCCAAACAGCGCGATCCTCCTCTGGAAGCCAATCTTTCTGCTGAGACAGCCAATCCGGCTGGTAGGTACCCGTCTCGGAGACAAGGTCGACTTGGAAACCGGCTTTTTTGAAGACGTTGAACGGATGGAGTGCCTCTGTTATGAATAGACCTAAACCCCGCTATTAGTGTCTGGCTAGCTTGGTGGACGGCCCACTCAGATTGTACCTGTCTCCTTGCCCTCTGGGTAGAGCGGCGCATGGGCGGAAGTGATGGCAATCAGTGCCTTGCGTTGGGGGGCCATTGTGGATGGTATGGAAATGATGAGATTCGAAGATATGAGGAAATTGAGATTTAGAAAAGACGATTTGAATGCTGGAAGAATGGAATGCTGCATCGATCGACATTTTAAGTAGTCGAACTGTAGAAAGTAAGTCGCAGCTGGCCCCCCCTCAGTAGTGACGTCACATCGATCGCTCTGGATTGCTTATCTAAGTCCGTCGGAGGGCAGGCGTGATCTCCACCCCACATGATCCAACTCCGTCGGAGATGAACCTACGGTGTCCAACCCAATGATCTCCTCCCTTGACTTGTCTGTCCATACGATGGATCCGGCCAGAAAGCGGCAGAAAGTTTCGTCCGCCTGTGAGAGATGTCGCCAGCGTAAGCTAGGGGTATGTGGCGCTCCCTCGATCGATCGATTTCCACTTTACGTCGATCACGGCTGAAATTGGTAATACTATGGGTAGTGTGATGAACAACGTCCGTGTCAGTTATGTGTCCGAGCCGGCGTAACATGTATCCCGCGCGGCGATCCAGTAGCTCGAGCATCTCCCGCACGTCCAATTGCTGTGCCAGTTGCGCAAGGGGAAAGCTGCGATGGACAAGCGGCTCCCATTCCTGCGAACGGTCGACATACCGCTATTCTCTCGGAGCTGAACATCGTCGACCTGAGTACCCAGGTAATCAGGCCTCTTGGAAGGACCTTGCTACACTCTCGTTATTGGGCTGACCAGCTGCGTATGATGGTGACAATAGATATTTTCGCGCGATGACCAACATCAAGCACTAGGGTACGACACATCCGCCCTGCCCGGAGGGAAGAAGGCATATAGCCCTCTCATCACCAACCTTACGCCATGGAGAGAGGTAATCGGCGTACAGCTCCCTGCACAGCCAGTCCTGGATGAACTTGTTACCCAATTCTTCGACTCTGTGGATTGGTTTATGATGGTATGACCTGTTCTGCTTGGTGATGCTGTTAGCGGCCCTTGCCATGTGTATTCCGCTGGTCTGATGGCATGCGGCCAGGTATTCCACGAAGGAAGCTTTCGACAGCGATACGATAAGCTTATCGCTTCAGTGCATGTTACTGGGCCCGATAACAATTTTCTATGGCTTGTATCGCTGGTCCTCGCTCTCGGCGCCCACTATTCGTCCCTCCCAGACTCTCTCACTGATCACCACCAAAGCCTATCAGTCCTTTCAGAGCAGCTCCTCACCCAGATCGAATACAGATTCTTGCAGATCATTGGGTGTCCGAATGTAGAGGCAGTGCAAGTTTGCGTACTCCTAGGAAGTTTCCACCTGTTCAACGGCCGCCCGACCGTAGGTATGGGCGTCTTAGGCAGTGGCATTAAAATTGCACAGGTCATTGGATTGCATCGTGAATCCATGTGGCATAACCTTTCTGATGTCGCGCAAGAATCGAGACGACGGTCCTGGTGGGCCTTGGAAGTGTTTGACAAGTACGTTACCGGGAGTGATTCTGCCGCGCTGTGCTTCTGACATATTCATTTCATTATCAGGTATGCAGCTGTGGCTTTTGGGAGGCCATGTAGTATAGACGACTCTGACTGTAACATTGGGTTGGTGACAGACGTTGGTGAAACCAGTCCTCGGCAGAGCCCTCTCCTGACATATCACCAATGGAAGTTTAGACTTTATCGCCTAATGGGGCCCTTCCTCGGAAGGCGACTTCAAACAAAGGGACTCGACACAGTCAAAGTAATTCACGAGCGGCTGGCCACATGGGAAAGAGAGCTGCCTAATAGCCTACGTCTTGAAACATACAAGAATGACGACACCTCAGGACACCCGCCCCTCATCCAGCTGGCAGCGCTTGCTCTTCAGCTGACTTATGACAATCTTCGCATCATCCTTCATCGAAGCGTTGCCTTTGGAGATATGGGCCAAGAAGCTAGGATAAATGGAAGGCTTGTCGGGACCGAAAGTTCTGTCTTCTCTCGTCAACAGTTGTTGGACGCTGCGTTACGAACCTCCGAACTCTATCAATATTCTCATCTTTTGCAGGCCTCTCGCAGGACACACGCCGTAATGCATATCGGTATATGTCTGTTTACATCCGGTGTTGTACTCTGCGCTCTCTCACTCATGGAACCGTTGTCTACCACAAGTCAGAAGGCAAAAGCAGGCATCATGCAAATCATCCGGTTACAGAAGGAAAGGGTTTCAAACCAGCATGTCCTCTCACTCCAAAGCGTCAAAATCCTCGAGGATTTGGTAAATGTTGTCATGCAGGCTGAGCAACGAATTATTCTGGGTGGTCCTATACAATCGTCCACCCTAAACGAAATTGATCGCGGAAAGGGTGCCACTGATGATGAATACACTGGTTTCAGTCGAACCAAGAGAAATTTGGACGACCCTGGCAGCGCAGCGTGGGCTACCCAAGCGTCTCTTACGCCTCTCCAAGAAGGTATTGTCCTTATTCCGATGTGCATTACTTTCTCCACAGTATTGACAAGGCTGCACAGTGTTCGCCAATCACACGCAAAATCCGTTGCAACATATGGGGGTTCCCTCTTCTGAGGCTTCCGTTTCTATCTGGCAAGACGCAGAAGGATTGGATCATAGGGCCCCAGCTCTCGATTCGTCCACTGGATTTTCCTGGGATGGAAATATTTTTTCGCTAATGGACTCCGGACTAGCCGATGCTAGCCAGCTATGGCTCTGGTCCAATGACCTCGGTTACCAGTCCTTTGCTGAACTTAGTGATATACATTACTGAGATAGCGGTCCCATGCCCCTTACCAGCCGAGCTTCACTTACATTAGGGATGTCATCCTGCAAAGTCTATGCAATGAAATTTGTGCATGCAACTGTCTGGTTGCTAAGTTACCCTTTCTTCTATGTTCCTGGAGGTATAAATGCGCTATATAATCTTCTGCAAGCGAGAAACATACACATACGACCATAGGGTGTGGAGAACAGGGCTTCCCGTCCGCTCAGCCGTACTTAAGCCACACGCCGGGAGGTTAGTAGTTGGGTGGGTGACCACCAGCGAATCCCTCCTGTTGTATGTTTTTCTTTTTTACATGTACGCTGCATGTATATCTATTTTACGTGTATCTTTTCCCTTTCATGCTTTAGGAGGCCTTCGTTGCAAAGGGTTGAAGCGATAAAGAAGGGAGAATCGAGATCGCATCAATTAATACTCTAAGAGCGTTATGAGTCTTGCCACCGGACTTGATATGAGGACTGGCATGAGTTCAGCATTGTTTTAACGTCTATTTGTAGGTATTCGATTCTTGATACAACTAGTTAAAACGAAAACTGAGCGACATGCTTATAGTACGCCTTAAGAGGATTTGATCAGTACGGAGTGTATCCCCGATATACTCATAGAGCTTGTTTAAGTCCATGTGCCACATACCTTTAAAATACTTCCTAGACCTCTTCTATCACTGAGAGGTCGGACATACTTAATCTCTCGAGGATGATTCTTCGCTCCCGGTGTTCTCAAACCAAGAAGTGGCCTTCCATCCCCATGCAGGAGTTGGCCGGAAACCCGCTGACTGACGGACGCACTTTTGACCCACAGTCACGCAAGGATAAGCGTCAAAATGTCGATGGCTTAAGTATCCCCTGAACCCTTTTTGTTTCATCCGTGGAGCAAGCTGCACAGTTTGAAGCACACAAGATTAAGACTCACCTCAGCACTGGCAAGCTTTTTTGGTGGGCTTCAGAATATATCATCTTGATCTCGGCGTTTTGAAAGGAGCCTAAATAAAGGCGGTGGAAATGCTATACGCAAACTTAGTATGTGTTTATTTTGGAAGCTTTAATAGTGTATATAGAGAACTCTTGAGACCGTAAAGTTAATACGACCTAGCTAGGGTCTATGACTTGAAATGGTTTATTTGAAAGCATTTTCTCTCTCCCGCCTCAGCACCTCCGCCTATACTACTCTAAAGCGGATCCAAGTCGCCCAGGTTCATTGAAGAAAGCAAGCAAAGAAGCCCACGGTTCTCCAAATCCTGACAGATTGCTTTTGCTGAAGAGAAATCCTCTGCCCTGTGCTCTCGATCTATGTCACAACTGCCGCGATTAGGCTCTCTGTGATTGATAACGTTGTCGTTACCTCTGCCGTTAGTTCCTTCAACAAGAAGCGACTCAGTGTGTGCGGCCAATTCTGCAACAGTGACATACTTGTTGTGCCAACACTTGTCGATAATTTTTGTCAATCAGTGGATCACAACCTAACTGTGGAAATTCCATGTTCTGGAGCATGTCCACAACTTTCGGTCCATGTTCACTCTGATCCTCAGTGAGACATCGATCTCCAAAAACCTCAAAGCCATAATTTATTCGATAGTACAAGGAGCCCAAGGCAAATTACTCTTTTCGAGGGCCCAAGAGACCGGAAGTCCCACGCCGTCCTTGGCCTGCCTCGTTGCTGTTAAGTAACCTTTCATAGGATGCCACACAGGCTTCAAATTCCGTCCCGATTTCCTCGGCGCAATCAAAGTCAGACAATTTCAGTCGGTCGCCATCAAGCAGTATATTTTCAGGTCGTAGATCACCATGAGCGAGGTTGAGCGATTCGAGGAAAGCGATGGCTTTAGCAAGGTCGTTCATCCATTCCTTCTGTAGGCGCAGCGGCTCTAACTTCTCCACTTTGGTGACCACCATGGTTCGCTAGTCTCGAATTTGATTGTTTTGTATCCGGGAAGAAAGGGACATGTCTAGCGATGCAGTTAGTTTACATTCCTGTCGACCGCTTATATGGGATGCACCTCTCATGTACTCTAGGAAGATGCCGTTATCGGTGTGGAGAAAACACTACATCACAGATGGGCAGGGTGGGCTTTGTGAGAACAGCTCGTATATCTTACGTTCTTTATGGAACTGCTCTCTTTCGAAATCTCTAGACTTTGGAACCTTGACCACAATGTGAGAATGGACCTCATAGACGAATGAGATACCTCCCTTCCGTATCCAGTGTACACTGGGAAATTGTTGTTGGAAAGTAGTATACATGGCAATGATACAATGCAAGAAGTGGTATATACTCCGTACTGTCAAGCATTTAACAAGCATTTGTTCTCGCGCAAATGATTCGCAGGGGCTCCACATTAAGTTGGTAAGTAACCCTTTTCGGAGGGGGCTGGCGGCTCACGTGAGCGACAGCGAGTCAGTCCTGCAGTGTTCAATTGCTTTTGCATTTAAGTATTCCATCATCTCGTATTCTCAAGACTCCCCCGCTTATTTTGCTGATCAGCTCGATATACACCCCACCATGTTTTCCTATCTCTCTTCCTGGATGAATGCAGAGGATAACTTCACCAGCACCTCCCCTCTCCCTCCATCTATCGCTCCGGACAGGGTTATTGAGATCCTCCACGACCATGCGACGATGGTCAGAATGAACCCGCTGGTTATTGATCTTCAGCGATGCGAACCTCACGAGTATGCTCCGGAGGCGGAGCGTAGCCTGATCTGGTACGAGATCACTGATAAGGTATCATATCTGCCATTTGGGCTTCTTTCCGGAGAGGTCAAATATAAAGCCTGCTTTGAGGACCTTCCATCGGGTCTATGGACGCATGTCTACGCTCCCTTGGGGCTGAGTACCAAGAACACGTGGACGGTTGAGGGCCAAATTGTCAGCTATCCCGCAAAAGCTGTAAAAAAAGAAACTGCACCTCCAACTAATGATCGGCAGGACGAATTTCAGTTGAAAGAGGATGTCAACATGGAATGCAACGTGTTAATGGCACCGTTCGTGAAGAGAACAATCAAAGCTTCTCATGGCCCTTTGGTAGACCGGCTGATCGCTAAAGCCAAGTCACCAGAAAGCGATCCGGTGTCGTCCGTAGAGGGTGATGAATCGGTCAGGCCTAGCGTCTCTCTGGTCTAACACGAGAACGCAACTTTGACTAAAATACTTATCTGCATGAATATATCGGAGACCCGTGGGTCGCATCTAACCTTGCGGCCCACTGTTTATAGCAAGCTTAAAGTGCCAGGTGATTCATACAACAGTGAAAGCTCAAAGGGGAATATCAAGGAAGCCTGGAAGATGGCCATGGACAACTACTTTAACATTTATAAAAGTCTATTTTAAGTATTTTCTTTTGTCTTTGCGACGTATCTTTATTGGCCAAGAGACTGCTGTCTGTAAAACTTTATTAAGACGGTCTCGTTGATAGTACTATATTGAGACAATTAGTATGTTTAATTATTAATAATATATAACAGAGTAACTATGCCTACTTTCAAGGGTTTCTTCCTACCAATGCTTCTGTTGACAGTTTCCCAAATCCTACTTGTAAGGCTACAACTTCTGCTTCTCTTATTAGAAGAGAGAGAGAAAACCAATACATCGTTACCTGGTACCTACCGGTAAATTCGAGATTCATCAGGCTTTTTACTGTTCTGTCCTTCTATTATTGTAGTTTGGGGCGCAGGGGTTAATATTTCAGCTTGATCGGTGAATGAATAAAAGATATCAGCCAACTTAGACTATAGATATTCAGCTAGTGGACCTACTGAGAAAAGCCGGCAATGGGGAAACATTACCCTCATTGCCACGGACACAGCAAAACCAGCAGACTCGATTTATATATGGGTTAATAAGAATTGCCTGGATGATCCCACCACCACGAGATATAAAGATTGCTCTTCCAGTTCATGAACGCCTACAGATAATAACAAGCTTCTGGCTCGTACTACAATGTGGCTTACACCAGCAGTCAGTCTGCGGGAAATGGTTTGCCTCGTTTTTACAGATATTGCATGAAGTCTTTCTCCGTTAGATGATGTATCGGTGTTGAGATAGGTAGTTTTTGCCTACAGTCTCTAGTTTACTATAGGAAACCTGTACAAGCAGAATAAAGGCTAGACTGCCGTACTCTCCTCTGCCTTGATATCCTATTCTGGCATATCCTCGTTATGCTCGGGATATTTAATGTTTTCCTTTTTGTTTTGTCCCTCTTCAAGTCGACAAGGGGTAACTAGCCCTGCAATTTTGAACATGGACAACCGTATCTGCGCCATATTATCGAAGCTTCCCTTCTCGTGTATATCTGAAAACACCAGTAAAGAGTTATTTGTTGCGTTATATCTCCTAGTTCAAAAGGTTATCGCGCATATTATAAACAATAGTACTTTATTGCAGTAGATGATACAGTAAAATAAGTTCCTGAAGGATACTGGCAGTAGGGTATCTGTGAGTTATTCCCAGGGCCCTCTAGGCAAACCTACAGATCGAAACATGGAGGAACGTCTACTATGTTTCCAAATCTTCGCTGATGGTACCTAGAGAGCAAAGCTCATTCCAGTTGAGTCCGATAAACTGTTGAATCCTCTGCGGGCCTGGTTTGTTTTCAATATGGGGCCAGTCTGTTTTTGCACCACGAAGTACAAGAAGTTGCATAAGTAAGGCGGCGTCCTTGGTCACAGGATCCTTTTTTGCTGCTTGCTGGAGCGCCGTCATTCCTGATCCATCAGAGAAATAGATTCCGTCCCCTTTATGTGTTCGTCTTGGGTGGTCGATCGGTGCCCCATATAACAGAAGCTGCCTAGCGAGAGAAAGAGTGCAGCTGGACTTGGCTAACTCCACCAGAACAGTTCCTAGCAAAAGTGGCGAAATATATTCCTTGAGCCTTTCTAGTGTTTGTTGCAGCCTAGTTTCCTTCATGACATTGCCGTTGATGCTCTTAAACACCTTCGCTTTGAAGATAACATGGATCAATCCTGACCTCGTGGGTGTCGTGGATCGCACCGCCGATGTTTGCTGCAGGTTTGGATCGCTTATCTGGTCGAGGATAAAATCTTCCCATCTGTCATAGATCTGCTTGGACTTAGTGCCCAGAATCGCCTCCGTCAGAACAGTATATTGACTCGCGCAAACATTTGCAATGGCCCACTCTGCGCACTCAGGATCTTGGCTCGTCACCGCAGCTTTTGCGATATCTATCGGCACGTCCATCTCATTCGGTGGAGCTAGAAGCTTTGTGATACCTAGAGACCCCCGTTTAACTGCAACGAGTCTAGCCGAAGCAAGAGTTTCTGGCGATAGCTTTTTCCCACCTGGCGAGGTTACCAGGCGCCGTACGTTTTCAAGATCACCTGCTCTGGTGGAATTGAACAGGAGCGGCTGGACATCCTCTGCATCTAGGTTCGCAAGGTCGTCTATGCTAAACTCTGGAGGGTGAAATATGGCCAAATGTTCATTACATCGTCTCTGTGTATTGAACCCAAGTGTGTAGTATATACAGTTTGGCATTGGACATTTGCATGGTCGCTCATGTTGTGTGACGTGTGTGTCTCGATCGTGTCTCGTTTCAAATCCCCGACGGCTAAAGGTACAAAACAGGTACGTGCACTTGAAGGGGCGGGGGCCATAGTGAATTTTGATTCTCCGGTATAAGTCGGGATCGTGAATCAAGCCCTCATAGTTTTCCTGGACGCGGACCAGCATTTTTGAGGTGGTTAGAGGATCAAAGTTGGCCCAAGCTTCACCTAAAGATACCCTACATAAGCGACTTATATACCTCTCTGAAGGTGTTCACGTACTATTGCTCCGGTTCCAACCCCATCGTCTCTCTGCTAGGTGGAACTGGAATGTCCGACGGGCGCATTCATACCCCTCTGGCCGGTACCTCTTGTAATGTTGATTTATGTAAGGTGCGCCTCGGTCACCGACTATGGCCTGGTACTCATCATTGCTATATCGCTGCACCAAGAGGCCTAACAACTTGCCAATAATAAATGAATGCGGGCGAATGCTATTCATACGTTGGAGTAACGTAGGGAGGTACAAATGCGCATATTGGAGGAGGCGGTATTTGCCCCACAGGATGTTGCGGGAAATCTCGTCGTCATCAAGGTCTGGGTCCATTATATCTGAGGCAAGGTAGGCCAAAAGCGTCGCAGCTAAGCCTCGTGTGGCTTTTCCTTCATCAATAAAATCGGATATATCCGGACTGAAAATATACCTAATGTCCATGTTAATCGTGCAATCACTTTCCCGAATGATGACATTTCGAGGTTTCGGGGGCAAACCTACTGTCGGACGGTGAAGTGGACAAACTGCAATTTTCCATCCACAATCTCAAGAAGAGGACCACACATTTCCAGGAAGGCTTTCTGGATAATGCTTGCTGGGACATGGATACTACAGTCAGGATCAGGGTTGACGAGTAATGCTTGTTCCATTTCGGAGATAGTCATGGGTATAGGAGCACATCCGACCCAGCCGAGAACTTTTCTGCGCTCCTCCCGGCGGCGAGGATCCATGTTGTTAATCCGCTGAAAGATGCGTTGATAGCTAGGTTTATGTGTCAGCATAAGAGTATGAGCTTCGGATGGAGAGATTTAAAATGACACTAACGCGGCATCTAAGTCATTGGGTATCACATCGAGCTCGCGCCGGATCTCCCCAATTGTTTGGATTTCGCCCACATTATCAAGGATAATACGGGCAAATAGAAACATGCCTATGTGTATGGAATTGCCTTTAGTACGTGCGTACATCTATGTGGAACAAGGAATGAGACAAACCATCTGCCTTCGTCAATAGGGGGGAGAGCAACGAGCGAAGTTCTTGTTCAATTTTGGCGTCGAATTTGCATTTTTGTATCCAGTCATTAGTCCGGCTATTGATGTATGTTTGGATACTGCTGGAGTTTCTGCTATTCACTTGAATACTAGTCACCTTTTCGTCAAGCACTCTGGAGATATCTGCTTCTGATCGACTGCAAATAAGAAGCCGTAGGCTATGGCACTCCTTTGAAAGCTCCTCCAATCTTTGTAAAAGAATCTGGCGTTCGGAGCGATCCATCTCATCCAGGCCATCAACAGCAGCATACGTAGGCCCAGCCGTTTGAAGCCAAGTCTTAAGCAACCCTAGGACATACCCTGTGTTGCCGCGAAGTTCGCGCTCCGTTGCATCAATCAATACAGACTGGAGATCCATGTCATCCTCTGCCGCCTGGAAGATAAATGATTGCAGTACAGTGAGAGCCGTCTGGCCGACATTGTGGATGTGGCTGAGAAACGAAAATAAGATTTTCTTTCCCTGCTGCCTAAGGTGCTCAATAACTGCACCGCAGAGGTATGTTTTCCCTGCACCGGGGATGCCCTGGAGCCAGAGCCACGCTGTAGTTTGATCACCTTGTTTGAGATTATTCTGCCACTCCAAGAACGCGGGATCGTCGAGAAGCCACTTCTCGCAACCAGAAACAGACCTGTTCCGGATCCAATCCAGCCGGTCGTCGTACATATTTATGGTTATGCGGCCTTGCAAACTGAAGAATTTCTCAAGCTGCTGAGACTTATTTGCTTTATCAAACTCCTCAAGAGATTTGATACGGTGTTTGCGGGCCTCTGCGATATCTAGAAGTGTCACTTCTTCCCTGAGCAGGCCTGAGTGTTGCCTAAGGTTGTCTACGACAATATTGAGCCTCGTGAGGTGGCTATCCCATAAAGTATCAAGCAGTTGCTTCCAGCCTTTTGTTTCAATAGTTAGCACACGGGGCTAGTGTATAATCCTTGGCAGACTGGGTTGTAAGGTTTACCCACGCTTTTTGCGAAAGAAATCGAAGTTCACACGGTAAAAGTCCAGGATATCTTCATATACTAACGCTAGTACATTCTTTATTGCATCGCTCTCAAAGATTCCCCCTATTACCTCAACATATGGCAAGGCATGGCCGATTTCTACCAGGGTTGTCGCGAACTTATCTAGGGCGGTAGTCATCTGGCCGGACCACTGCAACAGGAGCTTCAGTGGGCCCCATATCAAGGCTAGGATCTCTGGTTTAGCTGATACGAAAGTCTCAATTATTCCGGCATATTTGGAAAGACGGTCCAGAAAAGACCTGATCTTGGCCAGATGTCGGCCTTTCCCGTTCGCCTCTTCTTGTAGCTTCATAGTCGTTTTGTAAACCTCATCAATAGTGCTGGTCGCTAGCAGCTGGTTGTAGATACCTGGATCCCTGAGTTTGGCCCGGAATGAATGCTGGGCGTCGGTAAAGGCTTGCTGTACCAGGCTAACGGACGCCATAATGGACAGGAGCCACGCCAGAGCATTCCAATGCAGGAGATGGTGTCTGCTCGAGGCAACCCCTCTTGAATATTCTCCAGCACAATAAATATATAAATAAATTAAATATAGATTAAACCGTTGCTAAGTAATGTCAGCGCTAACTTGAAACACGAACTGCGCCACGTTGACTCCGTGATTCTGGTGACTTTTTAAGGCTACGTTAAGTCTGCCACCCCGCCATGCCGACAATAAACGGACACAAAAATTACTATGCAGTGAGCAGTCAGAATATCATTCTTGGTACAGCAGTTATTCTCAAAGACGGACCGCGCCATGACCACGGGGGAGAAACGGACAATTCCCCCTGGTGGAGAACCGCCCTGGCCGAAGAGAGCCAAAAATAGCACAGTCGATGAGGCACACTTGCAAGTTGCGACTGACGCCGTAGCGTCCATCGATCTTACCCATGAACCGAAGAACGTTGATCCCCCTCTTGTGGACTGCGTGACATCTGGTGGAGTCCTCCGGGCAGCGGGCGTGTATGACACTTGTTTTGGATTGGTATTGCAGCTTCATAACCCAACATTCATATTTCTATTTTGAAGGAAGTTAATCTGTCTGTCCAGCTCTGTATGCAAACTATCTCCTTTCGCGGGTCGAGAGTGCCTCTTGAGTGCACCCCTGCTGCGCTGAGATTTGGCAGTAGCGTAGTACGTGTTGACTTGAGCTCCACAAATGAGACCATTGCAGTCCTTGTATCCGAGACACTCTCACATCTCGTTAAGGAGTTTGCCGTGACCTTACGTGCGACCGTGTGTGGTAAACGACAAAAGCTTGATACCTCCGATGGGTTTGATATGAGCGGAATGAGCTACCAAACTGGAGTGAAGACTCTTTCGCTCCGAATCATCGTGTATGGATTTATGCAACAAAAGGATGCTATTGCAGACATTCTGGCAGAGAGCAATTTGTTTCTACAACACCCGGGGAAAACGGAATTCGATCGACGTGTGAAGTATGTTAACCCTCAGTACCTGCTGGGACCTGGGCAAGAATTGCCCCCCCTAGAAGAACTTTCAGTGTCCACCTGTTGTGCGCCTCATGGGGCCCGCGGCTCACTACTTAGTGAGAGTGAGATCAATCAGGCCCAGGAAATATTCGACACGGCGGCACCGTCTAATGGCGTGATAGAATTGCCTCAACCGAGCTCGAGGCTAGTGACGGAGCTAAAGAGGTAGGTTCTTCACCATGTAATAGATGGAAAGAACTATGCATGGATAACCCCATTATAGGCATCAGGTCGAGGCATTAGCCATGATGATTGAGAAAGAGGAATGCACCCACGCACAAGCGCGCTTTCCATCGATATGGAAGCCATGTAGAAGTCCCAGTGGTCGTATCTTGTGAGTCTTCTAGTTATTAACCAGTATCACAATGAAGAGGAGCATTTCTAATTAGGGACCGCATTTTGATCATTAGATATCAGAATATTGTGACAGAATTGTTCGAGATGTCTCCACCTGCACCCCTTGGTGGAGGCATACTGGCAGATGTATTTTCGAATTCCTCAAATCTCACACCAAAAAGCTCTCTACGACAAAAGCTAACTGGACGTAGGAAATGGGTTTGGGAAAGACGTTGTCAAGCCTGTCACTCGTTTGCCACTCCTTAGATCAGATGGACCGAACCGCACACTTGGATCAAAAAATTCCAAGGACTACACTGATTGTAACTCCCAAGTCAAGTACGATACCCAGATTTACGATGAGTATGTAGGGAGACATTTAACCTTCATAGCTATCTACGGATGGCAAAAGCAGATCGCAAGGTACGCGTGCACTCGCCTTAACCTTCTTGTTTCGGTCATCGCGAGGTTATTCACTCACTCACAAACTAATCCCAGTCATATCCACCCGGAGAAAATCCGATGGCTAACATATTATGGACCCAACCACCAAGAGACTGCAGGGCAAATTGGTCTATACGATATTGTGTTAACCACGTATGATACGCTCAAATTGGAGAAAACCAGCAAGGGCCCTTTGTTCAGGAATAAGTGGGCCAGAGTAATTCTGGACGAAGGTACTAATGGCCCCCCTATTTCTCAGTTTTGATCTTACGCCTCCATCCTCGCTCGATTTGCTGATACGGTGGGATATCTCTCTATAGCTCATAGGATTAAAACCCGCAACTCGTATGTATTTCGGGCTGTGTGTGCCTTGCATAGCCAGTGTCGATGGTGCCTCACAGGAACACCAATTCAAAACCGCCTAGACGATTTTGGTGCTCTTCTAGCGTTTATTCGGACCCCTTCTCTCCGGACAAAGGACTCATTCCATGAGTTTATTGTCAGTCCGATGAAGGAGAAGAGACAGAATGGTCTAGAAATGCTCCGAATGGTAGTAGCAGCAACTTGCTTGCGAAGAACGAAAAAGAACTACGGCTTAGAATTGGGCTTACCGCACAAGGTAGAAACCGTCCAATATGTGACGATGGAAGGCGATGATAGAGAACTATATGAGTTTTTCAAACGTTTCTCATATCTAGCCACCGGAGGCGATAATACTCACAAAAAGCAGGCAACTAACATCTTGGTTCTAATTTCTACGTTGCGCCTCATCTGTGATCATGGGGAGGCGCTGCTAACAGACATGGCCCTCAAAGCGTGGAAGGAACGAGATGAAAAACTGCTATCTCGGACGATGCCAGAAATAAATATCAAACGGTGTGTCTCATGCCACTGTGACGTAGAAGATGTAGTGGGTCAGCCCGCTACAGAAGAATTCAGCTGTGGGCATGTTCTTTGCGAGATCTGTGCAGCAAAATCCCCAAACGCTGATGGTCAGCTTTCTTGCCTGCTTTGTGGTATAGTTGATACGCGGCCCCAGTCCTTTTGCAGCCAGCAGTCTTCGCAAGTAGACCCATCAATCCCCGTGAGGTTGCGATTACCACCATCCGCAAAGCTGGAGGCGATTTTACAAAATATCTCGCAGAGGCATGAAAAGGCTGTTCCGGGTTTAGCATCTTGCAAGGCGTACGTAATTGAGAACCTTTCTGGTATAGTATTTATAACTGTTTACTGACGGTCTAAAGTGTGATTTTTAGTTACTGGACGAAAATGCTCGACCTTATAGCCAGCTCCCTTGACGAAAGAGGTTGGGCCTTCCAACGTATTGATGGCCAATCATCCTTGACTCAACGTAAGAATGCTCTCGAGAAGTTTAGTAGCGACCGACAATGTAGCATTATGTTGGCAAGCATCGGAGCTGCGGGTGAAGGGTACCTTCTCTACTCTCACGCTCATGTACCTAATTGGACATGTCTACTGACCTGAATGACAGTATTGATCTCACTGCTGCAACTTCAGTTCACATAGTGGAACCTCATTGGAACCCCATGGCGGAATCTCAAGCAGTCGACCGTGTGCATCGTATCGGCCAGAAACAAGATGTTGAGGTGGTCAGGTATGTCGTTAAGGACTCGATTGAAGAGGCAAGTGTCCCGTTATTGTCCGTGAAAATGCCTACCACTAACTTGATCATACAGTATGTTCGGTGGGTTCAAGGCCACAAGCTGCAGCTTATCAAGGAATCCCTTTCATCTTGTGAGCAGAAGATAGACGCGTCCGAGGTCCGATGGGAGGTGAGTCTTGCAACCCGCCTACATGTCAGGCTGAAATGCTTACTGCCCCAAGAAATTATTGAAATTCCTAGAGTAGACTTCGTGTTCCTATTCTGTGTTGGGCATACATTTTTCCGTACAGTTTCCGACGCCTAGACGTGATTGTTTTTTTAGCCTCAGGACCTGTTCCATTTGCAGATGGCACCAGTGGGAAGCATAGCGCCAAGTAGCACAGATTTCTTTCCCTATTAGTATATAATGCTGCGCCTAAAGGAAAAAAATCGATATCTATGGTGGCTTTTGATTTCAACATGACTGGCTCTCATGAGTAGCCTTTCCTGATTGCTGTCCAAGAGATCGTGTCATCTCAACCCCTCTGCCGACATGCTGTAGCTTGAGAAGAGGTGATATAGATATAAGGGGCGCCGGCCCAAGTGCTGAAACCGGTGGATCAGGCATCAGGGTCGATCGAGAACGATCGCTGTGCCGTGGGTCTTGTCTTGGCGAAGTCTGTCCTCGCCAGCGGAGCGCGTCAAAGAAAACGAGCCAAGAGCGGTCGAGGAATAATTTCTGGACCGCTGGGAACTAAAGCCACCCATAGGATGGGAAAGCCGAAGCCGAAGCAGATCCCTGCGGAAAAACACAGCAAATACACCAATGGCCGACCAAGAAAGAATACCGCAACCACGATTAGACCAAATACAGCCCTTTCCTCCAGCTGCATTGAAGCGTAGGCTACTTTGGTTTTCACGGCCGTCCTTCCCTACTCGTCAGGGGTGAACTGACTTTCCGGTTGCCTTAGTGCTAATATTTACTGTGGATGTGGTTGTTCGCCAGCCATGGGATGCGGCAGTTCTTTGCGCTAGGAGGCGATCGCCAAGGAGCAACTGTATCCCCTTGAAGTCAAGTTGAGTAATAGGCCGAGTAGGGGCCCGTCCGTGCTCAGCTGATCTTCGTCATTCCCTAATATCCTCTCGAAGACTTGGTTGTGCCCATCGATCGCCCTGGTGGTCTCCACCAGCCGTCTCCGTTTGGTCCTATGCAATCTGCTCCTCCGTTTCATGAGAACTTGTCAGCTGGATAAGCTCTATACCAATATTGTTGTTCGTCATGCTAGGTTTGCTTGGAGGCCGATCGACCCCGGGAGCTCATTCAGAGCAGCTAATGATATAGATTCAAGTCCATCTTGTTCTCATGTATCTCTCCCAGGATATTGGATACATACTTGTTCAGCCTGGTCTTCCGCGGCTTTGGCTGACCCTTCATCCCTGGCTTCTAGGGTCTGCCGTTTGATACAATTCGCGCACCACTCCAGGTACCACAAATTTTGGAAGACTGAGTGAAATGATTAGATAATATATCCTCTTCTTCTTGAGCTGTTTCCATATACAGCGGTGAAATGTGCTTCTTAAAGCTATTATGGGCATGGGTAGCGAGCGCTTATTATACCATGGCCAGTTCGGTGTAGAACAACAAGATATAGCGTGCCTTGCATATGAGGAAATCATATACACTAAGCCTGATCCGGCTTTGTAGATACCTGCAGGGCCAGTATATCACTGAATCCCCATCATCCTTTGCATATAATGATAGTAATCCGGGAAACAAAATGACAGCTTCATTTTCATACAGAACAGACTTCACAAGCTCCTCGGTAATCTATGTATACGCTGATGGTGACAAATAGTTACAGGATCTTATCACATGCCCAACCGTGAGGTTGTCGTCAATTTTCCAGAGCTTTTAATACATACAAGGACCCAAGATACATTGGACATTCCCCCCCCTTTGCTAACCTCCTTCACAGCAACCAGCAGTGTTCAGAGCTTACCGAGAGTGTTTCCCAACTCAGCGGCTCTAGAGGTGGCAGCGTTGACAGACTTATCAACAATATCCTTGAAGCCGAGAGCCTCAAATGACTGAAGAGCAGCATATGTGGTTCCATTCGGGCTGGTAACGTTTTTGCGCAGCTGAGTCGGGCTATCGGACGACTCGACCAGCATCTTGCCGGCACCGAGACATGTCTGTGCAGCCAGACGAGTAGCCTGTTCTTCAGAAAGACCCAGAGCAGTTGCACTGGCAATCAAATGTTCCACCATGGCGAAAAAGTAGGCAGGGCCCGATCCTAGACCGTGTCAATGCGCATTCTTTCGGCGCCAGACTAGAGATGAAAGCTTACCGGAAAGTCCTGTGACGACATCGAGCAATTCCTCTTTATCCACCCACTCGGTAGCCTTGCTGACACTGCCGAGAACAGCATTGACGAGCTCCTTCTCCTCCGATGTCACATCCTTGCTGGCATACAGGCCCGAGGCTCCCTCACCAACGAGCGCTGGTGTGTTCGGCATCACACGGACAACGTGTGCGTTGCGTCCGTCGCTTGTCCGGAGCCATTGGACCAGGCTATCGAGGGTGATACCGGCGGCGATACTGACCACAACGGGCAAAGCCGTCCGTTGGGACCAGGAAGCCCCCAATTCCTCACACACACCCTTAGTCACCTGTGGCTTGACCGCAATAATGACCAGATCCGCCTCTTTAGCGGCCTCGGCATTGTTGGTAGTGGTCTGCACTCCCAAGGCGGCCATCTTCTCCCGGTTAACATCCCAAGGCTCGGAAACCCAGATGTTCTGCTTTTGGACGCCCTTGTTGACGAGACCTCCGATAATGGCGGAGGCCATATTGCCACCGCCAATGAAGGTAAGCTTGCTCTCTTGAAGGGAAGGCATTTTCAGAAGGGAAATACGGTCAGCTAGCTTTTCACAATGGTCAAGGTGAGGGGATGATACGACGTGGACCTGATCTCAAAATTCCCCCACTTTGTCAAACAGGGCGGGGCACAAACAGACCGCCAACCGAAGTGGGTGTCGCTTGTGCAGGGATGGAGAAGGCGGTGTCGAGGGGATTGCGGGGGATAAACATGAGGTGGATCACAGATATCACAGCGAAAAACAAGAATAAAAATAAAAATAAATACAGACAATGGAAGACTACTATATGTGCGATTCCACGTCATCCACCAATCGCGTTTTCCTAGCCAGGAAACTATATCATCGTGAAGGTAACATCAGTATGTCACCGATTTGTGCCCCACCTAGCCCTATCGGGATTTATGATCTGGTAGCATCAGAGAATATGCACGACTAGATGGAGAGTGTTCTCCTGCTTATGTAGGCAAATAAACGACCTTATTTTAACAATTGGCCGGCTGGCCCAATGGTAAGGCGCTTGACTACGGATCAAGAGATTGCAGGTTCGAATCCTGCGTCGGTCATTCTTTTTGTTTTTTTTATTGTCTCGTTCCGATACTTGATATAGGAGGAATTCTCCACGTTTACTCTGGTACTCTATCTAGTAGACAGCCTAGCTGATTCCTTTATTTCTTTTTAGCCCTCTAGATCATTAGAGCCTTCCAATGAAGATGGAGTCTAGACTATAGCTGAATATATTGGGTCCCAGCAAACCCAACCTGATAACAATACAATTCTTATAAGAATATATAAATTTAAGCACTACTAATCGTGAGCGACCAAAATGTTGTCCTAACTTGTAAAGGAATTTTTCCTCTATACCTATATTAAACCCCTTTCCCCTCTTAGCTTTGACCCGACATAGTAGTCGCACCTATCGAAAATGTATGTGTCATTCTAGTTTCTGTTGTGCTCCTAAACAACAGCGCCGGCTCCCACAAAGGAAGATTGTTATACGGGGGGAAACCACTTTGCACAGCACTGTACTCAAGATAACTGGTTAGAAGATTCTCAAATCAGATTCAGAATTTAGAAATGAAAGCTTCTTTTCTTCATTGTCTTTAACCTACACAAGAAATATTCGGGGGGTCTCTAGAAACTGGCCATTTCTAACATACCCAGCCCTACTTTTGTTTATAGGAAAATCTCCACATGCAAGTGCAATATATCTCAGATTTTGCAACTATCTTTACCTAGTGACTGACGAGAATTCAAATGCCAATATCATAAGCAACCATCCTTGCAGTGGCTCTTGGGTTTCAATGCCTCTACCCCTTTGAGAGCCCTCTGGAAAGTCGACAAAAGTTCATTTTTGTCCTCGAGGCCAACACTCACACGCAGGATATGCTGTGGAACCCCGTACTTGGGGACCTTTTCCCGATTCCAGTAATTCGCCAGCTGAACATAAGGAATGACGATTGTAAAATTTGCGCCGAAGCTGGAGCCCTTGCAGACATCGAGGGTGTTATAGAAGTGCTCGGCAGCATGGGGGTCATGGAAGACAATGCTGAAAACATTTCCATAGCTGCCGTTTTGGCGCATGACTTTCTGGTAGTTTGCCAACGTTGGTGATGTAGTCGGGTGATGAACGGTGGCGATGGATGGATGCGAACTCAAGAGTTCAACCAGAGGAAGCGTGTTCTCGCAGCATTTCTGTACCCGCCAGACTATATCTTGGCAGTTGTCTCTTAGAGCACTGCAGTCGAAGGGGAAGTATGCATTTTCATAATTGGCCAACAAGGTTGCTTGAATGGCATCATGGTAGCGAGACCTGGGGTTGAGAACCACGCTGCCTCCGGTGACGTTGGAGGTACCGCTGAATGTTTTTGTTAGGCTCGTGACCATAACGTCCACGTATGGCAATGCATCAAGGTTGACATATCCAGCCACAGTATCGTCACAAACGACCATCATGCCATACTTGTCAGCAAGAGCGCGGATCTTGGGAAGGTCGACTGAGCTCAGTAGTATGTTGCTGGGCAGCTCGCAGAATAAGGCGTGAACCTGTTCTCCTGACTGGATTAACCTCTCCAGCTGGTCCAGTTCTGCATCTGTACCATACTTATAAGAAAGGAAGCTCCAGGGCCCATGGCGGAGGACCTCAACAGTTTCGGGATAGAGCCAGCTGATGGAAAATATCTTAGACAAGTATATAGCAAAAGGTAGACCACATAGATGAAATAGAGGCAAGGAGGTGGATGAAAGGTGATAGGCAGGTATTCAATCATCTTACCCGTAGGCAGCAACAGTTGAGTTTGCGTTCAGTGAGGACAGGCTCTCTGACAATGAATATATCGCATTCATTCCATTTGGATATACAAACACATCGTCCATGCTTACGTTTGGCTGGTTTGGCTGATCGGAGGTTGCTAGCTCCCCAATGAATACCTTCAGCTGATCCAGGCTGGTGGCTGCAGCCTGGACCCTCATGAGCGATGGTGGGATTTGGCGGTGACTCCTCTTTCTGGGAGCCGGACTGCGAAGTTTGGGGTTGGACGAGTCAGAGTCAAGATAACCAAGCTCTTCTAAGCAGAATTCGGCATGTCTTGAGGAGAGGCCAGCCCCCGAATCTCTCCAGAAAGCCATCGCGTCCTTCCACAACTCGGGTGACAAGAGAACTGCAGAGAAATTCGCCCAGTGGACCGGAGATTTTCTTAAATTTGACTCGGCAGGCATACAGAATCGGACTATCTCCACAGACAGGTGCTCAGAGTATGTAGGGCTGGCCTTGAGGGATACAATGCATTTCCGAGCGGCATCCTTTGAAGAAAACATCATGCAGCGAGTAGCGCTCTCATCAATCTCCAATCGCTTCAGAACAGCCTTTGTCAGCTGGTCCACAGGTTTGACTATAACAAATCTGAATATCTTGTCAATGGCATAAATCGTTGGGATACTGGAAGAATATGGGTAGAATACCGCGGGTAGCTCCATTCCAACTTTTCCATAACCCATTGCTCCTTTCGAGACAACCCAACCACCGAATCCCAAGTTGGCAGAGAAACACTGACGGCCTACTTCTGTCAGCTCTAGCCCCCTCGACTCTCCATTACTATGAGTAACGCTTACATGTGGTTCACCTAAAGGGTAGATGTTTCCTTTTCCTAGCGGCAAAGCCCGAGGCGCCATGGGAGGCGCCCAGCGTGTTGAGAGCATAGACGGGTCTCCCATTATTGCTTATGCAGGTAATCGTTTAACGATATCCTGCGAATAATCGATATGCTGCGGATGTGCGGTTTAATATAGCAGCCGCCTCCGCGGAGCCACGCTGTTGATTATCGAGTCGAAAGGATGAGCAAACGCAAAGGGTTTCCATTATGTCAAACAATGTCCTCGTGCGTGTGAACGTCCTTCCTATTTGGCGGGCTATGTCCCTGTACGGTCCTTTTTGAAGTTAAATATTGCATATGTAAATGGTGAGAGGTGGTGATGATGAGAGAAATGGCACCGCATTGGAAGGGTCCTGATCGACGATACCTTCAGTATCTTGTCTGTATTGAGTCTTCCATCATCGAGACTAAAATCTAATTATGTGGGTCTGAGGGTCTAGATGTCCCGATCTTCGAGAGATTCAGCCCGCCACAACCAACATGACCTTTCGGTATATCGTAGAGAGATATGGCGGTGAAGAGCTCATCTCTCCTTACTTGGTGGATCTCACCGACTATGGAGCTTTTGCTCCGTACAATATGAATTGCGCTACTTTTGAGACCGCATAATACCACATGATATCATCTTGATTTATTGATCAATCATATAAAATGTACCGGAAAAATGAAATGTTGGAAAGCATGACTGACCTAGGCAATTTGAGAGATCTCATACATGTTCGACTCACCTCATTGCCGCGTCACCACTCAAGATAGTTTGGCGGGAGCAACAGTAGCTGAGCCTTGTGTAGTAGAATTCGTTAAAGGCTAAGAAATAGTACGGCTTTCTCACCCTTTTATTTTTCTCGGTGCCCATTCATCAAAAGGTTGCTGCCAGCGTTTATTACCCTACCAAGACTCAGCCTAGCCATCAGCCGCCGTCAAAGACAACCTCCAACCATATACTATATCTCCCGAACAGAAGCCAACCATGGGGGAGCCAGACTATTACCAGTCAATTGTTCAGTCATACCAGAATGCCTATGCGAGTGACCACGTTCTTCTCGGATTCATTGAACGAGCCGTGGGCTACCTACACCCACAATCACATATTCTAGATGTCGGCTGCGGAACAGGCAAGCCACTAGATGTGCGCCTAGCTGCCGCCGGGCATCACATTGAGGGAATTGATAAATCTCCCTCTATGATCGACTTCAGCCGGAAGAACGTGCCCGGTGGCAAGTTTCACATTGCGGATATGGTCACCTATGAGCATCCAACAGGACAGCAGAGCCTCGATGCTGTCTTTAATGTCCGTGCTCTCTTCCGTGATACACGGGCTGACATCGAAACATGTGTTGGCAACTGGGCTAGGTGGCTGAAAGTCGGAGGCTTCTTGTGTATGGTTGTCCTCGCAGCGGATGACTATAATCCCGGCAAGGTCGTCCAATACGATGGGGATGGCCACTGTGCAAAGGTCAAGCGGCGGTTTATGGGTAATGACGAGGAGTGTGTGCTGTTTTCTCGAATTGGTTGGAAGCATCTCCTGGAGGCAAACGGTTTTGAGATCTTGGATGAGCAGATGGAGCTTTTCATGCCACCAGAGAATGTGGATTCTGACGAGGCGGCGCAGTACTGTTTCGTCGCTCGCAAGTTGTAGTAGCTTTAACCGGATTATAGTTTTTTTGGCTCTTAAGCAATATTGACATGTCAAGTAATGACCTATCACCGCAATGACCCACTTGGTTTCTCTTTTTATTCAGCAACTGAGCGACGGGGGTACAAAATAAAGAGATGATCGCCCTCAATTTGATAGTGCGAGAGGTCCATTTAAACCCCCTGCATGCCAGGGGATTGGGAGATTCATGGGGAATGTCTCCAATTAAAGAAACAAACCCTTGATATAACATAGTATTACTCTTTTCATGGCTGCCACAAGCGATGCTCTGCGCAGGTGGAGGTTGGGACAGGCACCCCAAGAAATCTTACCACAGCAGGAGCAAAAAACCTTCAGTCCGTTTCAAGAATCCTTAGAAGCTTTTTCATGATTGGAACCAACATGTCAAAGCAAGTATGGGGGTACGGTTGGCGATCGTCGACGTTTTTCATCGTCACTGCGTTGGGCATCGCCCTGTTTACTGGTACACCAACTCCATACCACTTGCAACCCCTTTATTGGCCTAACCTCTGGTGACAGACAGCTTCTTGAGCAGCTTCATTGCTCCTATAGTTCCTCACATGGTTGAGAACCGAGCGGGTTTAGACCCTTCCTACACTCAAACAGTGACATCCTGGCTGCTGGCTGAGAATGCAATGGTCAGTGTGATACTTCGAATCCCCGTCGGACACTTTGCGGATAAGTCTGCCTCGAAGCTCAAATGGCTGCTTTGGGCATTAGTGGCCTCTTTCTTGGGTACCATCTGCATATCATTGGAGACATCGTGTATGTTCAAAGCGAAATCTTCTCCGCTGAAAGCGTCTTTGATGGCTGATAACGGAGCGTAGTACTGGTTTTATTTGCTTCCCGACTGGTACAGGCTGTTGCTGAAACTATTATCTGGGTGGTCGGAGTTGCAGTTGTAGGAGAGCTGGTTCCAATCCACCATATTGGGAAAGCCTACACAACGATTTTCACTGCATCCTCTGCCGGCAATTCCATTGGCCCCATGTTGTCCGGTGCGCTGTATCAACTAGCTGGATATTGGCCGGCATGGTCGAGTGCCTTTGCGATTCTCAGTACCGACATCATCTTTCGTCTACTAATCGTACAGAAACCCCATTTAAAAGAGGCCGACGGCTTCACAGACAATTCGGCAAGCGAAATTGACGCAGACTCGGAACTGGCTTCTTTTCTGGGCGGCCCAGGGGGCAGACACTCCCCTCCTCCCAACGACAATAATGCTCCAAACTTTTATATATGTTTGCTCTGCAAACGGGTATTTATTGGCGGGCTCTACTGCGCCTTCATGTACAGCCTCTTGGATACGACCTTCACTGCGACCCTGACCTTACATGTTCGGGATACCTTCCATTGGGGCGGCATGGGATCTGGACTTATGTTCGCCACCCTACAGATTCCGCGAATGATACTATCACCCTTATGCGGTTGGTTGAAAGACCGTATCGGAAGCCGGATACCTCTTTTCCTCGCTTTCACTACGCTCACCCCTTTGGTGTGGCTTTTGGGAGTTCCTGGAAACGCGAGCTTTCCCTGGGCAAACGCAGATGGTCGAGGACCAGCTCTGTATGTGTTAACGATGGGTTTAATAGGGATTTCATCCTCGTTCCTAAGTGGAGCAGGGTCTATCGAAGCCGCAGGTAAGTTAATCATCCCGTTAACGGGACGTCTCTTGTCCTTTTGTCAAGTGGCGGGTTTTCTCTAACTCCCTCTTATAAGTTGTCACCAATGAACTACAGAAAGAATATCCAAGGGCCTTTGGCCGTAATGGGGGAAATTCAAGAGCCTTGGCAATGACCGGCGTCGCCTACACCCTTGGCTCCTTTACGGGCCCTATCCTGGCTGGGTCCCTTCATGAAAACTACGGTTACTACGTGATGAATAGTGTTGTTGGTGAGTATTTCTGCACACCGAGTGGATGATTCTCGATATCTCTTTGAGACATCTCATAGCCTCAGAGTGCACCATGGCTAACTCTCGCTAGCGGGTATATGTGCGGCTTCAACTGTCGTGGTCTTTTTCTGCCTTAGGCCAACGGCTGGTCGTTGCGAAATAGTGTAACTATAAACCACGCTTCAAGCGTCGTCCCTCAAATCATGTTCCGTTACAATGAATCGATAATTCAATACCTGTTCTGCTACCGGATAAACTTAGAAGCCTGACGATTCCTGTGGGTAACTTATATATCGGAGAGTTGGAAGTCAAACATGATTAAATAGATTTATGGGGGGTATTTCTATGCTCTAATTTATGTATCTCATAATGATTCTCCCCACCTCAACTGTTGTTCATGTTCTTGCCGGAGAGTGTCTACATCATTTTTCTCAAAAGCGAAATTCCACAATGTTTGAGTGAGAGTACGGTGGCCCTTGCGCGGGATCGGACTACTAGTTTTGGAGCTCTTGCTCCCGACGTGTTGCAATACGCTGGGTGTCAATGCCCAGCGGATCTCTCCGTTCTGGTTTGCATAATCCTCTGTGAGCATATCAACATAGCCGATTCCCTTTGACTCGTACCAGGCTGCCAGGTCCATGATACGGCCTTGTGGAAAGACAAGCCCTTGGGAGCAGCAGCCGAATTTAGGCATCTCGTGCACGCCTTCAGGGGTCGGCCGCAATGTGACTCGGCCGGTCGCAAAGAAGAGGGAAATTAGGAGAGGTGTACAAACGCAGCAGAGGAGAAAGACTGTCTCGTTTGGTAAGAATCGCTTCGAAGAGAGCCGCCACCGGCGGACGCTCAAGGTTGCGAGCAAGACGGTGGAGGCCACGAGGAGAGAGCAGAGAAGGTAAGTCGGCCATTCCTCTGAATTCCATCCCAGAAGATTCTCAGTGTAGAAAAGCCGAAGATAAAGCCCTGTTACAGTGAAGCATGTATCAGTCATGATCCCTAATAATTGTGAAAGTGGCAGGGCGTTCTTCAAGACTTACATTTCGATGATTTCTTGTCCTCTGTTTGGCGCTCGGCAGCGCGCAATGCCTGTTTTGTTCGATGATACCAACCATCAAGAGCGACGACATCATCTTCCAGCATAACTGTATACGGGGCACCAGTAGCCGCACAGGCTTTCAGGAGGTAGGTGTAGTCCAGTAAGCCTTTCTCGAGCGCTAGTGTCTTGGCCTCGGCTGTTTCCAGGCCTCGGATGTGGTCGATATCTATGCCCTTTTTATCGTAGAGTAGAACCTGGTCTGCCAGTTCATGCAGCCATGGTTCTGAGTAGGCTGGGTGTTGCATAGGTTCCGTATGGGCAATGAATAGGATGAGAAAGAGATCCGCTCTCTCCACTGGAGAAAGGCCCGCCAATACCGATCCGACAGCACTCTCAAAATAGCTGACGCCCTCCCGTGCAACGGAGGCAAACCCCACACACAACGTCGGATTCGGAGATGCCTTGACGCGAAGGGCACCCGTCACGTTGTTAGCCTCTTCGATCAATGCTGTACCCTGCGCCGCACGCACAGTCGAATACGAAGCCTCGTAGGCAGCATTTTCTCGAAAAAACAACGATGTCGGGTCATGCCAAGAAGCCAGGCGAGCAAGGTATACCAGAAGGGCATAAGGAATCAAAAAGATCAGAAATACACGGCATGTGTACGACTCGAGGATGGAGGGAAGCCTAGGAAGCCTTAGCGACAGATGCATTGTGACTGTGAACGATGAAGTAATAAAAAAACTGAAATCAAATAGAAGAATACCGGTGGCATTTGGCCATATCACTTACTAGATCATAGCAAGCCTTTCATCTCTGTTCGGCTAGAATCACCTCTAGCCTTGCCTAAAATTGTTTCGGGCAACCCAGATAGTTCCACTTTTATTGGTATATCACTTTTTTCTTCTTTTCTTCTATGCTTTTTTTTTCACTTCAGAAATTCAGATACTAAAAGACCGGTGTCTTCTAGTGCCAATTAAACGAATGCTACTTCAGTGTGATTGGCGAAGTTCGGGATACCCCTGTTAATTGTTGAATCGATAGATACATTCATTGGGTCATTAAGACCTACTGTAGCGTGTCACTAGTTAGAACACTACTTGCGACTAACTAGCTCCAACCATCCCCTGTGGTCCGACTGTTGGTTGGCCCGGCCAGTAAATCGCCCGTTTGATATAGATCGGAAGAGCATTGGCCGCTGCTGTGCGGCTGTGTTATGCCCAAAATGCCAACTTGCGGGGGGAACCGCCCTGGGTGGAGCCGCCGTTGGTTGGAATGTCCAGCTATTATTATCATTTGGTCCTTCCTCCGCAACTCTTACCAAAAGGCGACAGGCTCCACAGGACTAAAGAGAATGAACTATTCAGAAGGGAACCAAAAACCGGTTTGCCATAGCTGCCTTGTTGCATCATCATCATCGTGTATTCGATTATCAAAGTATAATGAGGGATAGCAACTAACGATGATCTGCCAGCCGTTTACTTTTTTGCTTCCTGTTGCAGTCCGGAGAACCATAGGAGGCTAACTAACGGAATCGCTCTGAGGGGGATACATTCGGAGTACATCCCAGCTCTTGGAGTTGTGCTCGTTCGCGTTCAGGATATATCAAGTTGTCCGAGGATCATGAAAACCCACTTGGCCCACTCGGTTAAAAAGGCCGTGGTTCCGTACTGGGCGCATTGGGCCCATTACGTTATATGAAATATTAGGTAGTGCTGCGTATATTGAGGGAGGCTCTGTTGAATCCTCTCAAAGTTTGTTCTCCACTCCCAGGTTATGCAACTAGGAATGCTTGTGCCTGGATTATGAATTTCTAGTGCATGGAAGGAGTTGAAGTTGAGTGAGTCACGGGGATTGTTATCGCTGCTGCTTATCGTTGCTTATCGCTTTATCGCTTTATCGCGTGATCCACGATCAGCCCCAGCCTCTCGGATAAACAAACTGGGGACTTTTGATCTCCACTCCAGAGTGACGCACCTCAGCTCCTCAACAGCTCCCCATTAATTGTCACGATATCTCCATCGTGACCTCAACTACGCACCCATTATGCGACTCCAACTTTCAGAGTTAGCCACTGCTAGCCTACTTCTCGCTGAAGTAGGTGCAGTTCAACTCCCCCTGCTGCAATCCCAGTTTCCCATAGCCTCCGATAAGCCGTTGGTCAGCTCCTCCGCATTGCAAAGCCACGTCAAAGCCGAGAACCTGTTTAGCAGAGCCAAAGAGCTATTCAAGATCGCAAAGTTGGGAGAGGAAGAATACTTTCACCCGACACGAGTCATTGGAAGCAAAGGTAGGCACCTGAACCATGCAACCTGCCCATAGCCGCTGGCCCGCTAACCACACTCCCACCCTCCCTAGGGCACCTCGGGACCATTGACTATATCTACTCGACGCTGGCCAAGTTGGGTGACTACTACACCATCACCAATCAATCCTTCCCTGCCGTGTCGGGCAATGTTTTCGAATCCCGCCTAGTCCTCGGCGACGATGTTCCGAAATCGGCGGCACCCATGGGGTTGACCCCTCCCACTAAGAACAAAGAGCCGGTACATGCACCCCTGGTCGTGGTAACCAATTTTGGATGTGATGCATCTGACTTCCCATCCGATGTGTCTGGAGCCATTGCACTTATTAGTCGTGGCGTCTGTCCGTTCGGGACCAAGTCGGACTTGGCTGGAAAGGCCGGTGCTGTTGCGGCCGTGGTCTACAACAATGAGCAAGGCAGCCTGAGTGGGACGCTGGGTAACCCCACGCCGGATCATGTTGCTACTTGGGGCCTTTCTGATGCAGATGCTGCACCTATTCTGGAGAAACTCAGCAAGGGCGAGAAGGTCGATGGTATTGCTTACATGGATGCCATCGTTGAGACTATTCATACGACCAATATCATCGCCCAAACGACCGAGGGCGACCCTGAAAACTGTGTCATGCTCGGTGGCCATAGTGACAGCGTCGCTGAAGGACCGGGTATCAACGACGACGGCTCGGGTAGTTTGACCCTGCTGGAGCTCGCGACTCTGCTGACTCAGTACCGAGTGAACAATTGCGTGCGCTTCGCGTGGTGGGCAGGTGAAGAGGAGGGTCTTCTAGGATCCGACTACTATGTTTCCGTTCTCACTCCTGAGGAGAATCTGAAGATCCGTCTATTCATGGACTATGATATGCTGGCTTCCCCCAACTTTGCTTACCAGGTTTATAACGCCACTAATGCAGTAAATCCGGTCGGATCAGAGGAGCTGCGCGACCTGTACGTTGGCTTCTATGATGCGCATGATCTCAATCACACCTATATTCCATTCGATGGCCGCAGTGATTACGACGCGTTCATCCGTCACGGTATCCCGGGAGGCGGCATTGCCACCGGAGCGGAGGGCATTAAGACACCGGAGGAGCAGGAAATGTTCGGTGGTATTGCCGGCGCCTGGTATGATCCATGCTATCACCAGATATGTGATGATCTGGACAATGTGAAATTGGTGGCGTGGGAGTGGAACACCAAGGTAAGAGCGCACCTTGACGATATCACCCATGCTGTTTGTTTACATCACACTAACCTGAGTTTTATTCCAGCTGGTTGCCCACTCGATTGCCACTTATGCCAGATCGTTTGAGGGCTTCCCTAAACGGACGAAGGATTCAATCACAGCTTTTGCTACAGAGACCAACAAGTACCACGGGCCCCAACTCGTACTTTAATCCTAGAGGTCCTAGCGGTGTTAATAGGATATGGAGGAATAGACCGCGTTTTGGTGTTGCTGGTGATACTTTGTTCGGATTTGACACAGATTTATTAGATTTTCGGGATTAGCAATATTGCAGAGTTAATAACCTGACCTCTGTTGCGGGACCTATCAATTGAACTTTCTTTACACCTCTTCTATGGAGCGTAGACTCCATTTCACCTAGTGTTAAAGCTGCCATTCCATTCCTCTAAGTAGATGTATCATATAACTAAGCTAAAACCGGACATGCATACATTGTATATAGACACTGGGGCTGTCACATGTCTATCTATCACATGCCAATTCGCTGCCAATTCGCTTATCTTTAGATAGCCATTACTTTAGAATCATCAGAATACATCCATCTTCATATCATCAAAGGGCTTGATATTAATCAAGTAGTTTCATCACGGTAAAGCCGTCACCGAGGCGCACATGATGTTGCCTGAAACCTACTCCAGGATACAGTACTCGATTTGCACATCCGCTCAAGTTTTAAAAGGATGAGTAATGCAAGAGGGTAAGCCCACTCAGAACGGCGTGTCAAGAGAAAGGGGCAATCGTTGAACTGATTGAGTTATATACTGGCTAAGACAGAGGTAAATATCTCCAACTAATGGATTAACTACAAGTGTCTAGTCCAGAGCAAAAGACAGCCATGGGGAAACGAGTACGCCTTTTAAGCAGATCACCAGATAGCAAGCTCAACGAACTGACAGACCTCATATTCAGAAATAAGATTATGTATAATCGTTAAATCAACTAGTATCTGCCCATTCGCAAGTGCCGCTACTAATAAATATACATGTAGGTGAAAATATACTACACTCGACAGAAATAAAACCTCCAACAACGCCTCTGAAACGGCTTTTGGTTTTCTTTTCCTAGCTAACGCTCTTCAGAAGGCGTTCTTTGCGCTCTTTTCGCCGGGCCCTCCATCCATACAGAACCTCGTCCGAGAATTCACGCTCATCCAAGTAGTTGAAGCGCATTTCGCTCATGCTGGTGACTGTGAGGTCTTGCAGGTTTGGAAAGTGTGCCTCTAGCTGCAGAATATGGTCTTGGGGCTGTCTGGAACGAGAGAGGGAGAAAGAGAGGGTTAGTGGACGTTGCATCAAATATTAGAATGGGTAAAGGGAGCTGCTTACTGGAACCCTTCCTTGATGTGGGGTGTTCCGCTGGTAGGATCAATTACCAGACTAGTGAAATAGTTGAGAGAGATGGAGCGGGTCCTGGGGAATAATGGTACCTGGCAGGTCTTGAGCTGCAGAATGTTAAAGCCGCCGGTGAGATTGACATAGCTGAGTAACGGACACGACTGGCCGATAGCTGCCAAGGTCTCTGAAGTCAGGTCCAATCGGTACATGTGAAATGTTAGGGCTTGCAGATTGGGAAGATGAGCCAGCAGGTCTTCCAAATCGGTGTGTTTGAATCCCGCTGCAGTGACACCCGTTTTCTCCCTTCCCGTAAGGCTTAGTTTAGTCAAATGTTTTAGGCCCTTGAGGAACGCAAGGTCATCACTGCCAAAATTCATCACGCCATCTATGGAGATATCAAGACAGCGTAATTGGGTCAGCCTTGAAAGGGGCTTGAGATCGCTGCCATTCATCTTATTCACTGCCCGTTTTCTTCCCCCCTCCAGGTTCAACTCGAGATCGTGTAAAGACGGGAAACTGGAGATCACGAAGGGAAACACATCATGCATAACCGAGACCGACAGCTTTCGGACCGACTGGATGAGTGGTAAAGCTTGAATACCCTCCGGCAATCGCTCGATGGTATAACCGAAAGATAGCTCTTCCAAATTGCCGCGATTGGCCAAGTGGTCGAGGGCGTCGGGGTTCCAAAGCAAAGTGTGAACATGGCTTCCGTCCAATGAAAGTTTAGTGACCGAGGAGTTTTGCAGAAAGTTGAGAAATATGTCGAGCGTGAGACGTTCGCTTGGGTTGCTGATTGATATTTTCCGCAGTTGGTGGCAGTTGTTCTGGAGATGCAGCAGCAGCTCCGGATGGAAGTCTCCTCCAAATTCAATGGCCTGGAGTCCTGCGTGCATATACCGTTTGAGCCATTCGACTTTCACCTTGGCTTTAGGATCTGAGTCGATATGGAGATGCTTCAGTCTAGGGTAGGCCAGATGGCTGAACTCCTCCACCTGCTCCTTGGCCGTCTCTGATAGAAAGAGTCCCCCAATTGCAGCAGCATAGACCATCCGTCGATCTTTTGGCATTCGAGAGAGATGGAACCAGAATGCTTCCCGCCACAAGAGCGACGCACCGCAGTCGAACCACCGGCTGTTCACTCGGAGGACTGGGCTAAGGTTGGGTAGTAGGTAGCTGAAGATTCTCAGTAAGATCTCAGCGGGAAGCCTGTCCATGACGATGGCCCTTGAATGATTGGAAATTTGGAATTGTCAAAATACATGATGCAATTCAATAGAACTTTTTATAGACACGAGAACTGCCACCATCCAGGCAACAACTGCATGCCTGAGGCGGGTGAAATTGCAGCCTAATGTACCGTCACGTGTTCAGATACCTACAACCTAAGGATTAATACCTATCCATTTCGCATAGATAGATATAGTGCACAGGTGAGTTAGCAATGTACTTCATAATTGATTAGTGAAGCACACCGCGTCCAGTACCATATTAGCGGTTTTAATCAATTTCAGAGGGACGGACTTTGTCATACTCAAAAGTTTACACTCGGGGACATAAAATGGCTATTTCAAAGTATTTGGAGAAGTCTTGATCATCTTATTCTGAATTCGATTGAGATTCGTTTGCTTGATTTCTACACCTATACAAGAACAATTACTGGAATCCTTCTCGCCTTGTCTATAAGTATCATAGACGTAGTTATGCAGTAATCAGGTGTTGTTGAACATAGTTGTTCATTTCTTGCTCTTGTATACTCTGAGTACTAGTTAGGGCCACAGCTCAATAAATCAGCCTTTGATGGTCGGCGGCTGAACAGCCGAACGACCGAACGACCGAGCCCCCGATATACTTTTCTCATCCTTTCCCTTCCCCTCTCCAATGTGCTTTTAACTTAAGTTCGAGTATTCCAGTTCTATAATACTAGTATTATTATAATATAAGTACGGTTTCTGGGAGAAATATGGAGATCACAAATACGCCGGGACAGACCCACGAGGAACCTTCAAAGGTCCCGCGTCGTTATAACGTTTCACGGTCCTGCATCCGCTGCCATCAGCGGAAGGTGCGGTGCGACAAGTCCCACCCATGCGGTACTTGCGTGCGGTCGAAAGTGGCCTGCCGCTACCCAGCATCAGAGAAGATCAAGCGCCGACCTCCGAATGTCAGCCTGAATGAGGCAGCGGCTCGGTTAGCGCGCCTGGAGCGTGCTGTCTCGGCGATAGTAGGTGTAGATGAGGACATTACAGCGGCAAGCCCACCACGGTCGAAAAGCGTGGAGCCGGTTTCGAGTGATCGGGCCGCTCGGGGTCAACAGACCAAGGAATCTCATACTCCAACAAGTGGTTTCTTGGTGACTTCCGGCCCTTCTACGAGGTATATCAATGAATCTTTTTTGTCTCATGTTCTGGAAAAGGTTGGTTGATGTGGGTTGTGTTGATTTGTCTATGGTGCTGAGAGTCGAGCAGGAAAAAGAGCTTCAAACGGCCATAGAGGCTCCATATCGAGCCGGCGGTTGTACTGGAGGCTCTCTTCTACGCGCAGAAGGGCTACTGTTAGCCCCCCAGCACACGCCATCAGACGTAACGGAGTTCTATCCGTCTCGATGGGAGGCAACGCAGTTATGGCAGGTCTTTTTAAACAACGTGGATCCGGTCATGAAGCTGGTGCACATTCCCACACTACTACCGAAGGTACACAATGCTATTAACTCTCCCGGTGATGTACCTGCGGATCTAAGTTCGCTTCTATTTGCAATCTACTTTGCTGCCGTCACGAGCTTGCTATCTATCAATCAGAGAGACTTTTTGGGAAACCAGAAATATGCGGCTCTGCAGAAGTATCAACGGGGGTTGGAAGTATCGCTGTACAATTCCTCCTTTTTGGACTCGCCCACCATCACCTCTCTACAGGCGATGGCTATCTATGTCGTAAGGTCCTTTTCTCATCCTGAAGACGTGCTGGGGGCTGACGGTTCTAGCGATGCCGCCGATTTCATAGCAGTGGTCGCTCAAATTGGGTTTTGAATGGTCTCACAATATACTCAGCCCAGTCAATTGGTCTCCATCGTGACGGCAGCAATTTCAACATGCCAGTTCTGGAATGTGAGCTGCGGCGTCGCCTGTGGTGGCATATCATAACTGCCGATAAGCGAGTGGCTGAGGATCATGGGCTCGTTGGAGGTGTTGAGGCCATATTTGACACCAAGCTGCCATTGAACGTCGAAGACAGCGACCTTGATCCCCAGATGGGCACTCCGCCACCCCCGAAAGAAAAGTGGACGGAAATGACCATGTTCTTGATTACCGGAGAGGCGAGTAAGACATTTGCGCACATCCACCGGGTGTCGTTACAATCACAACATGGTAGGGATGTGCATGAAGAATCCCGACGGCTTGTTGATGACTTGGAATCCCGTTTAAGTAACACGTATTTGAAATATTGCGACCAGAATGTTCCAATCCAGAGATCTACGTTCCTCTTGGGTCGGGTACTCTTATCCAAAGCTAGGGTTCTGGTGTACATCCAGTCGCTCAATGGTCTCAGTGCTGAGCAATCTGCCAAACACCTTAATGAGGAGACTCTCTCCTATGCATGTGAGGGCCTCGAATGCGGATCGAAAATGCTCACGGATGAAATTCTGAGGGGTTACAGCTGGCTGTCCTCCACCTTCACTCCATACCATTTGCTCACATATTGCCTATGGCATCTGTGGGTCTGTCCCGAGACCCCTGGTGCTGAACGAGCCTGGAGGATCGTCCATACAAGCTTCGAATTAGCAGAGCGCGATGCGGGCTGGCGTCAGTCTGATCCCCATTGGGCTGTTTTATGTCGGCTTCGACAGAAGGCATTGTCCAGCCAACAACCATTCGGCGTGAAGCCAGGAAAGGAACTTTCTGGCCAGGGTTTAATGGACCAAGAAGGGCAGTCAGGTACTGACCCTAACGTCGATTTTGGAAATGTCCCAATGCCCTGGGATCTTGACCCACTTGCATTCTTCGACTGGACGTCCTTTACCCAGGCGTTATGATATCGCATAGTATGAGCTCGATCTCATTATTTATATGGTGCTGGAGATTGTAATGCTGAGCAATGGCTGTTGCTGAATGCCCGGCTAAAACCAGCATGGTGAAGAAATGCCGAGGCACATCCTCCGTGATCGCTATATACCTATCCTAATGCATTCTTTCCAGTAAATCTGCATAGCTATTCAAAGCCCGACCCATCAGATTGACCAACTCCCAGATATAATCGGCAGTAAATAATCGAGCCCACAATCGGGTGACAATGGCACTCAAGCGAGTATTATTAGCTAATAGCCATTGCCGGGACACTCCATGCCGAGCCTCCATCACCATCTCGATGACAAATTCTAAAAGCTTGCTTTCCTGTTCCGTCAGACTAGGGCTGGGGCTTGCAACTGTCGCTTCCTCGAGCCACTTCGCTAAGAGAACGGCACATTCTAAAGAACACAATGCGTACTGGAGCGACCATGAGTGCACCTGTGTCTGAGCGACATAGTTGATTCCTAGTTTGATCGGCGTGCTCAGGGCGTGAGCGCAATGCAGCGCTGCTCGAGTTAACCGGTCGTTACGCTCGACACGGAGATTCTCTTTCAGAGACCGGGCAATCTCCTCCGGGTTCCAGGTTTGGAGTCGTCTGGCGGAACCGAAGTCCGCGTTCAGCCGAATATAGGCTAATCGGAGGAGGGCAGCGGATGTGAAAGATAACGGACCATGTGGATTGAAGGGGTCAATGGATGCCTCTCGGTTGCGTTCCCAGCATTGGCACCATTGTTCTAGCGCGAGTTCCAATGAAGTCACCTCGGAAGGAGAAAGGGAGTTTCCCTTGAACCCCGGCAGCCGACGGGATTTCTGGATGAGCCAGATACTCTGGATGATTGCGTGGATGAGCACGTATCCGCCTAAGGAGGAAAAGCTCTCCACCCGCCCTTTTACGTCCGGATTGTGGGTGAAGAGTGAGGCGAGCGCGTCTTGTAATTTTGGTTCGCCTCGGCTTTGACTCCTTTCCTCCATCCATTGACTAGCAGTTGTGGCTTGCCATTCTACCTCCGTGCAGGGGAGGTCAAGCGTACACTCCTCCGTGAGTATCAGAGGAGGCAAATCGAAGACAATCGTCTGAATATTGAAGTAGCAGCAAACGATAAGTCGCGTCCGCTTTGTTTCTTCACTTCGTACCCAACTCTCCCATGATCCATCTTGCGCGGGGAGATCATTCAGCCCCCCCTGTCTCAGTAGCGTTTCCATGTGGCTCCGCATATATAATGATTCCGTATAAGGCGGATCATGTTCATGCCAGGAGGATACGGATATTAGCATCAAGAGTGCTTGTAGCGTCTCTAACAGATCCTGATCTCGGGCTGCTGAGGATGACGACAATCGCGAGTTTGGGTTAATGCCGCTGTTCGGTTCTACCCATTGGAACTCTCTTCGAATATGTTCAAGCGTTACAGCCTTGGCGACTTGGTAGAGGGCAATGCTCGTTTCCGGCTCCCGGCAATACCGAGCACCTAGGGAGGCCATAGATAAAATAAAGTACAACGACTTAGAATCCAAATCGAGGGTGGGGATATGTATAATAGGGTAGTGCTCATGGTACCCAGTGAGGTAACCAGTCAGGCAGCGTGACAGGGCATGCCGAGACGGCACGTATGGGTTCGGGATGACATTTGCGTAATCGGATAGAAGGACACCAATGCGCTCTCTACATTGTGTCGTCATGGAAAGTGAAGCTGGGGGTTGCCGTGTTTTGTATGTCGTCGGGGATTCTTCGCTTTGAAGTGAGGGTATCTGGGTGCCGTGGCGCGGGAGGATGGAGCTTGACGGGGTTTCAGCGCTCTCGGCTGGGTTCTCCTCCCGGGACTGATCATAGACAGGCGGGGTTTCAAAATGAAACGGGGGGAACAATGGAAGGGGCTGATAACTCGGGGAATATGGGTGGGTAGGTAAGGGGATACTATCGAGGAACGACGTGAAGTCTTCGCCGCCATATGCAGCGGACGGGCCAAAGCCACCAAATGGCTCGCTGAATCCGGAGGACCCCACCGTCGGCGTTCCTTGCGCGGAGAAGGGTGCTGACCCTCTAGATAAGAGACTATGACCCCCCGGACTTGTTGAATCTATAGAATGATTCGGTATGGCAGATGCTTGCATCTTCAGCCCATTAAACATCGAGGGTGGCGGCGTTGCATCCTGACCCACACCCGATATTGGGGAGCCATGTGATAAGCGTTCGTGACGCGCCAACAGATCTCTACTTGCAGTGAGTACATGTGCCTAGAAATTCAAGCGAGTATGATTGAATGCGACATACTTGCGCGTGAACGATTTGGGGCATTTGTCGCAGATATATGGCTTCTCCTTGGTGTCTAGTCGCAATTATTAATGGAGGCCCTCGGCCAAAGACGCAAGAGAGACAAGCTTACGCGAACGATCATGGCGTTGAAGATGCTCTAAACGGGCAAACGCCCTATCGCATCTTTGGCACTGGTACGATTTAGTAGCTTTACCCATGGTAAACCTGGCGAGGGGAATGATGGCGGAGTGATGGCATCTGAATCCATTCTATTCTCCCCGGCGGATGCCAAGAACGATAGAGCCGAGCGAGATGAGAAAGGATAAGCCCGAGTGATTAAAACATGGGATTCGGATCCTTAGTAACTCCGATCTCCGTGTCTCTCCCAATTACTAGCACGATTTGTGACTTGCTTTTATCCTGTTTGCATCCAAGCTTGTTTGACCATTGCTCATCTATTATATTATATGTGTTTATTCACTTATTTACTAAAAAACAACCTGCTCCGAGGTATCCGAGATGTCAACCCACACCACTAAATTATATATATATAGTTCTCTCACTAGTAGTACCTTTGAAGCTGCCGTCGTGCGCTTTCATGATGTTACGTCTATTATTAATTATGCAACATCCCAGTCAGCTCCCATGTTCACAATGGGTTCTTTATTATCACCTTTCATCTGGGTCCCAAGAAACCCCCCAAAGTCCATTTCAAAGTAGCCCACAATTCCTTTCCAAAGAAGGGGAGCATATCAGGATTGAGGTCCGAGAGGAGCACATCTTTCTTCGTGCACGATCCCGGATGGGAGACCTTCTTGCCATCAAGGCGATCAGCAATCCATCCCATGGCATTCGCAGATCCCGTGATCCAGAGGCTAGCATGTCCTCCGACCAGGTCTCGGATGTATTCAACCGTGGCACCATTGCTGCAGTAGGTGTCGACGAGCTCATCAGTGTCAGCCCCGGGGCTGATCTCATCATGGACCGGCTTGTAGATGTACATGGGTATCTTGGGGGTTCCGTGGATGCCCATCTGTCCAGCCAGACGCATGATAGACTGCGGAACGTCCTTGTTGAACGACTCCTTGCCGTCGACGAAGAACGAATAGGCATTCTGGAGGAACCCTTGAGTAGACTCGCCGATTAAGCAGCTGCTGGAAATCTTCTTGAAGTCCGCCCGCTTCTCCGAAATAAGGGACTGGTCCAGCCACTCAGAGACGTTGGGATAGGCCTTGGAGAGACCGTCAATCGAGCCGAAGGCAAGACCGGCGAACGGCCCGCCACTGACTGTCTGCAGAGTAGAGCTCAGATTGGCGATGTTGCCTCCCGCAGCGGCACCGGCGAAGTTCAGCTCCGGTGCGTAAGTTGGCTGTAACTCTGCTGCGTAGTTGACGGCGATCGAACCGCCCGAGTATCCCCACATGGCGTAGCGAGCATCCTTTGACAGACCGAGCTTGGGGGCTTCGATTAGCGCTCCGCGCACACCGTCCAGTGTCGCCTGACCGGATATCACCCCGGCCGAAAAGTGGGCGTTCAATCCTTCGTAGTCTGTGGTTACGACCCACCACCCGAGATTCAGGGAGGCAGCCAGCTAATTAGTTTGGACAGTTGTCAGTTACACTGAATATAGCAACTATCGCTGTGACCTCCGAAACTTACAAATGCGGTGTCGGTCGACAGAGTGCTGTTGGCGGAGAGGATGCCTGCAAGGCCGGAATCCGAGTCCGGCTGAAGGGTATAGGAGGGCTCACACGCCGGGTTGGACGTGTCATAGTACAACGCGTACGCAAGTAGCTTAGACGGATCCGCATTACGGGGCTTAATCAAAGTATTCACTGCAGCGACTGCATTTCCCAGGCTGTCTGTGGTCCGGAAAAGATACTGGTGCACTGATTCAACCGATACCTCGACTGGCAGGGGCAAGAAGGGCGCCAGCTGGTTCGATAACTCGCGAGAACGGATCGTCTGGCCCGGCGCGTAGGAGTCAATATTCGCTGGTTGGTCATACCAAGGGTCCTCTGTTGGTAGAAGCGGCTTGGCCGCTACTGCGGACCAGATATCGACCGCGACGACGGCAAACAGCGGAAGCCAGCGCATGGTGTCCTGGGTTCAATAGGGAAACAAATTGACCACAATGATGTGAATGGGTTCGACAGCATCTTGCTTTGTATTTATAGCGGACCCATGGACCAGCTAGCAGCCGTTGCGATCCCAAAGTGGGCTTGTAGTATTGGTTAGGGAGTGCTCAGCTGAGGAAATATTGTAACTTGAGTGTACCATACCCAAGTGAGACATGCGATCGGGGATGATCACTCAATTGATCCACCGTGTCGGCGTATCCTCGAGCATCCGAACAAAAGTCACGGATTAGCTCCTGAGTCTTGACCGGCTCGATGCTCCACTTGGTGTACGCATTATTTGAACTTAGATGAACATGTCTCCTCCATAGGATACGTAGCTCGCAGCAACTCCGCTGTCATGATTAACCAAACGACGATGGGAAAATTTCCATCGAAAACAGCTCTCGTAGACTTGAGAGATGCGCCGAGGAGAAACACATCATCTTTAGTGATTAGTTAGCGTTCCTGGGAGAATTAATAATTTAATACCACCCAGGAAAAGCCCGCCCAAGGAACTCAGGAACGCCCGATCTTTAGCGGGTCCCACTCGGCACAAACCGATCAACCAAGAGTCGTATCGCTGACCAGCAAAAATAGGGATCGACACAATATAAAACCCATCCGTTCCGTATTCCGAACCACTTGCGCATTTCTAATCCATCCGGGCGGTACCGGTTGTCCGTGTGATATATACGAACTCATTTGAAGATTAATTCCGAGGTAGAACCTCACGCGTCGTAAAGGAATGACTAGTTAGTTAACTAGTGTTGACTATCCTAATGACTAAGATCGGGTCTGAATTAGGGTTTTCCAGGCCGCGTCAGGCGTGACCTCTTGCTGTGTTAAGCTACGTGGGGCTAGGGACAAAAAAAAAAAAAAAAAAAAAAAAGGTACGGCGATCCGTATGCTTATGCATAAGTTCCAAGATTTCTTCAGCTGGTCTTAATTCCGTCCCTGTCTCCGATAGTAATATTGGCGGGGACGCCATGGCTCCTTCGGCGGTGGTTAGACATCTGCATCTCCGAGACACTGGTGGGGAAGCATGTCAAAAAAAACTAGTGTATCATCTGTGGCATGATTCTGTATAGGGACGGATTGGTGATAAAAACCGAAGGGTTACTAATATGTTATATAGTGTTAACGTACGCGAGAGAGAGAGAGAGTGTGTGTGTGTGTGGGGGGGGGGGGGGGGCGTTATTATGTAGACTGCTAATGCAGCTCTTGAGTACACGACTGGAAGGCAAACCGCCCCTACTTGCAGCTAACAAGTGAAGAAAAGATGAGGTAAGGAAAACTGCAGGTTGGATAGTCTCTCTCTCAAGACAACATTGCATGATTCTAGAGTCCCCCACTGAGATGGGCATCAGTCGTCTCTTAATAGTCGAAGAGTGGGCATTATGAGCTTTCCGTACAGCATCTGATCACCTAATACCTGTCTCTACTTGATGCCATGAGAATTGACATTGGGAATAAAGCTTTATAGCCATACATGTTGTTTAGTAACGTATTTCCTAGGGTCATACGGCCCTGGCACCCAGGACGACACCTAGAACAACACCCCCTTCTCGCAACCCACATAGGCGACGACTGATACAAAGTCTCTGCCTCAGAGTTTGACACAGTACCCTACCCTATGATCCCCTGGGCCCTGCCAAAAGATATCATACAGGTATCGCTGTTGAAACAGACGCGGAGACTCTCCGAGGGGCACTATTTCATGTCACCGGTGACATCATCGCCAACAACGGCATGTAGATTTCAAAGTAAGGGCTCAGAAAACTATGTTCCTGGGGTGTCCAGGTACTTCCACAGAACCATAGAGGTTAGATGGATTGGCAAAGCCGATTATCTAAGAACAAGGGGCATCTTGGAAGCCTTGCCCAAACTGGCTAAATAGCAGGGGATTGAACTACTTTTGGAGTAAGGATCCAGCTAAGCAGAAAGAGCTTACTCGGACGGAGCCCTACGGGGCAATGACGGCCAGTCACGAGGTGTAATGACTAGAATCAGCTTGCGATTCCAAGGTTGCGACGCAAAGGAATTTTATATAGCTCAATTGAAAGTATCGGGTTGTCAATGTTGCAGTAGCGATGGCGAGAAGAATTTGTAAGTAGATTTGGAATTAGGATAACACTGGTCTTTTGTTTTGTTTTGTTTGTTTATTTATTTTCCTTCGTGGTTAAGAAAATACATACATCCATTTTATTCTAGCAATGGCCTAAATCCCTGTCAATCAGGTACATTATGGCCATCTCGGCGGGCCATACTTGAACGAACTCCTGGACTTGCCATGACCAGTCTTCGTCCCACTGGAAGATAAAAGGGTGAGATGCACAACAGCATTCCCAGAAGTCAGGAAACCAACCGGAATTCTCCCAGTCGACCAGTACGACGTCAAATGATCGCCCACCTTGATTGTTTGGCCGACTTGTATTCTCCACGACCATAATGTTCTTCTGCTGAACGTCCCCATGCGTCAATGTGGGCCGGTGACCTTGCAGGACGCGAGCGAGGTATTTTTTTTCCGTAAAAGCGAGCCTTGTAGTCTGGGTGACTATTGCGTTCGACTAAGGCTCTATAATTACCGACAAGGCCCGCAACCAAGGCAGGTTCGCCGGAAAAAGGCCCTAGAAATTTCTCATCGCCATGTTGACTGTAGAATAGGTAGTGAGGTAAGCCGCCTCCATCCAGGCCCCCGAAAAAGTTGGGCCATGGACACTCGGCCTTTCGCATGGCGTCGAATATCAGTCGGAGTTTGGCGATGATGTCATCCTTCTCCGAGGGCGCCAATGATGGCTAAATGGAATTTAGTTGCACCCCGGGAACGCGTTGCATGATCAAGAAGAGTTTCTTGGAATCATAGTATATCGCGTATAGTCGAGGGGCCGGAACTTCTGGGACGTGTCGTTCAAGGTAAACCAAAGCCTGGCCTTCCCAGACGTCTACACAGCCTCCATATTTTACAACAATATCGTCGTCGTTCACCGCCACAATCTTCGAGGCCCTGGTCTCCCACAGGACATTGGTGCAAGCGCGGATTTCATCTGTAGTAGGTAGAGAAGGCAGAGGCTGGGAGTTCTGAAAGGGGACGGTCACTGGCTTCCCCATCATGAAGGGAGTAGGGGTCGACGGAGGTAATATTGCAATATGGATGATTGCCTGAATAGAAGGAAGGTGAGTGGTGAAGGAAGATTAGCCACAGAAGTTTAGCCCAACCCCGCAGACGACGGGCCTCCGCTCTATTGAGTGGGCGATGCTCATCCAACAGACGTTCCGGTTTAATACAATACTCATTGGTTAGGCTATGGTTGGCGCATGAGTGAGCGACTAATGATGTACAAAGATACCGCACGGAGGTTAAAGCCCAGAGCAGGATAAACTACAGCACTGCGATTTTACTAACTCATAGCAACTCTCAGAGCTCAGTGGAGCCTCAAGTATGACATCTAGAGCGAATACAATCGGCTCGCACCTCACTTCGTTCCAGTCAATGAGTGCATCCGTGGTTAAGGTAGGGGGCATGATTGGGAGAGTAGGGCAATTGAGATTATGTGGCTAGTATTTCTATCAGGCAGTTCAATGAATGCATTGAGAGCACTCGAAGAGACTATAGCATTGCCTACGGTGCATCCGAAATTTTGTCGACGGCAGTTCTTGGAGATATGGCTGATCTATTTGATGATTAGTGCGTCTGAACTTTGAGGTAGCCCTAGTAATCCAGTTATAGCAAGATGATGGCGGAGTGCCCATGGATGCTGCTGGAATTTCATCTTGCAATCGGCCCCAGTATTAGCAAATACACATGATCAGAGGTCTCCAATAATGCTTTAATACCCAGCCTATGTTCAACGCGCATCTTTTTTTTTTTTTGACACGCTGCTGCCTCACACCTCGGTGTTTGGCTCATACCGTATCGTTGTGTATACAAGCGTAGTGATCCCTCCTCCTCTACCTCGGTTGTCGCTGCCATCATCTTCAGTATTCTCTTCGCCGGGTGTCTCTTGTAGAGCACTGCTTAGGCCATTGCTTACCACACACTCCAGGGCGAATCCACAACATTTCAGATACCAGGCCTTGCTCTGCAGGCTGAGTTCGATACAATGCGGTGCATGCGGGATAATCTGACTGTTGACGAGCGGACTTGCGCTGAATGCCGCGCGATAGTCGTCGACGATGTGTTGGCCCGATGTCCATAGTCCGTCGAATTCACTCAAGCCGTACATCAGCGGCACTTTGACTTTCTCCGAGTATTGTCGCCAGTAGTTGAGCCAGTTCATGTTGATGTCATGGAGCTCCCCGGCAGGGACGGGCTGATTGAGCCGTTCGGTATACCGGCACATATTCTCATCGATGAGTGCCTGGTGCGGCCATTGGAACATGATGGCGTCCTTGGCAGCAATATCGAAATGGACCAGATCCGAGGTCTCGTTCAGCAAGTGAATCATCACCCCGCGAGGTCCTTCCGCCAATTCCGTACCAATACCCGACGTGATCAGACCAGCTAATGGGTAGTTACTGCTCTCCTCGTGGACACCCGCCACAATGGTGATCATCATGGCCCCGATGGAGTGACCGATTAATACCATGTGGGTCGCACCGCTCTTGGTCGCAAACTCCTTCCATAATGCGGGGAAAACGACCTTGTCGAGATATTCCCCTTGCGCCTGTGCGTAGGTTAATCCACTGGTTGATGGGGGAGCCGGTGTGCTGGCTCCATAGCACGGACGGTTGATCGAGATGACTGGAATGTCGACTTTCTGTGAGACAGCGAGAATGGAGTGTTCGGGATTGGCATCGAAGTAGTGTGCGTCATAACTCCCTCCTGGTACGCACACAATCAGGGGCAGTGCGGACTTGGTGGTCGTTGGTTGAGGGGGGAAGTTATAGAGTCCCGACACGACACCTCCATTGGGGAGGGAAAGCTCAAACGACTCCATGCTCTTGGTCGGTATATCGTCGAACTCGGAGCTGCGACATCGAAACGAAAGAGAGGGGCTTCTGAGTGAGGGCGGGAAATAATGTGCGAAGAACTGGCACGACTCCAGCCCACTAAACACACTAGTAACTCTCGTTCAGCCGAGGCTCCCCGTAAACAAAACGAGAATCCGATTTAGCCTCCACCACATTGCATGATGATTATGATTAGCAAGATCGGATTTTTTGGCTCCATTGTCATTTGTTGGTTGGTTCAAGGCGCGACACAATGCCAATTGGGGTATGCTTTGACATTATCGATGTTGGTCTATCCGGACCCTTCCCTCCCTTTCCGCCGCCACGTGATGCCCGCTTTATTAAATTGATGGGCAACCATTGGACCCATGTTCTTCCCGCCTTTTCAACCTATTATAATCCTCCATGAAGGCTCAATCATTATTGGTCATCGTCTTATTCAGCAACCCCACCCACATAAATGTCAGCCTGGTTTGTCTTGTTTGACGGGGGCATCCGTTGCGTTCTGCCGACCGGGTAAACGCAAATGAGCAGAGGAGGAAAGGAAGACGATCCCCACCGGCTCCAGCAATCAGCCATCATGAAGCCGAAGTGAGAGTCTCCAAAGCATGAGGGGCTTTTCGCTTCGACTGTCCCCGTGGAAATCAGTGACTCAGACTCCAACCACAACCCAGAGACTTACAAAGTGGACAAACCCCAGGTCAGTCGTCGCTTCTCTCGTTGGCGCATAACATTCATGCAGAGAGACCATCTTCTTGCCTTGGAGGATAGATACAGTTAGTTTGACTGACCAGCTCTCCCCAGATTTTCAACCCTCGCCCCATTGAAAATGCGTCTGCCCTACGCCCCCTCCGAACCCCCCGCATCCGACCCCGATGCGGCCGACATCTACGCCCGCATTGCGGCCCGTCGCAACCCTCGCCCGCTCATCCCGCTCGATCTCTCCCTGCTGCATTCGCCCCCCGTCGCCGATGGCTGGAACAGCTTCCTCGGTGCCATCCGCACCCGCACCATCATCGATCAAGGACTCCTCGAACTCGCCGTCTGCCGTGTGGCCGTGTTGACTGGGGCAGTCTACGAATGGAATGCCCACGCTCCCCTCGCTTTGAAGGGCGGCATCCAAGCGCAAGAGCTGCAGGCTGTGCGGACCCTCCCCTCCACGGCTGCCGGAGAAGCCTCAGAGCCATCAAACGCCAAGGAGGCCTTGGCCCAGAGTGCCTTGACTCCCCAGCAAAAGGCGATCGTGCAGTATGCGGATGAAATGACGCAGACGGTCAAGGTGCAAGATTCGACTTTTGCGCAGTTGCAGACGGAGGGCTTCTCGGATCGTGAGATCGTGGAATTGACGACCGGTATTGCGGGCTATAACTGCGTTAGCCGGGTTCTGGTTGCTTTGGATGTTGGAGAGAACAACGCCAAGGAGATGAAGAGCGTGGATGAGTTGGTTGCGAACCTCTAGTGGCCATTATCCCTTCTATTGTTGTGCTAGTTGATCTATACGCCGTTTTAACGAATTCTACCCGGGCGCTGCAGTGTGCTGGACCTATAAGCATTTTTTTTTTTTTTAGAATTTTATTTGTAATTTCTGTCAAGCGCTAATAATATGCGAATTGAATTCCTGGTGCTGGTAGTCGCTCTACAACTAAAACCACCTGATCAATTCCTAGTGTAGAGTGATCGCCTTAGCCCTCGGGCGTCCCTCGCACTCGAAAGTCGCAAACAGAGTTCTGCCGTCTACCGGTGCAATGCCGGGCCAGTGACTCGTATGAGGGCAGATAACCGTCGGCCTGGTCCAGTGGATCTGGCCGTTCTGCGGGGGTCCAGCGAAGACGACCTTAATGGAGGCATTCTTTGTCCACGACACCTCATTGTGGTCCTCATCCGTCATGAAGATGACCGCCAATGATCCATCCTCGAAGGAGGCAATCTGGGGAGCACCGGCATTATGACCCTGAGGCGGGACATAGACGCGGTGACGATAGCCCCACGTCTCACCATCATCGTAGGAGATCAGCGCTTCCAGATTGAACGTGCCAAAGGAGGTCGTCTCGAAGATCATCACCAGCGCCGGGCGACCGTTATCCCAGGTCGGCGCGATTCCGTTCATACCATCCCGCAACGCATCACAGTCCCCATGCAGACACCGCGGCTGCGACCAGGTGGCACCGCCGTCGAATGACCGCACCATCATCGTGCTCTGATTGTTATGGGCGAACTCCAGCGAATACGTCAACTGCACCTCGCCCTGGCGACCCAGACGCATAAAGGGTTCCCAGATACCGTGGGGCGGGCTCTTCTCCGCCGCCTGCGACAGGAAGTGCCACGACCGGCCGGCATCGGTCGACCGACAGACTGTGATACGGAAGTGCGTGGGGCCGTTGGGGCCCAGATCATGGTTGCGGAACGCACCCAGCACCGTCCCCGGTGCGATCTCCAGCAGAAACACGTTGTCGACGTCCCCCTCGCCCCGGGTTACTTCGCCCCAGTCCTCGAAGGTCCGGCCACCGTCGGTACTTCTCGATACGGCGAGCACGCGAGTTTTGTCTTGGAAGTGGGTGAACGAGGCGAGCAACGATCCATCGCCGAGTCTGGCGAGACGGGGGTATGTACCGCGTTTGTCCGGGTGAAGGATGCGATCTCCCTCCTCGATGTGACGATTGCCTGGGAGCTGGCCCGGGTAGCCGTGCTGTGGGGGTGGCTGGTGGTGCTGCTGGTATTGCTGGGGAGGCTGGCCCTGTCCCTGCTGGTGATCATTTAACCCGAAGGTGTTGAGGATTCTCTGGCCAAAGTTTCCAGACATTGTGTGATGGTTCTCTATTCGTCCCGGTGAACGACTATTCAAGAAATAATGCTTCGTTGTAAGACTGCCTGAAATATATGAAGAGGGGCAGAACCCCAACAGTTCACCGATAAATTCATTCTATTTATCGAAGGTGATTGACAGGGATGACGTCATCCAAGCCTTGGTGAAACACGGCTGCCTGGTTGCCTCATTGTTGATCTCAATTATGTTATGGAGCGATGTGGAATATCACAATTTCGAAGGCTAGAGGTGGCGATGGATGGATGCTATGAGGAAGTAGGATGGATAGAGGTCAACGAAGGATATCTGGGGTTAGGGCTAATGCTGCCTAATGCGGTAGGGCCAGTTAGTCTGGCACCTACCAACTTCTTGCCATCGAAACTTTAAAGATCCATAAAAACTGGAACTAGAGTTGGATACCAGTGAAAGAACCGGTTTATATTATGTGGTAGGGTTTCCCACTCGAGGGACCCCTGTAGAGAGAGTTCGGACTGTCCAGTCTTCGTAGTATTATGCCGCTGGCCCCGTGATGCATGGTCTAAGCGGAGCTTGGGGGTGTATATCCATTATAGCGACAAATTTGAGCATATAGAAGATTCAAAAAGATTGGAGCCCGTAGTGGGTAATACTATTATTTAGACTGACTCATCCAATGTATACTATTCGTAGCGGGGTATCCAAGTAATCATTAGGGCGACTAAGCGGCATGACCCAAAACCATGCCCCATCAGCTAGATCATGGTTGACTATCGGCGGTACGACGTTTCGTTCTTCTCGGGATCATTGTTCCTGCCGGCCCTCGAGTCGGCGCTATCAGAATCAGCAATATTCTTCGCCTCGCCCTGAATCTGTTGGCCCGGGCCACCGAAGCCATACTGCAAGGCGACGTGTTCAATCTCCTCATCAGTCAAGTGTGGGAGCTCCTTCGCCGCTCTGACGTAAGTCATATTCTCGAGGTGGCCCTTCGCAAAGATCAGGTCAATTTCTTCCAGGGATCGGCCCGCAGTCTCAGGGTAGAAGATGTAGATGATCGGGATGAAGCACGCATTGACGACGGCAAAGAACACATATGTACCCCATTTGATGTTCCGAATCATGATAGGTGTGACCATCACAACCAGGAAGTTGAACAGCCAGTTGGTGCAGGTCGAGATTGCGTTGGCTTTGGCTCTAGTCTTGATGGGAGAGATCTCGGCCGGGTACAGCCATGGCAGCGGCAACCAGGTCGCGCCGAAGGTAGCAATAAACGTGAAGAGGCCAACCGCTGCACCCTTGGCGGCTTCTTCGCCCCCAGGGATAAGACATGCGAACGTGATAATCATGGAGGCACTCTGTCCAAAGCTGCCATATAGGAAAAGTTTCCGGCGACCCACCGTCTGGATCAGGAACCAGGATGAGCAGGCAAAGAGAGAGTAAAAGATCATGTTGACACCGCCCAGAATCATGGACATGAATTCTGTTTGGCCGAGGGACTGCCTAAAGAGCACCGGAAGGTAATAGATGACAGCATTGCAGCCACCAATCTGCTGGAAGAACTGAGACGATGCACCCAGAAGCATACGGCGGCAGTGTTGTGTCCTGCCACCGGTAAACACTGCGGACATTGGAGTAGACTTGCCCGCCATGCCAGAGCTGGTAGTCGGTTAGAGGTGGTCTTACAGAGAGGGGACAGCACAGGGCGCACGTACGCTCGGATGGAATCCAAAATGATCGTTTTCTGCAGTTGAACGTCACGATGCTCGATGGGCTTTCCCTGCAACGCAGCGATAACTCTCTCGCCTTCTTCATAACGTTCCTGGGTGAAAAGCCATCTGGGCGACTCAGGTAGGGCCAGAAGACCGAAGATGATGAAGAGACCGAACACACACTGGAAGGCGATGGGGAAACGCCAGGTAAGATCGGGGGAGCCATATGAAGCACCGAAGTCCACCCAATAAGAGATGAGAGTACCGATGGCGACTGCGCTCCCCTCAATGCAAACTAAGAGGCCGCGATTGGACGTACGTGAACATTCGGCTTGGTAGGTGGGAATAGTCGACGTATTCATGCCGTTACCTATCCCAGTGATAACACGGCCAATGCAGAATTGCGCCAGGGGAACATGACCGGGGAAAGAAGTGACTTGAATGATCACGCCCAGGATCATAATGGTGGCTCCCAACATGATAGACCATTTGCGACCTAGCCAGTCCCCACAGGCTAGGATAAACAAAGCCCCCGCAAGGCAACCTGGTCAGAATTAGCTTCGTACACCGCCGACGCAGGGTTATCGACATACCTAGTTCGTAGATTGCAGTAACTACGCCCTGCATGGTGGAGTTACCCCTCGTGGCAGTGAAAACATCGTTAAAGGGCTTCGCATCAATAATACCGCTCATGACACCCTCTAATAATGAGAGTCAGTAGGTGTCCGTTCAGAAAGAATACTGACACGACATACGATCATAACCGAAAAGCAAAAAGCCCATGGTTGCGATAGTAGTTACTGACATCATGAGCTTCTGACCGGACATGCCGGCAAATGTCGGGGCTGAAGACATGGTTGCAATGGGGTGTCTGGCGACACAGAGGACTGGGTATGCTAGCGGCTTCCAACGAATAATCTCAAACAACCCTGCTCGGGTTGATAAGTATCTGTGCTACTTCTACTTCGTGGTACAGCCGGTTGGTCAGCAAATACCGGTAGCGATCAAGTGTCTTCAGACAATATCTCGGGACCAGGGGACATTCCAAAGGAGGGCTCCACCCTCCTTTATAACCATGAGTAGTTTCCCCCGGGGGGAAGGAGATGGGGTGCATGCGGAATGGGTATACCATCAAGCGAAAAGTAAATGCCTCGAGACATGACCAATGCAATATCAAAGACTTAAGCCCATGGTAGTATGAAAAGTTTTCAGCCGAAGCTCCTCCACTGGAAGGCAAACAGACGAACTCTAGCCTGGCTCGGCAACAGGGGATCATGACAAGTGTTGGACGCCAGTCGGAGTATTCACGTACGGAGTAAAGTCTTTCGGGCAGATACATGTGCAACGGGGAGGTCCGTTGGCATTATTGCAAGTGATAGCCCTTAGCTTCGAGGCCAAGATCTAGGCATATAAGTGGGGAGACGGCAATTTACGGGCCACAGAGAATGCTCCGAGTAGTTCTTGACATGGCCTTCTCCAGAAAGGGCGGAGAAGACTGGGGGAAGCAGTAGTCCAGACCAATACCTAGATTGATCCATGGAAGATGCCCCGTGGGGTTACCATGTCATCCCATACGGCGTGAGCTCTAGAACTTACGACTGACATACCAGCCGGAGACCAGCTCGGGAGCTAGTCTGAGCTGATTTTCAAACGGGAAAAAGGATAGAGAAAAGCAGCCTAAAGCGAAAACATTTATCTTGGCTGTGCTGAGCGCGACCATTTTGGCCAGGATTAGGGCCTTCGTGCTTGGCACGCGGTGGGAAGAGAGGCTAGAGCCTGGCAACTCAACAGGCCCACTGCGTCTGGGCAGTAGCGTTAGCAAGTGAAGCAATGTGGCTTCGAAACTTTTTGTTCTCCGCCCGAGTGCTTGTGAGTGCTTGAGTGCACTGAGACTATCTCAGCGGTCGAGAGAAATATCTTGGCGAGCCGAGTCTATGAATGTAGGAATTGATCCTGATTACGCCAAGAGAGCGTGGAGGACGGGAAAGGCCTCCCGGATACTACTCTGGAGAGTCACCTGGATAGGGAATTTTTCTTGCCAAGTAGGGTCCATTTTGGCTATTCTTTCCCCTTGACAACATACAGACACTCTTCGAGCGCGGTGCTCAATATCGCCCCGACCTTCCTTTTTACCTACCGGATTTGCCCTGGTCACCACCACCCTAAGGAAGTGACCCAGGTCAAAATGGGATCTAGAGAACGCCATATGGTTTCAAATCCCTGTCACTCCCTCAGCCAAGTCTTAGAAGCACCATACCTCGCGGTTGCATTCTTGCCCCCTTCCCCGGCGTTCGCCGCGATAGTCGGTATGGGGGGATGTCGATTCCCCCACGTTTCCCGAATTCCATCCCATTTGTAGTGAGTGAATCATGACGTACCCGAGGTTTTACCCTCGTCTTGGTTCATCATGCTTGATTTCTCTTTGCTGAACCCTGTAATTGTTGTCGGGTATTGGATATTTTGCTCTAGAATTCTCTACTGGGAAGGGGTCCAATTTGAAGGCCTAAAAAGCCGGTTTGCCGCCTCACCCTGCGCTGGTTCCTTGCTGTTCCACAGGGAAACCCAAGTTCAAAATAAGGGAACATCAATGCCATTGATTCGAATACTGTCTCGTCCCATTTAGGCTCCTCCATGAAGAGCCTCGGCCTGCTGTCACTCACGTGTCGCCCTACCCTTTGGCTCATATTATGTTGTTGTTCTCAGCGCTCTAAAGCGTTCTAGAACATCGCCTGCGACAGGGATCTTCTCTTGCGCAAATACGATGGAGAAATGTGGATGCATTGTATGGCTGAAGGATTGTTTTAGTAAAAGATACTGCCCAAGTGTATTAGCCTGAGAAAAGGAACAGGCGAATCAAACTAATCCCAACACTCAACGGTGATTTAGATCTTGTTACAGCGTCCCTGCTATGGCTCTCTACTCTTCCTGGGGAGTATTGCTAGAAATTCTTGTGCCCTTGTACTGTTAACACCTTTTGCACGAGCCCTTTATGATATCTCTTCTGACAATTTCAGTCTTGATTAAATATTGCTTAATTGTCTAAGATTGGCGGGAAGGACGCACCTTACTATCTTCTCTTCGTGGATGCGCTTGGTGATGGCACGTCGCAACCAAATCTGTGGTGAGTAGTCCCATTCACCCCTAAAATCCTTGAAGAAGCATGACCTTAAAAGGTATATCATGAGTATCTTTGCGAGAGCATGGATGACCAGACATTTCAGAACTTTTAATGTGCGTGTGTCGATAAATGAGAGAAACGACAAACAGCTAACATATCGGCACAAATGCCCAAGACAGTCCAGAGAGTCCCGGCTTATCTTACTTTAACTTCATGCATCCCATCCATAATTCCATCCTTTGATCGCAAACACATATTTTCTCGTCCATAAGCCAACCCCAAATTCTAGTTCACACCCTCGATAGCCTCTTGCAGAGTATCAACGACCTCCCGCTTCTCCGCATCCTTAGACCCGCACCGGGCGTAGGGATTATCGCAGAGAATACAGCAACGCTTCTCCGGCCACTGTGCAGGTGTCTCGTGGCGCTTACAGCGAGCGTTCGGGTTGTCGCAGTTGATGCAGCAGCGCTTCTCGGGTCCGAAGAGAGCCTCTTCTTCTGTCTCGACGGCTTCACGTTTGTCGTTGGCTCCGCATCTGGCGTAAGGGTTGTCGCAGAGAATGCAGCAGCGCTTGCTGATCCATGTTAACTGTGGCTCCAGTGTCAGATGGGAAGAGGTGCGTGGGGAGAACTAAGGCTATGATATAGGTATAGGGTGCTTGTCATCCAAGAATACTCACATTGTTACTGCTCGGGCCGGCGGCGAGAGACGTGGGATTCCTAGTCTCAACGGGGCTAGCGAAGCTAGGAAGGACCAGAAGCGAGCAGAGAATGCCGACAGCGGAGAAGCGCATGGTGAAACAAGAGCTGGCCTTCAAGGAAGCGAAAAGAAAAGAAAAGAAAAGCGCACTGCAATGTCAGTATATGTGTCTGTTGAGAAGAACAACAGTGATAATATCACGGCCTAGCTGGGGATCTAGGCGAGTTTATATATCCTCCGATCAGAGACAGCTTCCCTTATGTCAGGATTACTTGCTAGTTACCACGGATTCTGCCCGAGTTCAGTCGTAAGAGCCCTGATTTTTATCCAGTGTTATACAACGGCCCACTGAGCCTGGTCCCACAGCGGAATCAGATCACCAATCCAGGGCTCGTTGGGTCCCAGCTTTTATCAATCAGATAAGATAAATTCCAGGGATTGCCCACTCTGCAGGTGAGACAGCAATTTGTCAATTTAGCCGGGTGGCCAAATTAACTGATCGTCGTTTGCCTCACGGAATGGACTGGGAAGCTAATGCACAGCCGAGCAAATGCTGTTCAGCGAGTACGGAGTGCTGTCACCAATCGTCGCGCTGCACCGGAGAATCCTCGGCCAACAGCAATATTGATTGATAGATAAACCAGCCTATTGTGAGCAAATTTGCGAAAGACAGACTGTAAAGTTGTATCGGAATTGCACCGAACCTCAAGCGGTGCAGGTTGTGGGTCCTAAGTCTAGGGACTATACTGGAACATTCATCTGACTCGTTTGGAGTGTGTCTTGCACTTTTGGTGTCCCCATCCATGATTCAGCTTTAACTGCGCTGCGAGCACCTAACAGAACATTAAGCGTCTCTATAGCAGAATCTTTCCATTACCCTAAGGTGGAAGAAATGATGAATTTGTACGATAATTGTCAACCCACAGCCTGTATGGCCTTTACAGATGACATGGCAGTTGCATATATATCTACAAGGGCTACGGAGGTTTCCCATAGCGCTGCCGCAAATTCGTTTAGGTATCAACAATATTTTGCAGGGCTAGTACAGGCCGGCCCACTGCAGTTCATAGTAGTGGTCTACTTAAAATAGGGTGTTCCACTCATGAACACTTAGATATCCTCTAAACAGAATTGCATAGGAGCATGGATTGTACTTATGGCCATCGCCAAGTCCATAGTCTGTTACTATTGAAGGCAGTGGCTCAGAATCACTTATCAATATTGGTACGGATCCCAAACAGGAGTAAGGTGACAGCTTTAGTATTCTTAATCGATTCGCATCAAAGTGAAGGACGCCTTGCTTGCGAGCTATGCTTTTATTCAAACAAATCTAATCTATAGATACAATCATGGATACGTATAATACAACAACTCCGGCCCGATGCTGGAACAATACAAAAGATTAAGCGTTACTCGCACATGAGAAACTAGCACTGCCCGGGTCATCATGCAGTGCTTTGCCGGACACATACAGGCCGAGACCACACTAGGAGGAAGTTAGTGAGCAAACTGAGAAGACAAGGGGTATCATGAGAGGAACGTACGATGCATCCTGCGATTCCAATTATAAGGACGTTGAGGATGGTGAGGCATATTTTCATCGGCGTCGCGAATAGTCGGCCCCGGTTTAGGTAGAGCCAGAAAGTAGCGCTGAGACCGTCTATTGTGTGCGTTAGTATTGGATTTTTTTGGTGGGGGGGGGGGGGGGGGGGGGAGAAGTTTTGGTAGTACATTCAAGTGAACCAGCTTGCAAAGAGAGAAGCCTAGTATATATGTCAGTTGGGTGTGTGGTGGAAGTGCAGGGTAACCGCAGCAACATACCACTAAGCTCAGGAGGTTGTTAAAGACCGGAATCGCCTCCGCAATAACCCAGGCCACGATCCACAGGAGCAACATCAGGAGTACCCAAGACCCGGTGGCCACCAGATCCTTCTTGTGCATGCGGTCGCTACCACGGAAAATACGGACGTAGACGTATTTGCACGCGACGTGGCCGTTGACCACTCCACCAATAATGATCTGATAACGATGTTAGAAAGCACATCTCTAGCGACAGGCATAAGGAATGGGCTCACCGTAGGGAGGGCGATGCCGTAGGCCACCTTGCGCACCACGGGGCTAGCAGATCCCAATGCGGGCGAAGTGACATCTTGGCCCGCGTAGTAATAAATAACGACGGACGTAACAATGTAGAGGCAGACATCAATACCTTGAAGAAGAAAGAGAGACTTGGGATATTCTTTCGGGTCCTTGAGTTCGGACATGAATCCAAAGAAAGCAACATGGCCCGCTGAAACCTATGTTAGTGAACCGGAACGACATATGAGGGAAGTAGCACCCACAGAAAGAAAATACAATGTTGCACACGGCGAGGAACGCCTTGTACAGGCTGGTGTCGACGGTCGCCTGGGGCCCATCGTGTGCCGGGCGTTGGATGCCAACGGCGATCATAACAATCATTACAGCGCTAAAGACGCTTATGAAAGCTAGTGGAGCGTGAGTAAAACCCGTTTCGTAGAATTTCAAGGTCGCAGCGATCACTCACAAGCAATAGAGAGATACGACATCTTGGCCGATGTGCGCGGTAAACATAGGATATATGAGATAACTAGGCCCACAACCCCAAAGACAATGGAGCAGGTTCCGTGGTCGGTGATGGTATTCATGGCCACCGTGAAGGTGAGGATGTGGCTAGCCATGATGAAAATGACGAGCAGCAGCTGGCCAGTGCCTAAGAACTCGCGCCCGAACGAGCCCATAAGGACCTCACCGGCATCGGCCATGCTTTGAATGTGAGGATAAGCCCATCGGAACTGTCCAATGGTATAGCCGGTATACGTCGCCAGCAGACCGAGGCCAAGCAGAAGAATAATAGAACTTTTGGTGCATGTTAGTCTCTGAAGTGAGCATCTAAGAATGGGGATTCCCTACGGGACAAGGCCTAAGGCAGCAACCACAGCGGGTAACGAGAGAATGCCCAGCGAGACGGTTTCCGCGACCATCACTCATGAGGGTCAGTACACTTCCTCAAACACTAGTGCCCAAGAGTTACTCACGAAAACCACATTGCCTGGATAGATTTGGTCAATCAGCTGTCATAATGTGACAATTGAAGTTGTCCGATGACTTACCACCAACTCAACACCTTGTACTTCACCTCGGCATATTCTTCATCACCAAAGGTGTCCTGGTATTCCGGTTGGGCCTTTTCTTCTTGCTGCTTTTCCGTGTCCCTAACACTGACATCATACTCTGCGTCCTGATTCTTTTTGCTCAGGACCGCACTCCCATGATTATCCGACGATGGAGCCATGAGTGGGCTTCCAGGGGGAAGAGATTTGATATTAAACTGGCTAATGGGCCGTACGAGATGAGATGACTGTCAACCGGATGCAGAGGGGCGCGGGGAAAGAAAGGAAAGCGGTCACGAAAAAGACCAACAGCCTCCGAAGCAACAAGAAAGGGAAAAGGGAAAAAAAAGAAAAGAAAAGAAAAGAAAAAACCGGGTGGGCAAGCGGAGAATGAGGTTCGTGTTCGTGATGGATCCTCTGACACAGCTACATCAACGGTCCGCAAGTACTCCGCGTTTTGGTCAACCGGTCGAGATTGGTGACTCTGGGGAAGACGGTGTGGAAGGGGAATGAGAAAGGAGCACCATCGTGTCAAGCTCGACGTCAGAAAAGCGTGGTGATGATTGCCTGACTCACCGGGAAGCTCATGTTTTGCAGAGATAATATTCTGCAACTGTGTGTTGAATCCGTTACCTAATTAGTCTCCGGCCGGGTGGCGCCCATGTGGAGTGCCACAGCCACGGTCTGCCCAATGGGAAGCTGTGGGAGGCAGGATCAGCCGCCACCCTAACCGCGAAAAATTCGGTTGGGTGCCTGCAAGTGTCTTAGGGCCGGGGGCGTCCTGCAGGTACTGCGCCAATGACCCTGAGGGGTGGAAGATTCGGTTCCAGTTCCACCGCACACCAGGCCGATCCAGACGCCGAACCCCGGAAACTTTAACGGGAAACGCACTCCGGAGACACGGGAGTCCTGCTTGCCAGTGCTAACCTCGGCCGGAGAAGAATCGATAAAGTCAACGTTTAATTAAACCTTAAATCCATACAATGCAGTCCTATTCATAATTCGACATGGTCATCGTCCAACTATACCCTAACCCCTGACAATTAATTAAAAAGAGCATCACATCCACCACATGACACCCAATACAATGCAACTCCTAATCCATTGTCGACCTCGTCGCGCGTGACTTCGACGGCCTCGTTATTCCGAACGCCCACCTTGGTTGCCGTCACTCATAATCATACAGTTGTTTCTGCGGCGGCACATCCTGGCGGAGGATGTACTTCTTCACATACCATGGCACCATACTTCGATAGTGATTGATATGCTTGCGAGTAGGCACAGAGAAGACCTGATCCAGTTCTTCCAATGAGAGCGCTTTGGTTTCCGGCAGGCAGAAATAGCAGAAAATCCATCCGAAAAAATTCCATGCCGCGTACCACCCAAATGCCCCTTGGACACCGAATGCATCCCGAAGAGGGAGCCATGTGAGGGACACGATGAAATTGAAGCCCCAAGTTGTGGCGGTTGCAAACGACATGCCAATGTCACGGATGTACAGTGGCTACCTACATTAGCCTTGGTCGGTAACAAGAGAGAAAAGGAACCAATGTAACTCACAAATGCTTCCGCAGAGTAGGTGAAAGGCACAGGTCCCTCCCCAGGCGAGTATACAATCATATACAGGTAGATCCCGGTTGCGACACAGGCCGTTCGAGGGGTCTCATCGGGGATGTAGAAAGAAAAGCCCGTGAAGAGCAAAAACAGGCACATTAGAGGGAACGTCGTCAGGAGAAGGTTACGCCGACCAAAGGTATCGATCGTATACACCGCCGGGAGCGCAAAGATCCAATTTGTGATGCCGCATCCGAGGGACACCACAAGCGCCGTTCGGAGATCAAAACCGGCATCCCGAAACATGGAGGAGCTGTAATACATGATGGCGTTTACACCACAGAACTATAGACTGCGTTAGCTATACGAATGGCGGGTTGATATAATCGCATAGACGAACCTGCTGCATGAACATGACGAAGAAGGATGATTGGGCGGCGCGCCGGTTACGGGGGATGGCGAACATCTCGCGCCAGAGGTGTTTGCCTTCTCGGAGCTTCTCTTCGACTTTCAAAGCGGAATGAATGTAGTAAAGGTCCCTTGCAGCCTGAAATTCCGATGGGCGCAGCTTGCAGAGTGCGTTGTACGCATCCTGATAGCGGTTGCGCATCATATACCATCGCGGTGACTCGGGGCAGAAATAAACTTGCATACAAACAAAGAACGGACTACTCCGTGGTATGTGTTAATGCAGAGCGAATACACCTGCGGAGTGGGTCATCCGCATGGGGATTAAGTTTTAACTTACGGAATGGCGGTTGACCCCAGCATGAGCCTCCAATTGAAACCCGGAATGGTAGAGTGCGTCACGTCCATGAACGCGACAGAAGCAATATAGCCCAGCATGATGCCGAATGCTGTCCACATCTGCCACATCATCACCAGGGCACCACGTATATTAGCGGGCGCACACTCAGCCCCGTAGACTGGAGTAGTCGTCGACTTCGCACCGACCGCAAAGCCTAACAAGAAGCGACCCAACAGGAGGTTCCACCAGGTATGTGCGGCTGCCATCCAGAAGGACGAAGCGAACGAGATGAAGCAGGAGATAAAGATACAACCGCGTCGTCCAAACCAGCGATTGAGTGGAGCGGTAGTCCAACAACCGATAACAGCCGAACAAAGATATGGAGCACCATTCACTAGGCCTTGCTGCCACCGGTTGGTCAAGTTGAACTCTTCAAAGTAGTACCTGCCCACTGTTAGACTGACGGTCACAACCTGAATCAGTGGAACCCGCTCACTCTTGTGCACCGTTCACCGCGGTTTGGTCCATTCCCTGCACGATTGCAGACCCAGCACAGAGAACTACAGAATCATGAGGGTTAAAACAGCCTCACTTCCTCTGAGAAGGGATGCTCACTTGTCATAAAGTACATCATGAAAGGCTGGTTCCATCTGTGGGTCTTTTCACGTCGAAGAAGCTCCTTCTCGCCTTCAGACAATTCACTCAGTTCTTCGAACCCTTTGGGGTCCTGGGCCACCAGTGCGCCCCGTTTGAGCTCTTCCACGATATTCTCAAGACCTTTCTCTCGAGCAAAATCTTCCACATCGTGGTAAAGCTCCTCGCGGGTTAATCCCGTAAGAGGGTTCTTCAACTTGGTGTTAGTGTCCTTTTTAATAACATCCTGAGACCAAACCCGGGCTGTCTCCGCTGCATCGTGCTTCTCCACCGAAGTGGATGTTTCGAGATGCTGAGACGTCATAGAAGGGGCTTCAGGGTCATTAATCCTTTTGTCCATAGCACAATTCTAGGTGCGGAGCACCTTGCAGATCGGAGGACCAAGGCGTGGGTCAATAGATCCAAGAAGAGATGCAGGGTTCGATAGGCAAATGAGAGGCAGTAGAAGGAGAAATTTTTTGGGGCTACATCACCTCAGGCGGCGGCCGACTGTCGCTTTTAACGCCTGTAATGGCCCAGAAAAGGAGCGGCTGTTCGCGCAATAACATGGAATTGTCATGGTGCCATTCGGTTGACCAGTTAGGATGGTTAACCCCACCTGATGACTAGTTGTGTCTAGTTTAGCTAACATGTGTCCCCAGAGACTTGCCCATCGGCTCCATACTAACCCCAGGCCAAGAGGCTTGGAGTCAAAGAGCTTCCAAGTGGCGTTCTTGGAAGTCTCCCCACACAAATTAATGGGGTGGGCGCCTAACCTGCCGTCCAAGGTCCACTTTGCCAATGCTGTGTAGATGCCTGGTTGGTCCTATGCAACGAAGAAGGGACAGTGCGGCGGAATACATCAATGGGATGATTCTCGCCAGGGTGTATAGTCACTTTTTGCGGCATGGCATGGCTGACACGGCACTTCGGGGCTAAAGGTTGTTGTGACGACAAATACGAGTCACAGCACAGCACAGCACAGAGAGAATCGGGCCTGGGTATGAGTAGAAATATGACTGGCTGGCGGAGTTTTGCAGATGTATCCGGTGGTGGGCGTGTACATGTCAGCCGTATAGTCCGAGAATCATCGCAATACTATTCTCCTGTAGTAAGCGACCGGGCAAAAGAAGGCAGAGATCGTCATGGCAAAAGCAAACAGACTGCACAAGGCGAGAACAACGATCTTTTCCCGTCCAGCACCATAGTACTCCGTATAGCGATGCGCAATCTCGCCGATACTTCTCGGCAGTCTTGGCGCCGAGAGCGCACAACCCATTATCCCTGAATCGCTGAGGCGTCCAAGGGAGGCCAAGAGCACTCCCTTCACAGCAACTGATGCAATCGGATATCCGCATGCGGAAGTAGCAAGATTAGCAACTTGGCTTACATATGCCGACCCTGCAAGGCGACCACACTCGGCCATGCAAGAGCACGGGTTGGACTCATCAGTTTTGCGAGAATCCCATGGTCGTTGGGTGCGTGTCCATAAGGGATGGTCTTTTCACATCCGAGGGGCTCTACCATCTCCTGGGTTTGTTTGAGGCATAAGTAATGTGTTCGGATACGAATAATTTCATCGTCATGTCGTGGAGAATCTGTCGCGAGTTTTATCATATGGCTTCGGACTGATGAGCAGCGTCCTTTATAACAACCGACAAAAATAAGAAGAGGAAGAAACAGAATAAGGAGAGTGGTGGATCCGGCCCCTTTCCTGTTTGGGCCACAGGTCACATGGCATGGGCATCCAACATCCCAAGCGTCAGTGTCGTCATGATTCATGTCTGTAATGTACTCGACTAGCGCTTACTTCATTGGCAAATACACTGGGAACTAGAGGCCAAGATAGCTCAGAAACGCACCGCAACGAACACCAAGTCACGCAACCGGCCATTTTGCTTGGCTAAGAGGCCAGATGATGACATGGTCAAAGTTAATTTTATAGGGAGAGTATGCGAGGATCATACTGCAAAACATCCTTGATCATTATCGTGAACTAATTCAAGTACCTATAGTCGCCGGTGCATCACTCGCAGTGGCAACAGTTAAACGACTTGGTAGCGAGGAATCAAAAAGAAGAAAAAGAAGAAAAAGAACAGCTACAACAGAAGACCAAATAGAGAGGAAGGAAAGAAAAGAACCATGTTATCTGAGCCGTTCCTATTTGGTCGTGAGGTCCATCATGGCGATCGAAACTATACGCCATACTTAAATTGTCCACGTTCCTGTCATAGGACAGCGGTGGCCAAGCAGGCCTTCATATCGATATTACCGTCGAATTGGTCGCTTCCAGCCCCCTTGACAATTCCTACTAATCAGCATGGTTATTCCTCCTACCATCGAAACCCCACCTCCAAAGATCCACACGGCATTGAAGCCCCGGTGTTGTAGGATGGCCCCGGCCACCGGCGCCCCCACTAAATTTCCGATAGTGATTACTGCGTATCCCATCCCCATTCGGGTGCCAATAAGGGCTCGATCCGGGGAAAGCTTGACGTAGCAGGTGGGCGGCAGTGATACAAATGCTCCGGTGAAGAAGCCATACAGGACGGCAACGATAACCACTCCCGCCAGGCTAGATAAATTAACCAAAGCGAACATCATGACCCCTGACATAACCGTGCATACAACCATGATGTTAAATGGGCCAACAACATTAGCAAATATGTTTGGTAAAATGCGCCCAAAAACCGAACCGGTGGTCAATATTGAGAGCAGATAGAATCCAAGGTCAGTGGTGGCGATCCCTTCACGGATCGCATAGTATTGAATATAATAAAATGGGATGTTGAGCGAGATGAATTCGAGAGTGCATCCCAGCACAAAAAAGGTATAAGCGGGCTCGCGGAATGCCTCAAGTTCCAGCAGTTTCCGTTTGCCAGACGGCTTCACTCGTAACCGAAAGACTGTGATGGGGATGGCTATCGTGACGAATATGACGAGACCAATCGCACGACAGGTCCATCCAAAACCAATGCGATCAAGGAGCCGGTGGAAGATGATCGGATATAGAATCCCTCCTACCACAAAAGTCAGGATCAGGCCTTACTTCAAGAAACCATGAATCTTATGACTTACCCAATCCACTACCGGTAGCCGCAACGCCATTGGCAAGCGCCAGGTTCGTGCTAAAATAGGTGGAGAGAATCGCAATACCAGGAATGAGGATTAAGCCTGCTCCAATCCCGATGCAAAACCCTTGCGATAGCAGCACTTGGTAGTACTCCTTGGAGAGGCTGAGCATCATTTGTCCCAACACGATCATAAATGAGCCACTAAAAAGAAGGGGGTAGAAATAACCTGCGTCATATAATGGGCCGGTGATCAACCCTAAGACTAGGAGCAAAGACGACTGCACGGAGCCTATCCAGGAAATATTCGATGAAGATGACGCAAATAGTTTCTGGGTCTCATAATAGGTCTGGTAGGAGCCGAACGTGTTCAATACACCCCTATATAGGTCAGGCCTGATTAACTGAGCTCTATCTCTCTAACTTGCCATGTGTTGAAAAACATGAAGAATGTTCCCACAACCTGCATCCAGGCCTTAATCCCACCATCTGGGATGGATGCTGTATCATGAACAGAGGCTTTGGTTTGCGCTTCAGGTGTCTCATCTACTGGAATGTCCTTCCCATTGCCTCTACAATCACGTCCGTTCATTTTTTGCCTTGTTGAGGGTTGAGGATTATCTTAGGTTTGTACGTGCCTAATTGGCCTTTGATGTATGTTGGTGAAACACCCAATGCGTCTTGGCCTGATGTTTGGTTCGCCTGCTCTCTGGTATGATGATCAGCGTAAGATGCAAAGCCCTCCTAATCATTAAGCTAACATAACGCTACCTTAACTTTAGAGCTGCCAAGTATCACAGCGGTTCATGTGGTTTCTTCTTCAATATGTTTCTCCAGTTTCGTTGCTGCAGCTGCCCGTTATATGAATGGTATTTCATCCAAACTGAGCTTCTAATCCCTCGGCCTGCCATATTACTGATCGCAGTTGATCTCAAAGGCGATCGGGAAAGCCCGATGCGGGCTCCTCCGCCCATCGGCCCCCAATAGACGGAAGAAAATCGTCAACGTATCAACACTATGAGAGAAGGAATCTGTCAACTACGTTCGACTTCGTTATCTTTTGGCCGATTATTATGTGAGCGGTCCACATTGAAACACATCATAAACGACGCTCCTTAGTCCTCTATCTTTTAGTCAACAGTACTCGTAGCCTCGGCAAGAAGCTTGAAACAGGGCACGCCCTATCCAAGCTTCTGAATGGGTACTTAGAGCAATCCATAATACCTGTTGTCTCCTAGCACCTAAACAGCATCAACTACGGAGTAGCCCCGCCACTATTGCTGTTAAGTGAGGTGAGGGAACGAACAAGCCAATATTTGCTATCTCACAATCCTCACAACGCAACAGGGTGCTCCCAAAAACCAGACCAGAGGGACGGCTTGGTAATTACAGGCAGATCTATATCGGGCAAACTCGTTGGCGGCGTCTTCAGGTTTTATTAGCCCAATAAATATTACGTTGTATACATGAAACAGCGTAGATGGCTAACCCTGGTCATCATAGAGCTCTAACCACCCCAACTCTACGCTAGGAAGTTATGCGAGGGGAATACGCAAAGATCAGAGAAAATAGAAAAGTATTCAAATCCAGAGGTTACACTTAGAGAGCAGGATGCGTACACACGATGCAACCTTGGGTGTGTTGTATACTTGGCAATGTTGATCGACACTTGTCCTGAGCCTCCTGTGATGAACCTTGTAGTGGACAGCAAAACAGGCATATGGCCGAACACTTTGATTCTGTGAAGCGTCTTAATCATTATAGCCAATTAAGAACACCAGGAACCCAAAATAATCCAGTTGGATGATGTGGCTTCCTGATTGGCCAGCTTCGAATCTCCAGCCAAGGCCAGGGACAACTCCTATGGGGGTGTTACCACGCATGGGGCAGTGCAGCAAGCTCACTCTCTGGTATATTTTTGTCATTATCCTCTTCTTTCTCAGCTCCTATTGGACTGCTGGTGCATCACTCAGCAAGTACGGCTGTGCTTGCCCAACCTCGTGTTTGAGTCTTGGCCGACGTTATGGTGTAGATCACCAGTGTGGCTTGGAACTCTAATAAACAAACATCTACTCTCTCATCAAGATCAAGGTCATACATAATGATGTATCCTGTACCCTTTTCATGATGGTTGCGAGACATTGGGTGTTTATTTTAAGCCACTAGGTTCAAAATTCTCCGACCGACCAAACATGACAGACAGCAACTATCTTTTGCAGGACGGCCATCCGGCCATCTTATCGCTTCGCATAGCTGCGATTGTTAGCGCATTCACGAGTGTGATAGTATTCGCCTGGGCAACAAAGGCTCATGAAAATGTCTGGATCGATTTCAATGGTGGCTCTATGTGTGCCATTATATTAGGCACTGTAAGTGGGCCATCTAGCTTTGCTATCCGGTGCTATCTGTGTGGAAGCTGATCGTGATGGGTAGGCTTCATATGCAGTTCTTTGGTCTCTTGTGCCCTTGACTGCCAGGCTTCTTCTCCGTCGATCTCTCCGTCCTGGTGTCTATATTGCATTCGACTTTATTGCTTGGGGGGCAGTTTTTGCTGCGACTGTTGTCACAATGGTCATGTTGGTACCTATTGGGGTATCAGGATATTCCTATCTTCGATCTGCCGGCATGGACACTACATTACCAAAGGTTGAATGCTTTGGATTTGCAATGGCTTTGCTCACTGCGTAAGATTAATAGCAGTCGGTACAGTTGGAACTAGGCTTAGACTGACTTGGATCAGGGTCCTTCATTTTGTTTTGTTCGTCTGGGCCTGCTGGGCCTGTGATCGCCAGAGGAAGCAACCCCGCAAGACGAATACCTAAATCGATTGCTATCGACACGATCGACTTCGTGATAAAGATGATTATGGCAACTTACATCCCGTACCTTTTGTTATTAATGTCTAATACCGCTGTTACCGACCATCATATAATGTTTAATCGCGATGATATCGACATACGACGAATGTATCGACTTATATAACCTACCGATATAGGATGAAATGCGTCATCCTCTTCCTTCGTTCTCTCTTGATATTTCTTTTAGGGCTCATAGTGATCCGATCCCAAGCCCAACAGACTATCGCGTATGTGATAATGGTATTCAAATGGCCTATAATGTTTAATGCGAGCATGCTCTTATCATATTGACATACATAATAATTATAATGTATTTAACGTCCATGTACCAAAAACAGGATCTATATCTATCATCCACAATATATCACTGCGGTCTGTACTCCACATTTGAAGCATAATCCCTTGCTCTTCCATTGGATCTTGGGTGTGCAGATCCGGCCGGGTTGCATGCTTCCACCTACCCTCATCTAAAATTTGCCGGCATGCTGCAGTACATGGTATAAATGATAAGGGCCCAAGATCTTCACGCTGCTTTCCGGCCGCCCTGCAAACGATTCTCACAATAATTTAATCACAGGATTCAAACCTTTGTGGTAAGTGATATTTGAGAGTACTAGACAGGTGAAACGATCAGGTTGCATGCAAGATGACCGTATGGTTGCTTTATGCATTTAAGTTGCCTCTAGGTTCAAACTTGCCACGGTAGTTACCATGTGTAAATCAGTACATTACTGTATAACCACACCATAAGGCTAAACAACTACCTCGGCGGCATTCATTACATACACTTTCAAACTATGAGTGAGACTGTGGCGTCATTTTATTACATTAGCCCCGCCGGTCTACTGTATCAAACACAAGCTGATTTGGTCAAAGGATGATAAATGCATCTTGCCCTTTGGCTGCAGAGCATCAGGGGCCCATTAACCCGGAGAGCATTCTGTGATATACATGTTGCAAAAGAAGTACAATATTCGCTGGCTGCCTTTCAGCCCACTTAACCCCTTTCCGCTATGGTTGTGTTGTCCGATTTCAAGCCCAGAAGCACTCGATCTACCAGGCCAAACTACCACCAGCACCGTTCTGTTTGCAATAGTAGTGCAGCTCATCGCCTCCAATGTGCTGAGCTGCGGATTCACAGTAGTAAAGGATATCCTTCTCATTCTTCACTGTGCAGTCAGGGCACTGGTCCCATTGCTTGTTACCGGTGTTGCGGTTCTTGTAGGCGGCACACGCCTTCTCGGTGGCACCCCGGTTATAGGCATCCTGGGCAGGTTGTTAGATTGTTCCGTGTGAGAAAGCAGATAGGGAATAACACATACGACACCGCCACTGGTATCAACGCAAACACCAGTATAGTGAAGATCCGCAACGACACTAAAGAGTTGTCAATACCGCCAGTGGTCCCTACAGATCAGAGAGTGGGGGGAGAGGGCTCTCGTACCCAGCAGCCAGAGCCGCAACAATCAAAGAGAGAGAAGCCTTCATGTTTGCTTATATTATGTCGCGAGGAAGAAGTGAGAAGCAGTAGGTGCCTTGCAGGTGATGTATTAGGGAATAGGAATCCTAGATGGGAATTCCTGACGTTCGCGACCAACGGTAGTACTTAAGAAAGATGACGAAGAGCGATCAGAAGGTTTCCAGGGCGAGTATATGTGTACAGAGCCGATCCCGGGGCTCCTGTCATGGTAATTGCATGTCTTGGTCCAGGGCGAAATGCCCGAAGATTCCCCATGTAGATGCAACGACCATTATCAGGAAATGGACAAGGCTCCTCATGACATGATCTGTATCAGGCCGTTGTACTTGGCGGTTGATCTTCCAGGTACCAGCAGCGATCCGGGACTCTATTTCCGGCTACCCAAAAGTCTAGCAGAGCGGCATATGTTTCACTTCTGAACATTAAATGTATATGCAGGATTGCGTTTCATCCTTCGCAGCTTTAGTTGCACTTCACTGTCTCACCCGCAGATCCAATCGGAGCCACGTGGGGATACCCGAGCCGATCATTTTGGAAGCGATCAACATGGCTGGGCGTTGTGGATGCCCTCAAGGTCCTCCGGACAGCAGAGTACGTAGGGCACAGGAACCGTGGGTGGCAAAATCGTGGGTTAGTCTCGTGGTATCAGTGGCTGTGCCTCATCATGACCCCATTAGATTTCATTCTCCTGGCATCCTTGTGGGGTTTAGTGCCATTAAATATGTGGTAACATGTATACAGAGTATGGCTATCCCCACGCCATGGATTACTGGGGAAAGCTCGCCACTCTTACTCCACCTCACTACGTTCCTGGATGTCTCTGAAGGAAGTAAGACCTGCAAGCATCCGAGCTAATGTTAAATCATAGCCAATGACCCAGCGTTCTCGGGCCCACGACCAATGATCGACAGGAACATGGACGCCTTTTCGGAGTATATATGTCCATTCTTCAACGAAAAGTTAATTAGATTAACATGCGCAAATTATTATCTGCCATGCGTCGGCTATCTCATGTTCCCTTCCAGATATGGCTGTGGCATTCAACCAGGCCAAGATCCTGTTGTCTTGGGCTGTCTTGAAGACGCTCATCGGGCCCCGGGCAATCCTCGGAGAATTGCTTTCAAACAAGACAGAGGGATCGCCTGTCCATCTTCTGACACATCATGATGAAGGGCACGTCAGCTATGCCGGGAGCGGCTCCTTATTCGGAGGTATTCATCTTGGCCGATGGTTCAACTGCGGAAGCTACAGACTCCCCTGGGCGAGATTCTATATAGAAGCCTCCTCCCCGTCATTGCCTTCCCTCCCTCCGACTTGTTTTTTTCTCCTCCAGCAGCCTTCGCAATCCCTTTTGATAATTCCTTCGCAATTGATTTGCTCATCCCGACATCATGAAGGTACCCTTCGTCTTGCTGGCCTCCCTTTGTGCCAATAGCGCCCTCACCATGGCGCTCCCGGCCGATCAAGCCTCTGCTGATAAGGCCATCCTTATCCTCGGTGACGGAACTACCAAGACTATTGAGAGAAAGGACCTTGAATCCCATCTCAACGGCATCCCGCTCGAGCCCCCGACCGACAACCTCCCCCGGTCTTTCAAGTCCGACGGCTTCACTGGTCTTCAGAAGCGCGGTGATTCCCAGTTCATTATCCCTCTCCCCGACCAGGAATTCCTGGGCTGGGATATCGCCATGTCCCCCATCACCCATGCCAACGGAGCAGACGCCACCGTCTCCATTGCCGCCGGTCAGAGCGTTGCCAACAGTATCAGCGTCGGCACCTCTTTCACTGCTACTGTGGAGAAGTGGCTCCAGATCGGCGCCAGCATCAACTACCAGGACACCGTCACCAACACGCTGACCGGCACGGCTACCATGACGATCCCCAAGGGCCGGTGGGGCGCCATCGTCAGCAACCCCCTGACCCACCGCCGCAGAGGCTATGTCTTCAGCGGTGCTCCTGGCAAGGGTCAATATGAATACTTCCAGGCCGACTCCTTCGATCGGCAGAGTGTTACCTACCAGCAGGCCAAGCTGGACTGGGTGCGGGGTGTGATCACCTCCTGCCTGGGTGACGGCTACCCTCTGAAGATGTGCAATGGCCAGGGGGAGCTGAAATAGATAGCTCGTTGAGTGGTCCGTTAGGGTTTCCGTTGGAAATGGTTGGCAATCGATCGAGGACTCCTCGAATAGTGGCTGGAGATTTACTGCTGGGGCATGCAGCACAGTCACACATGTCGACTACTTTTGTATGTATACTTAGCTCTGCATAGATGTCTTTTATCGTTGGCTCGGAGTAGACATTGCCTATGAAATGTGATACAGAAATGCCACATTTTAACTTGATTTGACCAAGGAGTTGAGATAGTTGTAGCGTGTATGGGAGCCGTAAGCCGGTAGAACTTATGATTCGTGAGCATCCTCGACTGAAGCTCCCATAAAGCCCTATAATATAAATAGAACCTCTATCTCTCAGTACCTTTCAACGCCTCCCATTCACTTTACTTAATTCAGTGATTAGTTTCACCTTACAACGAAATATATAACTGGACACGGAGGGCTCACAGGTCTTCGTTCATGTATACTCTCTATAGTTCATCGAAATTTCCGCGGTAAATGTAATATTTCATTGAAGTGCCATAGCGAGGATTGCAATTATACTACGAAATAGATTGTAGTTTGTAGTTTGGTAAAGCAATGGCATAAGAAAGTTCCTGTCCAAATGGGTAAATATTTATATATCGAGGTGTAGTTACGCATGCAACTACAGACACCCAACATTTTAAAACTAACTATGCACCATATTTTCTTTACCGACTACGAATAAATCTGAGTCTGGGAGAAAAATGAGGCAACAATTCGGATTTGGTAATGCTCTATGCAAACAATTGGGACGTCTACTGAAACTCAACAATACATGCCAAGAGCATTCCACGATATCCCGATACAAAAGAAGGGTTTATACAAATAGCTAGCCTTGGTTGATATAACTAAATAATGCATTGCTTCTTCAACAATTGGCCGGCTGGCCCAATGGTAAGGCGCTTGACTACGGATCAAGAGATTGCAGGTTCGAATCCTGCGTCGGTCATTCTTTTTGTTTTTTTTTGAGAGTTTTTTCATCTATCCCGCTCCCTTTTTTTGCTCCACAGTGCACCATGTCATTCAGACATTCGTTCTGGGATCAAAAGGTAGGCCCACATAATAGAATACAGTAGGTTAATCACAGCCAATATGTTTCTCCCTTACCCAAACGTCTATCTTTTGACACCTCTTTTCACGTCTCTTACATTGTGCACCGATAGCACTTTCCGTATCCTGCATGATACTTGAACCGTTGCGTTGTTTAGATGATTCTCACCCGGCTATCTGGCTCATAGATGCCTTGTATCCTACTTCCAGAGCATTAATAGAGTTTCTACCTGGACTATATTTTCAATTGTATAATGGTCAATCTTCCTGACTTGCACGCAACTCACTCCTTCCGCACTGTACATTTGTCTACTTTCTGTCAAACATTTTCACTCGAGTAAAAAGGTGTCTAGATATCACTTTCTAGTGAGTGGTCACATATATGTTGATCAATTTAACTTCACAGTTTCTATGAACAGTGACTCTGGAGTTGATAATTATGCCCAAAGCGCGCCTTGGTAGATGGTGACTAGGCACATATGCGTGTCAGCCAGCAAAATACGGCATCCATGCCTGAACGGGTGCTATGGTGCCTTGTCGATGTAGCAGTACTATCTTAACAATATGCCTTTCGGTACAGCAGTGCCAATGAGATAAGCAACTAGTGTTAACTATGGTTGCTATTGTTTATGTGTTGGAACGATTGCAGTCGAAGGCCCAAACATCCAGCAAGCAGACTCACTCCTGGTAAAATATTGTCTAATTGATGGCTATGTTGGCAGACCTTCATGACGGCCTGTTTCTACCCCATTTAACCCCTCTCCTATATTTCTTCAGGAGCTGCACCATAAACTTCCTGTTTCACATCAGGGGTTTTCACAAGGAGGACGATCACCTGCGCTAGTGATACACGGAAGCCGACGATGTATGGGGCCGATGAAATGGGAAGGGAAATATATCCATCTTCTATGGCTCCGATGCTGTTCCCACGCCTCCTTTTAGCAATATGATAGAGAGAAGGAATGCTCTACCTAATTGGATGCAAAATATCTCAATAGTGGCTGTATGAGCCATACAGCGTCCACATTATCATACTGGAAGCATACTAAGTGAAGGAAATCTAGCGCATTAGGTTAGTTCCTGTATCGGATATTTATCTAAATCCTACAGTGAAGATCTATGTATGTCAATGAGATTAGAATACCCTAAAGATATCCTGTGTCGGTCGTAAATACATATAGAAGGTGACTATGGGTGTCTGAGGCTTTGGAAAACAAATAACATAGTATAGGCTTGCATCGAACTGCAGTACTGTTGCCTTTGGCGGCTGAAGCAGTGCATAGCAAGTGTGACTTGAACCTGTGGAACCAATATTCTCTCCACCTCTGCCCCATTAAATGGAATCAAGTCTCGCTTTTCCCTTGGCTACGGATAGAACGTGAGCTATGGCATCCAACTGTGGAACTACAAACTTTAGAGGACCAATGGAAAGGTATTGAAACTCCTCCTAGTGTGCTCTATTGACCCGTGCTTGGATCGACGGGTGGTTTTGCGACAATACGGCCAAGGGTTAATATCGCATTGCAATAATTTCCCGGCTTGGCTACTTCTGAGAGGCGGAAGAAAGCAAAGATGATATAATCCGAGTCTTTGCTCTGTTTGCGCACCAGCCGATTCGCGAATATCTGTCGACTTACTTAGCTTCATGCTGGTGAGACGGCCACCATGGACATGAAACAACCTTATGGAGTAAGGTAATCCCAGCAATCAGGGTTCCCTTCTAGTTCTCAGGTACACTAGGGACAATACTGACTATTATTAGTTAGACAATCCCCACTGTTGTCGCGACCAAGGGTTTTGTAGGGCGTGAGTGGTGGACCCTTTGCTACGGCTAATTTCAACCCCAAACCGCCTAACGGGGATCGGCGCCAATTTAAATCAATCTGCTACTCTTAAACTCCTGGGAGAGTCAGCACCTTCGGGGGACGGTCCGAAAAAAATACCCTATCCTGTTGAGGCCTGCCCTCCATGGTTCTTTGGGTCACTGCGCATTCTCACATTGATTACTTCGGCGCTTGTGGAACCACAGCGTCTGGTGGCTTTTCTTCGGCTTATCCATTCTGGGCACGCAGGCGATGGGTCATTGTGCATGCAGCACAGACGAACGGTCGTTTGAGATATGAGATACAAGGTGGCGGTCAGATTCGCCTTCGTAGTTTAAAAAGGACGATGAGCTCGTAGATTCTTGCCATCCGCACAAGCACCAGGTCTTTCTTTCAATATCTCCATTCTTTCCCCTGCCTCTCCGGCTCGTTCTTTTACATTTGTTGCGCTGGACCGCACATATTATCATCCTTTCACTACTACTTCTTCCCATTCGTTGACTAGAATTCTTTCTTTACCTTGACGAAATGCGTCACGTTCAGTCTGCCTCCCTTCTGACGGCTCTCCTCTCGGCCACCAAGGTCGTTGCCCACGGCCATGTAACCAACATTGTCGTCAACGGCGTCTACTATGAGGGATTTGATATCAACTCTTTCCCCTACATGGGCGACACTGCCCCTACGGTAGCCGCCTGGACTACTCCCAACACTGGCAACGGCCCTCTTGCCCCAGATGACTACTCTTCCCCGGACATCATCTGCCACCAGAACGCTACCGCTGGCAAGGGCTACGTCGAGGTCAACGCCGGAGACCGCATCAGCCTTCAATGGACCCCGTGGCCCGAGTCCCACCACGGCCCTGTCATTGACTACCTTGCCCGCTGTGAGCCCAACTGCGCCTCAGTTGACAAGACCTCTCTTGAGTTCTTCAAGATTGATGGCGTCGGCATTGTCGATGGCTCCAGCGTCCCCGGCGTCTGGGGCGATGACCAGTTGATCAAGAACAACAACAGCTGGCTCGTCGAGATCCCCAAGTCGATCGCCTCGGGATACTACGTCCTCCGCCATGAACTGATCGCGCTCCACTCCGCCGGCACCGAGGGTGGTGCTCAGAACTACCCTTCCTGCTTTAACCTCAAGGTCAACGGTGCCGGTACCGACAAGCCCGCCGGTGTCGTCGGAACCGAGCTCTACACCCCAACCAGCGACGGCATCATCTTCAACATCTATCAGGCCGTCTCCAGCTACCCCGTTCCCGGCCCAGCCCTCTACACCGGCGCCACTACAGGTGTCACCCAGGCCACCTCCGCCGTGACCTCGACCGGCACCGCCCTGACCGTTGGTGCCGCTGCTACCACCCCTGCCTCGAGCTCTGGCGCCGCCTCCTCCTCCGCCGTCCCCTCCTCTTCCGCTACTCCGTCTCGCTCCTCCTCCGCTTCTCCCTCCCCGTCTGCTGCTGCCTCCCGCTAAGCGATGACTTCAAAAAGGGAAGACGCCTTTAGGGCTCGAGATCTTGTTTGCGACTGAAGGAAGGTCGGAATGCTTAGGAATTACTGTATTATAGACTCTTTTTTATTTCTGCTGGCTGCTAGTGGCCGCAGCTTCAATCAACTACAGCTGCTTGTACTGGTCCTGTCTGTGTAGCTAATTACTTTCCTCTTTCTGGAGCTCCAGTAATCTGTTCCAATGTCGTAGATACTACGATGCATTATCAACGTCCACTAAGAGGTATTCTGAGATTCTATGCACCAAGCCCGAGGAAGAGAATAGTATGAGGAGACTACATTATACTTAACACTAACAACAGTTCACAATGCCAAGGAATATATATCTAACGACAGCACATACCAGTGGAGGCAAATTACACCCGTCATACTTAAACCATCCATAACAGGAGGTGGAGATGGAAGAATACCCTTGGGTCTTGACGAAGCTACTCGCGTCGCCTGGTATCTCCAACTAGATTAAATCGAGACTGATTTTGATAATTATGTGGAGCGAACCATCTGCCCTGGGATGTATTATGTAGTGTCAGGCTAGAGTGTAATTACAGGTCCGACTGTATTACCTGTTCATATAAATATTTCATTTTCTACTGTAAACTATGATTGCAACCCGGGGAATATCATATCTAACAGAGAGATTGGACAAGGATAACCATGGTAGAGCGACTGGTCCTTACCGAATTGGTAGACATGCTGGAATTGCTAGATATTTATTCTTCTAAGGATGGCCATTACCCCCCCCCCCCCCCAAAAAAGCTATATACTCAACAACATACTCACGATTTAAACATTATGTAATTCAAGGTGTACGCTAGTTATGCTATACAAATGCTTCACTCCCACGATGCAGTCGGCTGACCAGAACTTAGAAGGTAGCTTTTCCCAGGTTGGCAGCCCAGTTCTCCTCCTTAAACGGCACATTTGCCTTGTCAAAGTTCGCCGACTCCAAGGCAGCCTTCGCCGGCGCCGGTAGGCTCTCATAGGCAATCAGGGGCTGGGATCCACCGGTCTCGTCCGTGAGGCCACACTGGTGGTTTATTGGCCAGATGCTGTAGTACTTGATCTGCGGGCGTGTCTCACTGAGCGTGTAGCCATTCTTCGAGCAATCCCATTTGCCATGACCGGACGGACACACGGCAAGAATATTGTCTGCGGATGTCTTGGCCGGGTCGGAGATCCAGACGATCACACCCTCCCAGTCGTGGCGGTGTCCCATTTCAGGGGAGGCTTCATCCTTGGGGAAGTACCACGAGTACATGAGGGCGTACTTGTCCCCGGATTGCCCGCCCCGGACATAGACTTGGCCAGTACTCTTGGAGCAGCCGCCGTTGCTAGCGCCCGTGATGGCGAGGCCGGCACTGTGTTACTTTTTAGTATGCTTGATGTTACGGGGTTCTGGGAGAAAGAAAAAAGAAATGCCAGCTTACTCACTTCAGATTTCCCTGGGCATCCACCGCAGGGAACGGGACGCATCCATTGACGACTTTCAGCAGCGGCTGATACGCCTTGTACACATCGCCCGTGACCCCAGAGGGCACGGTTTCAGGGAATCCGACCACCTTGTCATGGTCGATGAATTCTCGGCGGATGAGGCCGCCCTGGGCCAGCTGCAACAGCGCAGCAGTGAAGAAAAGGAGCTTCGAGACCATGTTGGGGGCGGAGGGGCGGATTTGAGGATGATGATCAATTTGACCGACATTGTACCTACAGACATCCCCCGTATATATACGGACGACCGAACCGGTCTCCATCGTTCGGGCGATCCCTCCCTATTCCATCGCTGCAGATAATTCTCCGACGTTCTGCCGATCTCCCACGGAAGACCGTGATATCCGGCCTACCGAACGCTTGGTCGGGCGATATCAGGAACGTGGTACCTGAGCGGATCGTCAGTGGATAAAGCTAGAGTTCTCTTCAACGGATGCGAGAGGGTGGGTTCTAAACATACTAGGGACTGTTCGATTGACTGACATCTAACGCATTTCACTGTTTCAGGTGTTATCCATCTTCTCCAATGGCTACCAGCCAGTGGCGCGCTGTTGCAGAGCTACTGGGGCTAGTGCTCAATAGTTTGCTCGTGGGAATAGTACTACTTGCACACGATGGATGTAGCCCATGCCACATTCCACAATATGTTTGAAGACATTGCCCACCCGCGGCGTGCGCCTTTCGTGCCTAATGCCTATTCGGGTAGGCCTTATCTTTCGGGGATTTTAACTAGTGAAGTAGATAAAGCGCTTGATGTGTATCATGATATGCAGCCACCCCGGTTAGCTTATCTTTTGCATGCTGAAGGATTCGGGCTCTCCTTGCTTAGTTCCTGCAGTCACGCAATCAGCGGCAGACCGAGGTAGTCCTAAGGTAGCGCAGGAAGCAGGAGAGATTAAACAGTCGGACAGGCTCAGGCCAAATTAAGTTATGATGTCAATATTAATTAATTAGGCTATAGAGCCTGAATAGTATCGCCAATAGTATGCAACTGAACGATCACGCAATAGTCTTTAAGATAAATTGCCTGGATCATGCACATCCAACATAGTGGAATCGTGGCGCAATCAGTCAGGCTAACTAGGGCAGGCAGGTCAGGAAATCGCCCAATTTGTTCAGAACCTCTGCTTGCAGCGTCGCATCCGCATCCCTCTTGTTTGACGCATTGCCCACCGAGATACTCACGTAACAGCCCGCACCCGTTACCTTGGTCTCAGTCGGCAGTCGCTTATCGTTGCCGCAGGTTTCTACATCGTCGCCCGAAAACAGCGGCACAGCGGTGTAAATGCGCGAGAGCACAAATTTGAAGTCATCCACACTGGTGCATTCGTCCGCCTTGGGGAAGTTGACGTTGAGGTAGACGCCCTCGGGGAGATACGGTGTACCGGCAGCCACAACCCTGTTGACGACCTTGGCCGACAGTTCGGCGTACAGTGTAGCGTATGCGGGCGTGGGATCATCCCATGCGATCGCAGAACCGCTAGCTCCAGAGAAGGCGATTGCTGGAATGCCCGCGTCGTGCGCAGCGTAGCAGGCGGCGCCCACGGTGCCAGAAATGGCGTTTGCGACTCCTAGGTTGCTGCCAACGTTGGGTCCGGTGACAGCGAGGTCCGGGTTGCCGTTGAAATAGGTGGTCGAGAGGTTCTGGATACCATGTTTGATTGACGTGACGGGGAACGAGTTCACGTAGTTCCAGCGCGGCTGGGTAGCGTTGTTCCCCACTGCGGGGCTGCCTACCGGGCAGCTGTCAAATTCGCAGGCCTCGGTCAATTGCGTAGGGTCTTCATCCAACGAGCCTAGATACGAACTCGGTTAAATCCCAGTCCGCGTGGTTCAGAGAGCAACGGAGCAAGAGGGCCTACCGGTTCCGCTCTTATTTTCCGCTGGCGCTGAAATCACGACCGAATGACCAGCTGCGGTCAATGAGTCGTATAGAGTGCGGATATTCTTCTCAGCCCACCCGTCATCGTTGCTGGAAATGATGTTCACAGCCTGGGCTGCGAGAGGGAGCACGACGACAGCGAGCGGGAAATGCATGACAGCGGTTTGAGCAAAGAACGTTCAAATTGTCTAGTCAGTCACATCGCGGAACAAGCACCCTTTATATAGAATTTCCATTCCTTTATTTTCGAGTGTGAAGTAGTACCTAGTACTTTTCCAGGAAGTATGCAATCCTGTTGCTGCCGCCGGAGACGATCATTGACAATTAGGGCAAATTGGCAGCTGATCTCCACCAACAGCAGGGCCACGTGCTTGTCCGCAATATATTAAATCTGTTGACACCGCGCGTTGTCGTCTCTTCTCCTCCATAATGTTCAATGCGATTGGTTCGGTTAGAGCGAAGTACCTGGATGTCTCGAGGCGCAACTCCGATGGACTTGGAAGTTTCGGCAGGAGAAACCTCAAGCCTTGTATGACGGATGCACCGGCTGGACCAGCATGCTGCATGGAGTTATACAACCACGGGGCACCGGGGCACCGGGCACTGCTCCTCTTTGATGCATAAAGTTCCGTAATACATACTGAAGTGCTTCTTTCTCTTGACTTTACCCCTTACCCTGTAGCTCTATATGATTCCCTCACACACTAAAGATTCTATCGGCGCCAGACTCTCCTATCTGTGGGGTTCTATTATATAAGCCCTAGACGTTGAAAATGTGGCGTTCGGAAGTGGAAGAAGCTTCTTCGGCGATCTTCCGAACCCTGTCGACTCCTTTGGTGTCCAGTGGGTATCCAGGATTATATTATTAGGGGCCTAGTATAATCATGTTGAGTCTAGCATACTTGGCATGGCAGACGTGTTCATGGCTGAGCTTATAGGTGTCATCTTGGTTATCGTGGGAAGCTGGCTGGTGTTGGGCAAGCCGGTGCGGAGAGAGATTCGATCGCCGAATCCTGCCATTTAACCTGCAGAGGAGACTGCCACGATTTTAGCAGCGTCTCTACGAAAATCATTGGTAAGACGATGCGGATTGGGAGGTTACGGCGGAATAGATTGATGCGATTTTACGGACTCTCCCGTGGACGTGGGTATCTCGTTCCACCAGGTAAAATAACACCTGCCTCGGAGCCAAGCTACTAGAGCTATTTTGTTCTTTGCACTCGAGTCCATACGTAATAGAGCGTCGGATGTTGGCGGAAGAAATGTATGATGCGGGGGTGTGGGGAAGAAACCTTATATGAGTGATTGTACTGGAAAGCCAATGCGTCCAGTGTCAGAAATACTAGAGGAAGCTCAATCGCGAAGTGGACGATTTGGCGTTCAAGGTCGTGTTGTGGGCCGACCTGGAATGCCATCACACTCGGTCCATGATGTAAATGGCAGCAAGAGCACCGACGGGAGCCCCACCCTCTGGAAAGGCAGGGTATCATCACTCTGAGTGGTTTACCAACAGTCCAGGCATCCATCGGCAAGCCCCGTTTATAGAAAGAGAGTAAGGTACCGATGTTACCATCCACTTGCCCTGCCAAAACTCTCAGCAGTGATGATGTCAAATGAGATCACTACATACCCCGACATGCCGCTTGGCGGGACCTTGATATTCAGTGAAAGCCATTCCAGCCTGCCTCTCTGCTACCATCAAATCACTACGGACTGGACTTCACTTACATGCGCGAACTTGGGATATTGAAAGAAGTGCTGTGTTGAGCTGCGAATGTCGGCAGAGGTCGTCCATCCCACCGCCGGGTATCCGTCCTTCCGGCAGGACATATTCCACAATGCGGTCTCCAGAACGGGGGAGGATGGGAGCACGAGCGATGCTCGAAAGCAGGGTGGCCTCCAGGAGGCTAGTGATCAAATCGCCTCCCGAGTGCGACCTCAGCTAGATGCATCAGCAAAAGAAGTGTTCGATAGTGTACGATCGACGACAGACGTCTTTGATGGTATCGCGGAGGAACGGTTACGATTTATGCCCGATAATGGCAGTCAGCTTGATAGAGCTTTCAAGCAAGCTGTGGTTCTCGTGGGCCGGTTGGAGCAGCTTGCCCGACTGATGGCGGGTTTCACATCCGGAACCGAGCGCGCAATCCGACTGATGGGAGGAAGTTTGCTCTTGCTTCTGCAGGTGTGTATATTTGGATAGATGCAGAGTTCTGCCGCCAAATGAAGCCTATTAACTTATGATCAGTGTGGCTCAGAACAGGCAACACTTCTAGCCTCATTCTTTCAGATATTCCATAGGCTTGCGGTTGAGTTATCGTATTTTAAAAACAACCTAGAGCTCTTAATGGCGGACACCGTGGCTCAGCAAGAGTTTGTTGCTGCGTATGCCGAGCTATGCGGGCTCATCTGTTCAGCCAGTGTGCACTACTTTCAAAAGGCACAAGGCTCCTCCAAGATTCTCGATGCATCCGATTTACAGTCACGATTTAGTCCACAGCTTCAAGCATTCCATTCCCATAGAATCACAATTAAAGAAAGTCTTTGGAGTAGACTTATCATGAGCGATGTCAGTGTGGACCCGGCAGAAAAAGTGCAAGAGATATGGGAATATCTGTCCATTAAAGATCGCGAGGCATCAAGGGTCCTTTCTATGCGTTCACCTATGCCGGCAGAGTATACCTGCGAGTGGTTTGCCAATAGACTTTCGCAGATCCTATCGAGTGAGAGCCAGCTGTTTACTGTGACTGGTGACGCGGGCACAGGGAAGACTGTTTTATCTGAGTGGATACTTCAGCAGCTTCAAACATCAACCGATCCACAAGACTACGATGCAGTTACCTTCAGAGTTTGTGAGATATACATTTTAGGAAACGGGAGATTGTAGCGACGGTTAACTAACTCTTGTGCAGACGACGATATCAGCGCTACTACCGGTCCTATAAGCTTGGCGAAAGGACTCCTACTGAAGATACTCGAACGTGAAGCAAAGGATGGAGACCTGCTCAAGGCTCTGGAACACTCAATAAGCCTGCATTTATCTGGGGCGTCCAGTAAGAGTGTAGAGGACTCTTTGTGGCGGGCTATCAATATTGCTGTGAAAGAAACAGACAAACTGGTGGTTATCATTGATGGTATCGACAGTCTCAACGGAGATCCCGAGATTATTCCACGTCTTTTTGATCACTTGAAAATGTTGATTTCACAAAGCCCTTTAATTAAAGTGATTGCTTTGTCTAGGCCCATGCATGGCTTGCCTAGTGAAGCTTATCGGATTAAGATCGAACCAAGCCAGACAGCGGGCGATGTTCGAACCGTAGTTCACCACGAACTTGAGTCCTCCGAAGTATGCATCGGGCTAACATCAGAAGACCGGGAAGAAATCGAGAGTGGTATTGTAAAGAAAGCAAACGGATGTTTTCCAATCGCACAACTGGCAGTCGGTCAGTTGAATTCCCTGAGGACTTCGTCAGACATGGTGTCCCTAGTGCAAAGAATGCCTTCTTCACTACAGGATATGCTAAAACAGACACTGGATTCGATTGACCTGAATGATTGGTCAGTACGTTCATTGTTGGCTTGGACGATCGTTTCCCACCGACCCTTAAGAGTGGAAGAGGCTCGTTCCCTGTTAGAGATTGACACGAAGAGGACGGAGGTTGTACCTCGCGTGGGAAATGCAGAAGGAGACATTCGTCGGATGCTTGGCTCTTTTATTACAATCAAGGACGAATATATCTCCCTTAGATCTTCTGCTCTACGGCAGTTCCTCATCAATCAGGCAAAATCAGCCGCGGGTGATAGCAGTAAAGGAAAACTGCCACTGACCATGAAGGAAGCACATTCCGACCTTCTTACGCGCTTGTTAGCCTATGTGAAGCTCAATGTAACTGATGAGATAGAAATATCCACGACACCTTTGAGCGAGTCTGTCCAAAACAGATACTTCGACCAATATCAACTTCTCGAGTATACAGCAAGGTATTGGACACTGCACTTCAGGTCCTCGCAGATGAACGAAAAGGCAAGGGACAGCTTCAAGGTCACCAACTTGTTCAAGCGGAGCTTCCCCGACTCTGTTTTACTTGCACTCCTTGAAGGCGGCTGCCATCAGCTGCAATATATGCCACTCCAGGTGCAGGAGCTGCAGGCCTTTTCCGTCCAGCTTCGGCGGCAGCTTCTACCAGACTCCTCTCCGTCACTTTTGCAGAGCTTAATCAACGCGGCAAAATGTTCCCAGCGGCTGGAATCCGTTGATACCGTTGATTATTCCTATGAGGCCTGGAGAAAGAGCAGCGCCCTCTTGGGGCCACGCAATACCGTGACGAGATTTAGTGCAGAGATCTTCATCGATGATGTAACCCAAAGAGGCTCTAGGCACGACGCCTTCTTCTTGCATCACAAGGAGGAAATATTGGAATACCTGCTGCAAGCATCGAAGGAAGAGCTCGGATTTTCGCATAGTGTGACAATCAAATACACACGGATGCTTCTCGATCACTACACCACTCTGAAAAATAAGGACTCTGTGCGGAGACTATCCAAAGAGCTCTTTGAGATGAGTGTTGCCCATTATGGCCAACATTGCCAGGAGATGGAGAGGATGACCCAGCACATATACAGTCAACTCGAAAAACTTTCCATGTCGGACGTTACTGTGGAGATATTGCAGACGGAGCATGAATTCTCGAAGAAGAGTTTAGCAATAACCGACCAGCGTATGATCGATTCGACGTTACAGATGATCAAGATCTACGAGGAGGGGGGGGAAACCTCGCAAGCTGATGCGCTCTTCATGGATACCTGGAGAAAGCTTTTAGCCGTGAAGAATACCTCAGCCACTGTCACTAAGAAACAAGCTGAGTTCACTGTAAGGTACGCTGAGTATCTCGAACGGCATTCTCGGAAGGAAGAAGCAGAATCTGTGACCAGCGCTGCGTGGTTCTGCTTGGAATCCCAGCTCCCTCGCTTTGACCAATTAAGCTCAACTTTTGAATTGGTACTCGGTCATATTCGAAAGATGAAGTGGAATGCTCTGGCCCAATCCGCCATGGGGACATTATGGGAATATCACAAGTCCCACAAGCAATCCTCGTCCCGGCTTGTCCAAGTCACCGCGTCATTAGCCCAGGCTGTGCAGCAATCAAGCTCTACAATCTCATCGGGCGAGGCGTCTCTATCTAAGGAACAAACCGAGATAATCCATGAGATTCTAGAGTCTGCTCGGTCAGTAGGGATGCATTCATCCGATACTACGCTGGCGTCCATGAAGGCCTCTAAGCAGGTGGCGTCTTCTTTGATGGAAAGGGAGCGGTACACGGATGCTGCTGGTGTATATCGTCAGGCTCTATCCCATGTCTGTTCCGAGATTGACAGCGAGTCGACGACAATCCGACTCACTGAGAATGCCGATGAAACCGTCGAACTGGCAATAAGCCTTGCGGACTGTTACTTCAAGGACCTGCAGATTGACAAGGCAGCACTCGTTTATCAGAACATCCTGAAGGCTGTACTCTCTTCTGATGCAACTGACACTCAGACAGTTCGATCCACCGCCGACAGGGTTATCACTTTTTACCGGACCATATACCGCTTCCTTCAGGCATTAACGACCTACAAAGACTTGTATACAAATATTTCATCGCGCTTAGGCAAGACCCACAAGGACAGCATTGGGATTTTATACGAATGGGGAGATCTGGCAAAGAAGTGTCACCACAAAAAAGAAGCCGAGCAAGCGTATCGAGAGATATACCAGAACCTTCGCCACAACGGTCAGTTAGACCATCGGGCCATTACCGCTGCCCGTGCTCTGGCTGCTCTTTACGAAGAAACCGAAAGGTGGAAGGAGGCGAAGGGCGTTTATGAGATTCTGTGGTGGACCGTTTCCAGTAACGACAAGGACCATCAGTTGAACAGTGAGCTAGTCCATGAGGTCTACCAGCATCACAAGACATTGTTGGAGACAAAGGTGGTTGCAAATATTGTGGAAATGCATGATCTGGCAGCGAGCTATCGCCAGATGTGCCAACGACGGTATGGAAGCTCTAGTAGGCAAAGCTACAAAGCAACACTCGCTTTAGCCGAAATCTCTCACAGAGATGAGAGATACCATGACGAAGCAATGGAATTGTATGAAACAGCTCTTGAACAGAGCGAAACCCTTTCTGAGCGACAGGATATGACCACCATGGCCATGAAGCACTGTTTGGCAGACCTCTACGCCCGCCAGCCTCAGACTACTTCCAAGGCTGCCGCACTATATCGAGAAGAGTATGCTTCATCTGTTCGTAAGCATGGATATGCGTCTCGAGAACATAGCCTTCTACAGTTGCGGGAGTTACTACAACTACTGCATCAGCAAAACAATAAGGCTGCTAACCAGGAGCTCCGGGATACGCTTGAGACAAGTACGGTGGCCGCATTTGAAGAGAAGGCTGACAGCCAGCACTTATACAGCGCAGCTCTCGAGCTCGCACAAATGTACGTAACTTTTGGGTTGAAAGAAAGGGGAGTCCGGCTTTCGAGGGAACTCCGCCACCGACTCATCCAACAGGCGATGGAAACGAAAGGGTCTCATAGGGCTACTAGCTTCGTTGTCGCATTCGAGATGGCCGTGGGGAACAATCGTAATTATGCATCCATCATGGCCGACCTGATCGCAGAAATCCAGCTCTACTCGGCATTCCATCACGCCAGACAGCAGAGGGGCTTCATTCACACATTCATTGCTGGCATCCGCTTAATGAACTTCCAAAGCCTCAATAATTGGACCGAGAACGCCAACACCACCGATACAGAGCTGTTCCAGTTGTTCACCGAGCGTTTCACGGACATCGAAAAGGCCAAGGCCGTTTTGCGAGAGTTCTACGATATCTGCATCTCGCAGGCGACCCAGGGAAGCCTAGTGCGGAGATTAACTCGCGTGATCGTCGATGACGTTTATCAAAAACTGAATACCGGCCATTTCCGACCGGCGTATAGCCATGCTGCTATACTTCACGAGTTTGTCAAAGATTCCGGCGGATTTCAGGATCAGGACAGCACCCGAGATGGCGTAAAACTCTCCGAGCATCTTCTCGTGCAAGGATCCCGAAAGTGTTCCGATCGTGTACTAAGTGGCAAAATGCTTGGACTCTCCAAGACCATCTTACATGAGATCATCTCCTTGTACCATGAGAAAGGGGTGAATCTCACGGACTTTGAGACCACCGATCTCAACCAACTTGCAATTTTGTTGGGTGGCCAGAGGAATTTTGAAGATCTAGAGGTAAATCATATCCATGCTCCTCCGTCCCCTCTCGCCCCCCTTTTCTCACAGTTGTTTATAATGCTGACACTTGCACAGTTCCTCCTTAACGAGTTATGGTCCTCTCGCGTGGTTCAAAAAACCTGGTCTTCAGATACTATCATTATGGTGGGACGTCGACTGGTAGAGGCTCGCTTCTCCAATGGTCGGACCAAGCAAGCGACTCAGCTGTGCGGGGGTCTATGCTATAACGTGAAACGAGTCTGGGGCCAATTTGATCGGAGTACTCTGGAGTTGACGAATTTGCTCTCGGCTCTCTACACCGCCGAAGGTGATCACGTTCGCGCGATGGGGGTACACGAATCCATCCTGCGCCAGCTAATGGAGGACACCACAGATATCACGCTGTCAGAAGCGGCTGAGATTGCCTCCAAGCAAACAGCACTCCTCCAGAGATGCTACCAGCGCAACGGCGGCTGGAGCAAGGGGTCAGAGAGGTACGAGAACATGTTCACCCGACTGAATGAGAAATTTGCCAAAGAAAAGAAATGGACGGCACGGAATCCGCAGCACTGGACAGTGAAAGAAGTGGACAGACTGGGAGTCTGGGAGGCTCCACATGATTATGGATTCCTTACAGCTGGGAAGGTTGCTGCGCATCAAAATCAGTTACGCAAGGCCAGTGAAGCTGACCTGGAATCCTTTGAAAACCGGCAGCAGAGTAGTGGGAGGGCCCAGGAGGTCTCATGAAGCTGCTACAAGGCGAGACTTAGTTCGACATGGGGAGCTTAGGGGATGCCATTTCCCTGTGATGTAGCAATAGTTAGTTTGTTGTTGTTATCTTTGAGATAGTTATCAATCGTTGCTACTCGCTAGGTAGTTTTAAAGTCGTGATTAGTCGCAGTTGCATTGACTCTAGCTTCATGGAAGGATCCGTTCCTCGTCAGGTGGCCACCATGTGATGCACGGCACGAGGTCCTAACCGAAATGATCATTTTCTCCGCAATTGACCAATGACGGAGGTTCAGATCACCGATTGGTGGGGTCTATGCGATAAGCAAAATGACGGGTGGCGTGTGATTGGATTCCGCGTATCCGGGGTATGGACCTCCGGCCAATGATCATGGGCGAGACCTTTGAGCAGGGGGTTCTTCATGACGCAATTGGCTGAACCAAGACGTTTTGTGAAGTTTCCATTGGAAATGCTACCGAACTCCCAGATGAGGAAAGTCACGGTACTTCCTTCCACTACGAGGTACTTTGTAGTCCTGCCCATGAGGTACTAAACCGCGCAATGTCCCCAGTCTTACTACGCCTGCTAGTTGGAGTAAGTTTGACGCCTGAGGAAAACTAAGGTATTCTCACCGAAAGCTTATTTATACCATTTTGAAGGCTCTTTGACCTCCAATACGAACCCTCCGGCTCTTTTTCTCACCTCCGACCTCTTCCACGCTCTCTTCCCCTTTCCTATCCCTTTTCCTTTTCTTTTCCGTCCCTGTACCCCGTCTTCATCCCCAACTCATCTATATATATGTTTGTATATGTATGTGTATATATATCTCTATATATTCATACATGGATAGATAGCGCGATCGATTGAATTCGATTAAGAGAAACGCCCCTCCCATGTTCACCTGGAAAATCTATGCCGCGCTACACCCCTGAGGATGACGGCACGGGTTTAGCACGGCAACTGTCCGATCCGTTTGTCGCTCAATGTGTCTACTCCGTCTTTATCGCGCTCGCCTGGTGTAATGCTCTCGAACTAGTGGTCCTCTGCCTCAATACTTTCAAGCGCTATGCGGGCACCTACTTTTGGAGTCTCTTCATCGCCTCCATTTCCATCATCCCCTTCGGCTTGGGATACCTCCTGAGGTTATTTAATATCACCTTCTCCCATGGATACCTCGAGTTGGCCATCACCGATATCGGTTGGGTGGGCATGGTCACCGGTCAATCGCTTGTTCTCTGGTCACGTTTACACCTCGTCGTTCGCAATCGCACGGTGCTCCAGGGCATCCTTTACCTTATTATCATCGATGGCGTCCTCCTCCATACCGCCGCGACCACGCTCGAGTTTATGAATAATGGTCTCTCCTACATTCACAATGTGACCATGGCGTTCGGCATCATGGAACGGATTCAGTTGGTGTGGTTCTGTGTGCAAGAGCTCCTGATTTCCTCCGTATACATCATGGAAACCGCCAAATTGTTGCGGCTGGACCGCGGCGGGCCGTCGCGCGCCATTCTCACGCAACTGATCATTGTCAATGTGGTCATCATGGTGCTCGATCTAGCGGTGGTGGCGGTTCAGTTTGCGGGCTACTTCACCCTGCAGGTCACCACGAAGGTGTTGGTTTATAGCATTAAGTTGAAGCTGGAATACGTTATTTTGGGACGGTTAGTTCACGTGGCACATATCCGATCGCAACCGGCGACTCCACGATTCCGATTTTGATCGCGGGCGGCGCGCGATGGATTTCTAGAAGCCCAAATTTGAGGAGGGGAGTCGGCCCGTCGGCATATCACCACCCGACATTCCGTCTGACATTCCAGACCAAAATCTCACCTGCTTTATAAGTCGAGGGAGCGCCAGGGTGGGGGCCTTTTTTTGCTCTTATATGTTGCGTGGGCGGCACATCTAATTTTACAACCACACTTATCTCTTCATCAAGTGGCTGGTCAGAACCTCACCTCGCGATAATGGCGTCCTTGTTAACCGCTGTCGGCCTCACCCAAGCACCTTTGTCGACGCCCATCCCTAATTATGGCCCGGGTTTCCTCATCTTCCATTTCGTGTTCGCGTATGGTTTGCTCTCCTCGCGCACCCTCAAACAGTGCTACGGTATCGACCACCAAGAATCTCCCCGTCAGGACCTGAACAAGTATGGCGAGACGGCCGTGCGGGACGGGAAAATCACCCAGAAGCAGCTCGAAATGCTCCAGCGTAACGAAGCGGCGCATGCCAATTCCGTCGAGAACTACACCCTCTTTGTCGCAGGCATCACCCTTGCCACCTACGCTGGCGTACCGCGAACGACGATCAATGCAGCATGTTTAACGTACACCGTGGCGCGGATTCTCTATGCAGTCAATTACATTACCGTGGAACGGCGAAGACCGGCTATGTGGCGAGCTGTCTTTTGGTGGGTTGGGAATCTGAGCTGTCTGACACTGCTGTGGAAGGCTGGACAGGCACTCAGTAGCTAGGTGTTCTTACGTTTAGACATTACGATGCTTCATCATAGATTGGAAAGCTTCGTAGGTAGACCGATAAGGAGGTAGATCGGAACAAGTAGCATAGGATAATAGACCTTTTGCGGGGATTTGTTGTGTTCGGGACAACTAGCTAAATAGGAGGTCCGACATACCTTCCACCTTACTAAATAGATAATGATGAATTCAACTTGGAACTCTAGAGGCCTGCAAGCGACTGCCGATTTCCTAAGGAAAAAAAGTTTATATATATTTCACTTTATACGTGTCACCTTGTATACATAAAAAGTAAAAATCCAAATAGCCGTGTATATTGTGGACGGTTGAAGGAAGGCGTCAAAACAAAATATCTTGAATTCTGTGGACGGTTGAAGGAAGGTGTCAAAACAAAATATCTTGAATTCTTGATGAATCTAAAAGAAACTAGAAACTAAAGCTAGAACTGGGAGACATGAGGTCCTATATATGTGGTATAGAACAAAGGGAATAGATCACGATCAGGTGATTGATATGCCTGAGGCACCTTCAGATGTCTGCAGACATTTACAGACATCTACATATATATCTAATTAGCCGGATCCTTCCAGTTAGAATCAAACCTAGGGCCTGCATAACTACCTAACAGGACTCGCTAGATCTCGCCCCCCCCTGCGGTAGCTAACTAGGTAACGACCGCCTCAATGGCATTACTAGTTACCAATTGTCCACCGACGTGATGACAGGACCATGTATCGATTGACTTGTCCAACGAGTACTCGCTCCCTAGTGTCGTGTTGTCGGCGGCCCCTTTAGAAAGCCAACACGGCTCTTTCTAGGTCCATAAATAGGAAACGCTGTCCCCCAAATCTTACTTCTTGCAGGAAAAGAGTGACTCGGGTGAAGGGTATGTTCTGAACTATGTAATATAAGATTATCTCCACTGTGTAAGATATACATGCTTTTTCTGTAGAACCTATTAAACTTCATTTGTGTCGTACCTTCAAAGCGTTATGTCGCTATTCATTAGCCCATAGCAACTGAACTGGGGGGTTTTGTTCCACTGTTTCATGCTTCGCCCCCCCCTGCCTCTTCCTCTTCCTCTTCTGGAATCAATCTTTGCCGTTCTTCGTGGCATCCTGGTTGCTTCTCGTCCCTCCATCTTCTCTCTGCAATATATACAAAGGTTATCAGGGCCGCACCAACGATGAGGCCGGCTGTGGCAAGGAAGATATTGATTGGGATCGGATTCCCATGGAACGGATTATGCGTCAAGTAGTCCAACAAGTATTGGGCGAAGTTGACAAGGCCGGAAACGCAGATGATTGTCCCATAGACTCTACCAAAGGTTCCGAAGCCAAAGACTTTAGTCGCGTAGTCGCTGTTAGAAGTTCGAGCAGTTAGCAGTGCTGCTACATAGGGACGTGGCCCTGGCGGGTGAACTTACGACATTGCCGAGTAGTAGTATGGCCTTAAAAGAACGAAGAGGATGACAGTCAGATAGCTCGCCCATGCGGCGGGAACAGAATTCAACACCCCAGTAGTCGTAGTTAGGAGCACAATCACTGCCAAGGTAGCCGGCACGCTGAGATTGTCGAGCAAGAGTCCGATAACCGGGGTGAAAAGCACACCCCCGACAGGCAGCGCAACATCGAAGAACCCGTTGATTTTCTCGGCCTGTCGTTCGGAGTGGAGCATAAACTCGTACTGGGATCGCACAGTGGCAATGAAGTAATTCATACGCAGCATCTGTAGGACCGTCATGAGAAGTATCAGAATGAACCACGGTGTCTTCATCTGCGTGTGGGCCGGCAGACCATGCAAGACACCCCATACCCGACTCGTTTCGTGCCGCTCCTCCTCCAATTCCTGGCGTTGTTTTCGCTCGCTTTTGTCTCCGAAGACTTTATCGATCTTGCGTAATTGATCTTTCCGATGCTCTGCGCGATCCGTCCGAACTTGCCACAGCTCTGAATTGCTTTGGATCTCATCGTCCGAGTCATGGACATCCTGCGTGACGTCTTCAGCCTGTTCGATTTTGACTTGCAGTTGCTGCGCGGTCTGATAGTCGTGAGCCGGCATGATCGTAAGCAATGTGACGAAAATACACGCGGGCACCGCTAGGTAAGCCAGGAAGAACCGCTCTGGGGAAAAGGTCACGGGATTCTTCTCATACGCCAGACGATAGAAGAGATACACCGCTGCCGAGGCATCAAATGCGCCTGTGACAAGTGCGACAATCGTTCCAGTGTACTTAGGGAACGCATTGGCGATTCGAAACGACGGGACAAAAGTGAACGTGCCTCCCAACGCCAACATCACGTTTGCCGCGATATAACCGTCCACACGACCCGAGAATGAGAAGGCCATGAGTAGGCTACCAGCGGCCAGAACTGTACAGCCGAGAAGACCGCATAACCGAGAGCCATGGCGGTCGAGGATGGTGCCAACCGGAAGAGCGGACACATTTGCCGTGATAGAACCGACCATGAAAAATAGGTTAAGGCTGGAATGCATAAGCGACAGACGATGTGTGGTCTGGAATAGGGAGGAACGTACCGAAGATCTTGCGCCCTGCATACAGTACCTTCTTTGGGCAACGGTATCTCGGTACACAAGTTCCGGTATACACCTTCATTGATCATCACCGGCTTTATGGCTGCGAAGCCAAAGACAACTCCAGAGGAGCACCAGCAGGCCAACAATGTCACAACCACCTGGGCTTCACAGCAAGTGAGCGTCTTGATGTGTCCAACCATGGTCTTTCTTACCTACCGAGTCTTTTTGCGGCTGATACCCTGTAAGCCGGCGTTGCCGCTCTCGTTTCCAAGAGCTCTTCTCCGGGGGGCGGCAAGACATCATAGCTGATTTCGCGCCGGAGAGGGATGGAGAGAACACTGTCCGTCTCGGTTGCGCCTACATTATCGATTCCATCAATAGAAGACACCCGTTGCACTAGAGACATAGTACTATAGTGTGCAGATGCGCAACTGAGGCGCATTCAGTTAAAGGAGGGGGAAGTATGTATATCGTAAGTTGCATATTCCATGAAGTAAAGAGCGAGAGTGTGTAGGGGCGGATGGAATATAATATATGATGTCTGCCCATTGTGAGATGGGCCTCGTGGTACCTTCTGGAATGGCCTTCCTCTTTGGGGCTGGTTGGACTTCGCCGCCTCAAAACCAAGGAATTTACATCATCATCATCCTATCAATCTCATAGCTATATATCCCTGTATGTTAAGAGTCGCAACATGAGGTCTTTCACTTTCTTTGGGGTTTTCCTCAATTGCAGAATTCCTGATTAAACAGAAAACGCCTTTAGATCTATATAGAAATAATTGAACTCAATTGTGTCCGAAATGAACTACAATGGGTCCCTACATTATATATCATACTCATAGATACAACTCAACTACATTGATATACACAAATATGACGTAATCACACGACTACCGCAGATGTGTCACATGATCTTGAACCAGATAATAAAAACTAAAACCACAAAAAAAAAAAAGAAAAAAAAATTATCAAGAAAGAACCAAACGAAATGGAACCTCACAGACCATGATGGCTAAGTCGGCTGGAGAAGTATAGATTCCAACTAGTGAAGCCACAACGTCCGTGCCTGAGTTGGCCATTGACGGGGTCTAGGCCTTTCGACTGGATTCTCCATTACACACGCACACGACATTACCCGATTTTTCCTTCCTATTGTATGCCCTCTTCTTTTCTTTTCTTTTCCTCGCTCTTCGCTTACTTTACTACTAGTAGTACTAGTACTTACGGAGTACAATAGAATCGAAAGACAGGACCCAGACCTGGCCAGAACTAGGAGAATAGTTGATCCATACAATTGCTTCCAGCTACACACCCACCGTCCCGCTTTTTTTGTCCTAGATGTATAAGACCTCCGAGGTAGATACTCGGACAGCCCTAACAATATGACCTAGATGTCAATTCTTTTCGACGTCTCCCCCCATAAAGTCGGGGCTAAACCCCATCACCAAGGGCAGCAGGCGTTGAGTTCCTGGGCCAAACAACATGCCATTTGTTGCTACCTCAGAAGAAACAGATGATGCATGAGATTGCAATCTATATCAACTATCCCCAAAACCTAGAGCTGCTACGACGGGGGAGAAGGGCTGGATCAGTAAGTCTCGCAGGAGGCTGTCAACTATTTATCGACCATCATTCCAAAGCGCCCAGTGTAGAAGTATGGACGGCTGCATAGTATACCTAGTTAATACGAGGGGCTTGCATGACAAAGTATGATCAGGAGCTGGAAGCTGCATGGTCCTCTAGTCACAATGTAGCAACTCTGGAATGCTTGTTTTTCTGTTTAACATTTTCACGTTGTTTCGGAGGGACTCGGATAGAGGTGGAAAAGATCAAGGGGCAAAACGACGAGCATCCGACATGCCGGTTGGCTCCACCGTTCCACGAAAGACCGGTGGTGCTAGAAAAGACCGATCTCGTCTCCTTGTATTCCCAGACCTGAAGGACGCCCAGGTTCATGGATGCCCCAGGCAGCGACCAGGGCGTCCTCATAATGGTGGTGGAAAATGGTTTCTTCTGGACGGACGGGCCCTTGGGGAAGTCTTGGTCGTGACGTCTCCTGAGGGGTTCTTAAAACCTAATAAACGATGCGGCCGACATGACCTGAAACCGTCCCCCCCCCAGAAACCAGCGGGAAGTGGGCCAGCTCCCTGTCAAACTCTGGTGGAATTGCAATCCGTGACCCCTGGGGCGATAGATGGCGAAATTTGATGTCTCGAAGACGAGGAGGTGCCGACTCAGGGGTAAGAGTGACAACGAATCATGCGGATTGTTGGTCGATGAATCGTAGCTCGGAGACCGTGTATGTATATGGGTGGGCCCCTGGGGAGGGAGCGGGGGGGGTTTAATATTTTCTTGGGTCTTGATGCCGCTTTCTTCGTTGTCCACCTCGCATCCCCATGTACTAGTACTACGACTAGGAAGTAGTACCAGTATGGAGTAAGTCGTAGATACTAGGGTTGCATCGCCGAGGGTGGCCAATCGGCGACCGATAGAGGAATTTAACGCATGGGTGCCCATCTCGCCAGCCGAGACGCTCACGGGAAAATTGATGATTTGGTATTGGGGTTACACCGTGTCGCCCTTGGATCCCTTGATGCTTGATCAATCGGCATGTCATTCGTGATAGGCACTAGTCGTGGTCGTCCACCAAGCCTGTTCGTCGACATCGCTAAGATCTGGTCTTACGATGCCAACAAAGCTACCAAGCAGTCTAAAATCTAAAAATACCACGGGATCTCTGTATTCTTAAAACTAACGCTTCTATGATGGAGACGGATCCCATCGGGAGTTCTAGAATAAAAAGATTATCAACACCATCGTCCAACGTGTTCAACCGCCCGCCGGAGTGATCAGCAAAACAAAACGTCCTGGACTGGTCGAAAAAGAAGGGGACCCTTTGCTCTAACTCAGATCCCCACTTTTCTCTTTTTTGCTTTTCTTTTCAGATTTTTCTTTTAACTCTCCTCTTCTTTTCTTGGCAGTACGACAAGAGTTTCACGGGGCATCTCCAACTCTAGTTGGCCAGCCTCTCGTCGCGAGGAGTTGGTTGAAAATGTCACCTCCAGGGCAGGAACATGTCAGTGGACGGTCCATACCGGATGACTGCAGCTGTCGTTGTTCATGAATCACTGGGTCGTCTTCAAGATAGTCATTTACTGATCGAATGTTAAAAGCCCCCCTCGGCTATGCGCATGTTATGGTCCACAGTGGGGGGGGGGGTGTGAGGCATTCCTCAGGCAACACAAATCAGAAGACATGGCACAACCCGCAACACCTGGAGAACGGCCACTGAGCGACGGGGAGAGACACTGGGGCGACTCCACCTAGATACGCGTCGCGCGATCGGGAAGACCAATGATGGTGGACCGTTGGCGTCAGCCACTGGAAAGAATCATATTCAGGATTGGCTGTTGCCTTGATGTATCTGGTTGTGTGCGGGTTTGAGGTGAGTACGGAGGAGTAAGTACTACTACGACGGGATGTGGTACGGTGGGATGGAATTGGAGGGTATTTTTTTTTTCATACCCCCTCCAGTAGAAAGCAGATCACATTAATACTCTTGTAACCTCAGGCACCCAAGGGATAGATCCATAATGGATGACTCGAGGATATTCCTGAACGGGCTATCGATCAGCCTGCCGACTGGTTGGCCACTCAGATGAGTCTTGTGAAAGGCTGTGGGCCACACAGTGTAAGCTGATGACGGAGAGAGAGAGACAGACTGAGAGAGGGTGACCGATGGTGTTGACGTGATTCTACTGCCTTGATTTTGGATTTTTCTTCCTTTTCTTCTGTTCTATTTTAACATCTATTTTTATTTTAATTCTATTATCCTCTCTCCATATTATAAATTATTTATTTATTTATAAATATATATCATTCTCCTCTATGAATGAGGTTCAGATTCGAGGACTACTCTTCGTAGTAGTAGTGAGGATGACGGGTGGGATGTGTTGTTCATTAGATCCCCAGGGAGAAGAAGGAGTTCCAAGCCACACCCATCACTGCGCCCCCCTTGCAGGCTAAACCTCTTTGTGCGCGCCTGAAGAGGAATAACCAGCAATTAATCAAATATTTCCTTCCTTGATCGGTCCCTAAAATAATCCTCCAACGCAACAACCTTTTTTCTTTTTTTTTTTTTTCTTGCTAGGTCCCTGCATGGATCCAATGATCGTTGCAGGACACCGCCATTCTGGGCAGCCGGACTGTAAGAAAGGATTAAATTATCATTAAAACACGTAGTAATAATGCATTTTTTATCCACCATATTTGGTAGATTGAATTTATATATAGAATGTATCCATGGCTCCACACCCACGCCTGCTGACTGACCAGCCTTCGTCCCTTCCTTCCCATTTATTATTGTATGGGGGGATTCGTTCTCTTTTTCTAGACTTTTTGGAGATTTTTTTTTCTTTGCTTTTCTTTTCTTCGTTTACCCTTTTGGTTTGGTTCAACAGCAATTGAAGCGCTGGTCTTTCCTGACCCTCTCCGTCGAGGTCCTGCAGTCCTTTCTTCTTCTACTTCTTCTTGCTTTGCTCCCTCACTAGCAACGGAATAAAACGAACGAACCTTACGAAACCTTGCCGGGTCCCCTACCTCTCTCGCTTGGATCCCTCACTTGCTGTCTCTCATGCAGCTGCGTTCATAAGACACGGGAGGAAAAAAAAAACAAATAAAAAAAAAAAACCTAAAACCACAAACCACAGAGTACCACGAACCGACCGGGGGGAATTGAGATCTGGGATAGTGATACCGTTTGTGTCGACTATTGACGGTGCAATTTCACCCATACGCCCGCCGAGATGGGACCTGTACGGCCAGACTCCACTCACTCTCCTCAGCCAAGCCGGAGCAGTTTTTACTCGCATACCAATCCCTCTCGAACTGTAAGTGTGATCTTCAGCGCCACCACTAGCACCTGCCATCGCTCGACTCTTGTTTGCCGTGCCCTCGTATTCTTTCTTGTCTGCTTTTTTCTCCCTCGTTCTCTTTTCTTTTTTCTTCTTTTCTTCTGTGGACTCTTTCCCTGCCATCCGATGAATTTTTCTTTGGGCAGTGCCGCCAGTCTCTCTCCTCCGTTCTAATGTCTTCCCAACCGGAACAGCAAACGCCCGGTTTGTCAGACCGAGACGAACAGGAGCAATCATCACTCCTGCGCCATAACCACCCCAGTATCTACGGTGTGGATGATCCCAGTCTGTCATCCGACTCCCTGCGCCGCTATACCCTCCACGACCCCGGCGTCACCGTGTTCGCGGCGCCCCCGTATCAGGAGTCCGAAGCGGCCGAAGTCTATGATGCCACGGGCATGTCAGAGACCAGTGGGATTAAACTCGATACCTTCCAGCCCCAGAGCGTCAGCAATCGATCGGGTCTGCGCCGTTATGGAACTCGTAAAATCAACCTCGTCCAGGGTTCCGTTCTAAGTGTCGACTATCCGGTACCCAGTGCCATCCAGAATGCGATCCAACCAGAATATCGGGAGGCGGAGGAGGCCTTTTCGGAAGAATTTACGCATATGCGGTGTACGTCCTTTCCTATAGCAGTACCAGGAAACTGGTCGGACTAATCTCTCTCGCTACAGATACCGCCGCGACGTGTGACCCGGACGAATTCACCTTGCGCAATGGATATAATTTGCGCCCGGCCATCTACAATCGTCATACCGAACTGCTCATCGCGATCACCTACTATAATGAGGACAAGGTCTTGACCGCCCGAACCCTGCACGGTGTGATGCAAAATGTGCGCGATATCGTCAACTTGAAAAAGTCCGAATTCTGGAATAAGGGAGGCCCCGCCTGGCAGAAAATTGTCGTCTGCCTCGTCTTTGACGGAATCGAACCGTGCGACAAGAACACTCTGGATGTGTTGGCCACCGTCGGAATTTATCAAGATGGGGTGATGAAGAAGGACGTGGACGGCCGCGAAACCGTTGCTCATATCGTGAGTTTTATGAATCCCCGCCACATTCTGGCGCCCACCGCCCCCTCGTAACCCGGGCGTATTGAATCGATGGGAACTGACCGGAGTAGTTCGAATATACCACGCAATTGTCCGTTACCGCAAACCAACAGCTGGTTCGCCCGCAAGGCAACGACCCCTCGAATCTGCCTCCCGTCCAGATGATTTTCTGCCTGAAACAGAAAAATAGCAAGAAGATCAACTCTCACCGTTGGCTCTTCAACGCCTTCAGTCGAATTCTGAACCCGGAAGTTTGTATTCTGATTGACGCAGGAACCAAACCCGGCAAGAAGTCGCTCTTGGCCCTCTGGGAATCTTTTTATAACGACAAGAACCTCGGTGGTTCGTGCGGTGAGATCCACGCCATGTTAGGAAAGGGCTGGCGGAAGGTCCTGAATCCGCTAGTCGCCTCGCAGAACTTCGAGTATAAGATCTCCAATATTCTGGATAAACCGCTAGAGAGTGCCTTTGGCTATGTCAGCGTGTTGCCTGGTGCCTTCTCAGCTTACCGCTATCGCGCGATTATGGGCCGCCCCTTGGAGCAGTACTTTCACGGAGACCACACGCTGTCCAAGCGGTTGGGCAAAAAAGGTATCGAGGGTATGAACATTTTCAAAAAGAACATGTTCTTGGCTGAGGACCGTATCTTGTGCTTTGAGCTGGTGGCCAAGGCTGGCTACAAGTGGCATTTGTCGTACGTCAAGGCATCCAAAGGTGAAACCGACGTGCCGGAGGGTTCGGCGGAATTTATCGGTCAGCGGCGACGTTGGTTGAACGGCTCCTTCGCTGCCGGTTTGTACGCCATGATGCACTTCGGGCGAATCTATCGTAGTGGACACAGCTTCGTCCGCATGTTTTTCTTGCATATTCAAATGGTTTATAATTTCTGTCAACTGATTATGACTTGGTTCTCTCTCTGTACGTTCCACCCGCTCTCCCTCCCCATCTGAAGCAGAAGAGATCTCGTCCGCTGACTTGTGACGGCGGTTTAGCGTCTTACTGGCTTACCAGTTCGGTTATCATGGATCTTGTCGGTACGCCCGCGGAAGCCAACCAGAACAAGGGGTGGCCGTTTGGGAATGACGCTTCGCCCATTATTAACACCTTCCTCAAATATGGCTATATCTTCTGTTTGATGCTGCAGTTTATCCTGGCGCTTGGAAACCGACCGAAAGGGTACGTCTTGTTGCCGATTGTGATTGGCCTGGCTCGCTAACTCTATTGACTAGAACACGACTTCCCTATACGCTCTCTTTCCTCTACTTCTCCGTCGTGCAAATTTATATCCTGGTCCTGTCGTTTTACCTGGTCGCCAACGCCTTCACGGGTGGCATGATGGACTTCGATTTTAGCCACGGTGCAAGCGGGTTCTTCTCGTCCTTCTTCGCTTCCGATAGTGGTGGTATTGTCCTAATCGCCTTGATTTCTACCTACGGTATTTACGTCATCGCCAGTCTGCTCTACGGTGACCCGTGGCACATTCTCACCAGCTCGTGGGCCTACTTCTTCGGTATGACAACCTCAATCAACATTCTGATGGTGTATGCCTTCTGCAACTGGCATGACGTCTCCTGGGGTACAAAGGGATCCGATAAGGCGGAGGCCTTGCCGTCGGCCCAGACGAAGAAGGAAGACGGTAGTAAGCAGCAGTTCATCGAGGAAGTGGATAAGCCTCAAGCGGATATCGACAGCCAGTTCGAGGCGACAGTCAAGCGTGCCTTGACCCCGTGGGTAGAGCCGGAAGAAGAGGAATCCACCAGTTTGGATGATTCATATAAGAACTTCCGTACGATGCTGGTGCTGCTGTGGGTATTTAGCAACCTGATCGTGGCTCTGTTGATTACGGCCACAGGTGTCGATTCTCTGTGTTTGACGGTATGCCCCCCACCCCACCTCTCCCTGCACCGCCACTCAATGGATACTAATGAGTTGCACAGAACACCTCCACCACGAGAACCTCGTGGTATTTCCGAGTCATTCTGTGGGCCACGGCCGGTCTATCGTTCTTCCGATTCATTGGGTCCATGTACTTCTTGGCCAAGTCGGGTATTATGTGCTGCGTGAGCCGCCGTTGATTTAAATGCTGGGCCTGTATAGTACTCACTCGATTTCTTGCGAGGGATTCTGGGTGTCATAATTGAAAAATCTTTCATGTATTAACGCATATGGAGACGGGATTGTATATAGCCAATGATAATAGATAGACTTATGACGACTTTTAGCGATTAGTGATGACAACAGTAGACACCGATCCTGAGGTGATTGATGTGACCTCTCTCATGCTTCTCGAAGGTCTTTTAGGGGCTTGCAGGAGTCCTGCCGCGGTAGTGCGTTGCCCTCCTTTCTCAATCCGACCTGTCTTCTGTAGGCATCTTTTCGTCTTTCTCATATGACGAGATGGATTTGTCGGGGGACTGGGGTAAAGCCAATAAATTCGAAATCAATGATATATCGCAGTCTATCCTGCAACAAAGCCTCTGAGTATTGCGGCAAGTAGCGGAGTATGGAGGATGAGTGTCCCTGGATCGGTTGGTACCTCGACTAGTACTCGAGGAGGGGGGGACTCAGAAAGCACCGGGCATAGACCCGTGATCTGGGAGGGGTTTCTCTCCTGGTCCAAGTGGGTTGTCAAGTTAGAAACTCTTTCCATCGCTGACATATACCTCCTGTCCTTCCATAACTACTACTGACTCCTTACTTCATCTCAACATTGCGCAACCTAAGCAAGCGAGGATGCACTATTTATCAGACGAATCAGAAAAGCAAGTCCACACCCGTGTCCTGTTGTTATAGCCAGGATCTCGAAGCGAGATTATGTCGTCTGATCCTTACCTCTTCTATCTCCACAGGTATGTGCGGGTTTGATTTATGCGTTCGGCTATTGGACGGGAGATACTCAAGCCGAGAGATCCGGATGGACGCATGGGTATATGTCGTGGTTTCAATGTTTCTTATGCACTATTGACTGTTTGCCAGATACAGGGTGTCTCACGGTATTCGAGGCGCGGAAAGGCACTGTGGGGCCGGTGGAGAGGGACGAAATCTCTCGCGTGCAAGGCACCCGATAGCCTTCCCACGCGGCCCGTGGCGTCGTTCTTGAAACTCACTGGCAGATGGACTGTCCTGGTTCCTGGATGATGCATACCCTGAGAACGAGTCGTATGCCGCTTTGCACGCACGAGATGTACGGGCTTTGGTGCCAATGGCAACCGTTCACAAGAGCAGCATGTCGTACCTTTTTGTTTTTGTTTTTTTATTTCCCTTCCTTTTTGGTGTTCCCTTTTTCTTCAACATATTTTAGTGGGCTCACTCAGTAGACCACTCAACTCGACTAAAGTCGTCTCGCACTGAGTATTCAACTCCTTGCTGGTAAGAGTTGAGGCAGTCCCTGGATGGACAATGTGATTGCGTGGGGATACGAAGCTCACATTCCTTGCCTTGGCAGAGGCTGCCCCATGTCTTGGTTTAGTGCTTCTCCCCACCCTAGTAGCTTGGCTATTGCTTATCCAATCCCATAACTATCTCGCATCACGCTCTACTTGTATCGAAGTCTGTCAAATAAAGCCCCACTTATGCGGTCTCCGCTTCATATGGTTTTCTTTGTCGATAGGGCTGTCGTCCCGTCTCCGGTGGCTTCCACGAAGAACAATTTGTAAAGATGGATGGCGATAGGCTGTGCTTGATCGGTATGATGCTGGACTTGCTCGTGTCGTGACGGATATGCGCTGCAATCCGACGCACAGTGCACGTGGTATTTGGGATGGAATCAAAAGATAGCTCCTCTGGGTAGGGTATATAAGTCTTCTCCTGGACAGGCACAGCTTTCCTCGCAAACAGCATTGTTCACACTCACGACCTCAACCTGAGAGTAAACATGAAGTCCGCCGCTCTGCTTACTGCTGTCGGCCTTTTGGCCTCTCTCGGTCTTGCCAGTCCTGTCACGTCCGAGTATACGAGCGTGCGAGAGGCTCCTTTCGGATACAAGTCTGGTTCCAAGGAGTCCATTGAGAACTTGAAGGACAAGGTCGAGAACATCGTCTGGCTTATTCTCGAGAACAGGTTTGTGTGCTCTTTTATTTCCGGTCAGTCATGTGTGAAGACAAACACTAAAACATAATCTAGGTCTTTCGATAATATTCTAGGAGGCGTACGCCGCAAAGGCCTTGATAACCCGATCAACAACGGGCCGTTCTGCAACTACAAAAATGCGAGCGATCCATCCTCCGGAAAGTACTGTACTGAGGCCAAGGATTATGATTCCGTGTTGAACGATCCGGATCACTCCGTGACCGGCAACAACTTGCAATTCTACGGGACTTACACCCCAAACAATGGAGCGATTGCCAGTGGCAAGGTCGTGGCCGACCAGTCCGGCTTTCTCGATGCGCAGGTCACTAAATACCACAAGCTGACTCCCGAGGAGGCGACAAGGCAAGTGATGGGATACTACACGGAGGAGGAGGTTCCCACGCTCGTGAACCTTGTGGACGAGTTCACGACTTTCAACAGCTGGTTTTCGTGTGTTCCCGGAGTAAGTGCGATAGATTGATATCTTCTCGGCGTTAGCTAACACATCCCAAAGCCTACCAACCCCAACCGTTTGTGCGCTCTGGCAGGAACCGCCGACGGCCATGGCAAGAACGACGACTCGTTCATGAACTATGGTATCTCCACTAAATCCATCTTCGAGGCTGCCAACGAGAAAGGCCTGTCGTGGCTCAACTACGATGGTACCAACGGTGCATTTGAACCGGACTCCCTTTTCTTCACCCACGTCAACCAGACCTCCCGTTCCAATGTGGTACCTGTCGAGAACTTCTTCCAAGACGCCTATCTAGGCGTCCTGCCCAAGCTCTCTTATATCAACCCCTCCTGCTGCGGCACCAACACGAACTCTATGCATCCTACTGGCAACGTCTCCTACGGTGAGGTCTTCGTCAAGCAGATCTATGACGCCATTCGCCAGGGCCCTCAGTGGGACAAGACCCTGCTCTTCATTACCTACGACGAGACCGGCGGCTTCTACGACCACGTCCCTCCCCCACTCGCCGTCCGCCCGGACAATCTGACTTACACTGAGACTGCGAAGAACGGCGAGAAGTACACTCTTCACTTCGACCGTTTGGGTGGCCGCATGCCGACCTGGGTGATCTCCCCTTACAGTAAGAAGGGATACATCGAACAGTACGGAACGGACCCCGTCACCGGCAAGCCCGCCCCCTATAGCGCTACCTCCGTCCTCAAGACGCTCGGATATCTCTGGGATATTGAAGACTTCACCCCTCGTGTCGCCCACTCTCCATCTTTCGATCACCTGATCGGCAAGACTCTGCGTGAAGATGCTCCTCTCGCTCTCAAAACCCCTCACATCTTTTCGGTTTAAGTCTCCATGTGAAATGAGACGGTATTTCCCGCGATGATGAACGTTCCGAACTTGAGTGAACGATTAGATGTTATAGAACATTGTTTTCCTTATAGCCGCGCCTAATGCCAGCGCCATGACGATCAGATATAGCTTAGTTATTTTTCTATATTGTACATTCCTTAATGAAAGACTCGTGATACTATATAGGTTTCAAAAATCGAGGAGGGTTGTCGCATAATTTGCTGATAAAAAAGCCGTAATTCTTCTATAGCTGCGTCTTAGATATAGACCCGGGGCTTAAAAAACCCCCCTATGTGGTCAGTGAAAGCTCAATCCCATTGCAAATCTCTGCTATTAAAAGTCGCCATAAAGCAGACCCCAGGGCCACAGCCGGAAGTCACGGTCAGCTCATCTGCTGACCGTACGGCCTATCAGAGAGAATCCCCCAACACCGTCTTCACCACCGCCTCAAGCTCGGCCTCCGTCTTGAACCCCAACCCAAGAAGCTCATTATCCACATCCTTGAACTCCCCACCATATCCCTCCGCAAATACCGCGCGGCATAAAAGACCTACTACCGACTGTAAATCCGGCACCCCCGTCCATCCCTGCCGGCCCTTCACCTCCAGCTCGGCCGTACTAACATCCACCGGGCTCCACTTCCTCTCCGGAGCTAGCTTCTGGACGATCGCGTAGATCTGGCGCTGCGTGGTGACCAAATCATGCAGGTAGACGGGCCGGTTCTTCGTCTCATCGAAATGCTTCAGCACCGCGACGACCGCCTTCCCGATGGTGGCGAGAGTTGTGGTGCTAAATGGTCGATCACCACCATCATAGAAGGCAGGCGTGTCAGACCGAAAGTCGAAAAAGAACCCCGCAGCAAGAGCCCAGTCCAGGAAGGGGCCGTGGCGGATCAATGTATATGTGAATGCAGGGTTCTCCGCCGCTTTAGCCTGGAGAATCTGGTGGACGGCGATCTTGGACTCGTAAACGGGCAGTGTGGCGGCCTTGGGGTTGCCGACGTCGGCGCTGAACTCGGAGGGAATGAATCGCTTGACGCCTGCGGCCAGTGCGGCGTCGATTAGGGTGGATTGGGACTCGATGGCGGCGGTTGTGATGGTGGAGATGACGGCATCCTGGCCGGCTAGAGCGGTGGTGAGCTCAGAGACGGAGCTATAGTCGACAGGGATCACTCGGACGGTGGCGGGGAATTGTGCCTTGGAGGAGTGTCTGGTTAAGACGGTGATGTTGAAATCGTTGGACTCGATGAGGGCGTTTAGTACTGGGGTGCCAAGGTCACCGGAGGCCTTTGCTTGCTTGTTAGTTGTGATTGAGGTTGGGGTTGAGAGCAGTGGCTGCTTACACCGGAGATTGTAACGTTTCGGATGAGAGACATGATTGGAAGATGTCACTCGGTTAGGAGCTTGACTGGAGGATGATCAGAATATGGAGTAAGCACGGAGATGGTCGTAAAGGATACTGGGCTTCGATGATTTTTGAGAACTATCGAGTGCCGTGGACGACAGACTTTATATATTAATGCTATTCCGCCCATTCTGACAGCACTCTTGGGTCTACAGAGCGACAGGATGAGTATTTTTGCTTACTCCATGCAGAACTGGAAGATTCCACTCGTCGCTCCGAAAGGACTATGTTTGAAGTTTCATACAGATTCCTCATGTCCGGAACCCTAAGATGCTGATCCTGATAATCTCATAGAGTGGAATGCGGATGCAAGTGCGGACCGCTAAACCTGAAGAGGAGATCATCTAACCTAAGGTGGGCTAGTGCCTGGGACGGTCTGGATCCGGCTCAGCTCCGAGACATCGATTGATGTTCATGTTCCATGATGTGATCAATTGATCTATGAGAACCATGGCTTGATGACCAAGAATTTCAATCGACCCGGAGCAACGTTGTGTATTAATACTACTAGATGGTACCCCCTCATGCCGAAACTCCACCCGCATCCGCATCCGCATCCGCATCTGCATCCGCATCCGCATCCGCATCTGCATCCGCATCCGCATCATCAAACGGCACGCCATGAGTACTAACAGCTACGCCAATCGTGTTTGTCTGCGTTGCAGGATGCAGAAGCGTAAATGCGACAAGTTGCTTCCCGTGTGTTCATTGTGCAAAAGGTAAGTCCCCTTCGGGACAAGGGGCCTCTTCTGCTTACACTGGTATGCGCTAAACCGAACGCCAATTAGAGTGAATCGGGTCTGCAGCTATATGGAACCGAATGGAATAACTGGACCCGGAGACTCTCCGGAGGCTGTGTTCTCGATTTCATTACCGGTGCCTGATTTAGCTCAGCTGACGTCGGCCAATGTATCTCACACTATCAGGACCCAAGTCTTGACTATTATCGGGGACGAAAGGAGGATTCAAGCGGTTGCCGTGGTATACTTTCGGACAATCCATCCTTGGTTTCCCATCCTAGCTGAAGGGCCGTTCTATGAGCGTCTATCTCACATATTCACTCATGCGATCCCAGATTTTAGCTTGCTCCCGCTGTGTATGATTCTCCTTGGCGCCAGCCCAGTCAATGATGAGCTGCCCCTCCGGATGCGTTCTCTATACATACTTGTCAAGGGGTTCATTGCATCATTAGAGGCGACGGAAACCAATTCATTGGAGTTGCTACAATGTCGAGTGCTACTCAGTATCTTCGAGGTGGGCCACGGTATGTATCCCGCAGCGTATATCTCCATGGGTGCAAATGTTCGCGCGGCAGTAGCCCTCGGGGCAAATGCGGTGTCGAAGGCCCAGCTAGAAGAAACGTTTGGATCCCCAGGACGGGCGGATGAGGCTCGATGTACATGGCGTGGCATTGTCATAGCAGATCGGTTCGTCCTACCTTTCCCTTCTGCTTTCGTTGTAAAACACAACCTGGGGATCTGTGCCTTCATTTTATCTTTGCTCGGGTCGACCCTCTTCGACGTATTTGGCTATTGTTCCCTATAAATACTAACCCTTGGATCGTGGAACCATGGTTTAGATACGTCTCCCTGGAGAGTAGCAAGGGGCCTATTATCCCACCAGCTCTACGGTCGGGAGTTGTCGGCGGGAACGACGCAAGTACCACGACTGGTAGTGCAATATCATCGGGCTATTAACATGGTGATAGGACTCTGAATCGCTCAATCCGGTCCTAACGCAATCGAGACCTCTGCATCACTTCAATAAACTAGCCCAGGCTTCACGTCTACTAGAACAAGTGCTCACCCACGTCTATAACCCAGTTCAGTCCATGGAATTCTTCACTTCCGAAGCTATACAGATCCTAAAGACACTTGCTTCCTTCAGAAGAACTGTACAAGATGATCGTAGCGTCCCCCATGATCTGTGCTACAGTGCAGTTGCCATGTGCCGCAGGTACTGTTGAATACCATTACCCCTAGCACCTGGGCCAAGACTAATATTGGGGTTAAACCCAGTGCCCTGATGACTATTCTAGAATTTGGTTGCAGTTTTAACATTGGACGCTCCGATATTTGTGCCACTGGGTCGTACGGATTCATACAAGACGCAGTGGAGGAGCTTGTCAATGCATCTGAGACTTTCGCTGCACAAATAACACCGGCTGACTTAGAGGCGCTGCCTGTATTTACTGTGCATCCTATCTACAAGGCCGCTCGGATATTACTGGGCGTGCTAAAAAATAGCCCGAGATTTGATTCTAGGAGAGCTATAGGTGCTTTAGAAAGAGTGCTACAATGCATGGGCACGCGATGGATGGCCGGGAGTATGTATTATAATCCTAGGTGTACATCTAGGCATGGCTAACTGGATGCCAGGACGGTACCTTGATGATCTTAACAGACAGATGATCTCTAGCTGAGGGGTCGCCAATATCTCGCAGATAAACTCTTCACGAGAAAAGTAAAGCAAAACATTCATCGAGCAAATACTTGAACTCGAGCTACCTCTCAGACGCGTAAGATGCAAGTTCTACTAGGTCTAATTTAACAGACAGTACATTGCTATGAGCATGCATGTGAGAACTTCGTAAAATAGATACAATAGAGGGATATAAGGGCTGCTTCAAATAGCATCTGATACAGAGAATTATGGAGGTTGCAACATTTTTACTCGGGAAGACGACCACGCTGCTTCATGTCGTTTATCCAGTCACTTTTTACCTGCCCGTAGAATTCCTCATCAAGCAGTACCTCCAACCCTATCAGAGCATTGGCCTTTCCAGCTCTAAGAGACTCTGCATGAGCGAATTCGGTGCCCGCCGCTTTCTGAAAAGAAGGAGTATGCGGCATGTCTGTAGCATTAATGCTGAACAAACTTTGAATGCCGGGCTGGATATAAGAGCAGTTTCCGAAGTCGCTAGAAACTTGCATGGTTAGTGCCTTCTGCGATGTGCTCGGAGTTGTGTCCCGCCCTGCTACATACGAGCTACCATTCTGGTCCACCTTCGCTGATAGATCCGAGGGGGGAAGAATGTCTGCCGGCGTGAGGCCCAGATCATTGATCATATACTGGGTATAGCGGTTTGCGAGAGCCATGTTGGTCACGACGTCTTCGTACAGTGCATCCCTAGGCACGTGTTAGTATAGTATAATGAGATTGAAGAGGCTGTATCATATGCCGACCCACGTACCAAAATAATTCGACAGTACAACCCGTAGCCGCTGCAGCTCCTTCGAAGATGGGGATGACGCGGGTTCGGAGACGCTCTAACGCCGTCGAGTCAGACGCACGCAGCGAAAAGCTGCCTTCAGCGTAGTCGGGGATAATATTGGGTGCCTTGCCAGCTTCCAGAATGACCGACTGGATGCTTTCTGTCTTTTGGATTTGCTGACGGAGTAACGCGAGGCCATTATATGCCATTACGATAGCATCGCAGGCATTGTTTCCATTCCACGGCGCACCCGCCGCGTGGGCGGCCTTGCCATGAAACTTGGCTCTGAGCTTCCATGAAGCCTTCGTCGCGAATCTTGCCGTTGAGAAATCCGGCATTGCATGCGTCATGAGGACGACGCTGCAATCCTTCCACGCGCCATGGTTGGCCATGATGTATTTGCCCCCGCCGGTTTCTTCAGCGGGTGTTCCCATCACGATTACCGTCCCTGGAATTTTCAACGCCTTCATAGCGGCCGAAGCCCCGACGGCCGATGCCAGCGTTGATGTGGCAATGAGATTGTGTCCGCATGCATGGCCAAGCTCCGGCAGGGCATCTGTGCAGACGCTTCATTGTTAGCACGTAGCGAGCCCCATTAATTGTTAGCAGACCCACCGTATTCAGCGTTGTAGCAGACTGATCGCTCCCCAGCGGCGATGGAGAAGCGTGCCTCGAATGCGGTGGAGATACCGTATACTCCAGTTTGCACCATCCAGCCTTGACCCTCAAACCACTTGGATAGCAACTGACAGGCTTTTTCTTCCTTGAATCGCACCTCGGGGTTGTTCCAGATCTGCAGACATTAGCGATTTACACGATACAAGAGACCCGCTGGGCTTACCTCTAGATTTAGTCGACGCAGCTCTGACGACGCCGAGTCAATGGCCTCTGAAGCCAGTTGGATAACATCCTTTGGGAGGCCAGTGGTGCCGTCGTTCCTATGTTGCTCAACGGGGTTGATCGCCATGGTAGGTGTAGTGTTGGTAGACAGGTGTTTGAATAGTGAAGATTCAAGCCCAGGAGCAACCCAGTCATCGCTTTTTATACCTGTATTCAAGCGTGTCATGCATGCTTCCTTTAGCCGATAGCGACTACTATAAGTCTATATCGGATCGGGCGGGCCGACCGACAGAATAGGCGTGTAGATCGGCCCGGCCGATGGAGATTCTCTCTATCCCCTCTTTCGTTCGTCTTTTAACTCTAGCCAAGAGCCATTCGGTCTAACTATACAGTGGACTTAACCAGTAGTGGAGGGTAGATGGTATCTTTGTGTTTATCGTCGCCTTGGCCAAATTGTACTGTAATGATTGTGTCTTTAACATGGAAAGCCCCCTCTATAGTGGACTTTTAATCCCCCGGCTGAATGAAGGGTCCTATGGTACAAAATACTCTATATTGCTCCAGTTGGAAGAGTAACTCCCAAAGTGCTTATGCCGAAGAATATGAACCGAGACAGGATGCTATAAACTCACCGCGGGTGGCAGAGGCGCTGGGATGCGATCCAGGCAGACTCAGACCTAGGGTCTGAGTTTTGTGAACCTTTGGCCTATCTAGTCGGGAACGGACTTGCCTGGACACCCGTTCTTACATGGACCTGCGAATAAGGAAGAATCTACTCTGGAGTGACTCGGGTGATAACTCTAAAACACGCACTGGTTCAATTGAGTGGGGTTATGTTGTACGCGCTAAGGCTTTTGGATATTACCACGGTGGCCGTTTCCTTTCGCACCCTATCACAGTAGCGTTAAAGATCCAGGATTCGATGCTTTTCGCTTCTGCCTAAGTTGGGCACGAATTGGTGGATCTAGGGGCCTTGCAATTGCTAAGGTCAAGGGGCTTAGCTTGGTTTTCTTGACTTTGGTTAGCCTCATCCAGATTTTTGAAAGAGGGTCGATGGAGTAATATATGAAGAGAAGATAATGCCGGTCATCCTGTCATCCCATCCACGGAAAGAAAGCGCTACTTATGCTCACTGTCTGCAGCAGGTACAATGGCATACCAGTCACACCCACACTTTTTGTTGACCCTCTTTCGTGAACTCTTCAATACCTTGATTCATTCCACAGGAGATGACCCACTACTTGCGCGAACTCATCGATCTTTCCAAAATCAACCTGCCCAAACGAATAATATTTTACTATTAGTGCCGATTACTCTAGGGCTTATCCTCAACCTCCTAGTGAGCGATTAATAAAGAACCCCTGTTCTCCGCGGAGGCTAACAGGGCTTAGACACGATACATTATTGGCCATGTCCTAATGTCTATCTTAATCCTTGAAACTGTAGGGAAGCAGGCTAATACTTCTGAACTGGGGGACAAGAAGTCAGCTCTCTCCAATCGCCAACTGCTCCGAGCCAGTGCCATCCTCTACCGTAGTGGGGGTGTCCGTCTTCTTCTGAATGGTATCGGTTCCGCCTGTACCTACTGGGCGATGCATATCTCGGTGGCGAAACTATTGACTACTCTGCTTCCCAGTCCGGCCGCGCATATCCTTGCATCAGTCCTGCTCGCTGAGACCCATTTCATCTGGACCGCGCGTACCATCCTTCCGCGTGACCAGCTGCGCTTTGTGTCCAACCCCGGCGACCACCGACGATGGAAAGCGCTGGTGCTTCCCACTTTAGTCTATGCCACGGCTGAAACGGTGATGATGTATATACCGGCTCTATTCGATAGCAGTATTGCCCCACCGCCGAATGAGGAAGTCACAATAGCGGGATTATTGTATATTGTGAGATCCGATATCCTGGTATTAGGGCTTATGCTTTCTGCCCAGCTGTTTCTTCTCCTTCCCTCTTATATAGCATTAATCCTGGTCCAGGCCAGTCTTCTGCCGCCTACCTGCGAGACACTGATCTTTAGTCTATCGAGACAGCAGCGGGGCAGACGGGTGGGAGAGATCTTTTCAGCGGTTAACCGAGGACCGCTACAAGCACAAGAAGCGGCGCAGATGATTGGGATAGGGCGGTTACTCAGTTGTCTGGAACTGCATGGAAAGATGTGTCTATGTTTGGTTGGGGTTACTGCTGTGGTGCATTCAGTGGTCTACTGTATGTTGTAGAAAGGAATACGAGCACCCCTCGACTCCACTTTCAAAACCTGGTTTCTCGACGCTAAATGTCCTTGTGGATGAATTAGGTCGTACACCTAAGTGAGGAGGGGGGAGAATGACGAGGGGAAGAACCAGCGTGTCACGGAATCCCTAGCAAGACTGCAGAGTTGGTGTACCGAAGACTTTGGGCTGGGTAGCGGATGTCTGCAGACAATACCTGGTCCAAGGTGCAGGAAGTACCCCGGTCTGCCGTGCAGGATTATCCTGGTCTACTGTGCAGTATAGAATCGGTCGGAAAAGATGGTGGGATGACCTTTTGGTTGACTTCTCAATACTGAGTCGACCCCCGGGTATAAAGGGGCTTGTTCTGACTAGTATAGCAGAACAAGAATCAGTCTTTCTTGTATAAGACTTATTATCGGATCTTAGTTGTCTCTACTTTGCTTTCCCAGCGTATCCTTACCTAATTGACGGGTCTTCTACCCCGTATAGTAGTCCTCTGTTACACACTGTATGGTGACCATTTGCTGAAGCTGTTCTGAGAGTGTAGAAATATTCTTTTATTAAATAAAAGAGGACATAATTATAACTATACTAAAATACGTTAGAGAATAATATAAAATACTACTCTATATATATATATATTACTAAACTATAACTATTAAGAGTAACTATAATAGAGACCCATAGCTATAATAAGTCAAGACCTTAGTTAGACTACTGTGGATATAAAGATATAACGACCTCCTGTAACTACAGATGATCAGGCTACTATTCACCTCCCTTAGCCCTAGTAACACTGATAAATACATGTATATTTTATATGCTGCCCTGTGGGGGCATCCCCCATGAAGGAAGAGGCTCATTTAGCGAGCGATCAGGATTTATTCATGTATGCTTGTCTTCTTGGAATATCCACCTAGATCAGGGCCTGAACGCTTTCTTTTAGTATAGTGGCCCGAATCTAGAAAATACCGAACACACTACTCAGCAACGCCCTTACAAGACAAGAAGGTGATTAACAGCAGGAAGACTGATGATGGAGCATTATTAGTAAGATATGCATTTGACCCAACTAGATAATTATGAGGTTAGTTCAAGTGGGACACATTGAAATGCCAAGGACGGGCAAATCTTTAATCCCCATTTATCCATTCACGATTGTTCACTCCACACAACCGTGGTGGATGAACTATTTAGGTCACAATCTGAAGGGCCCTAAAGGACGGCTGCCTTTAGTATTGATTTCTATGTGAATGGTTGGTCGAGGCTTCCTTACTCGAAACCATGTCCACATCATCTATACCCCCACGGTATGCCCTGTGTCGGTGGGTTGGTTACTCGGCCTTCGGTAGTCTGACGTCGAATTCTAGGTCCTTGGTAGCCTGTACTCGGTGCAGGAAGTTAAAGTATGAATTTGATATATGCAGGTGGTTCAACAGCCTTCTCACAGCCACGCAGGGTTCGGTGTTCTGGTCTTAGCGAGGGGCCTTGTATGAGGTAAATCTGCATCTTTTTGCGAAGAGAGTAGTTTCACGTCTCTAAGCCGAGTCAGATGCAAATCGAGTCGCTCAGACTGTAGATTCGCCTCTTCTAAGCCAAGTCCTCGGGTTGCCACGGGATTGATAGAAGCAGCATCTAACAAGTTAGTACTAATTAACCCCCAGCGCACCCCCCCAACCCCCCTCTCTCATACCATATTGAAAGCTTGACACTTCGAATAGTACACAACAAGACGATCGTACAGCGGCGCTGGAAGAGCGGATTAGAGAGCTCGAAGAGGCGGTAAGCTCCTCATTCCATTCATTTCGAGGGGCCATACAGCAGATCTCCAGCCATGTTGGCCTGCAAGATCTGAGTGGGACCCTGGTTGGGTTCACTGCGCGGTGGACCGAAGATCAGACGGTGCGCCCCGATATACAAGCCGAATCAATAGCCCCTGGGGGATTCGAAGTAGAATATGATGGGAAGGATCTAGTCGACAAGAGGATCCTGACCCTGGAGGATTGTCGGAAGCTCTTTCACTTGTAGGTGCTCACAACCATCGATATCATGCATCTTCATGTACGGCTGACGACACCGATACTCTGCAGTTACGGGGCAAATTGCAGTGAGATTATTGCATTTTTCGACAACATAATGGGCTCGTTAGAAACAATCCGGAGATGTCCGCTCCTCTTGGCCGCTATGTGTACGATCGGTGCACGTGCGTCTGCACCTCAATTGTATCGTCGATGTCTAAATGAGACGTACTCGCTAATCCAGAGGACCTTGCTGGGCCCCGTCCCTTCCCTCGAGACACTAAAAGGTATACTGCTAATGGCCGTGTGGCACAAGAATTACCGACTGTGGGGACTTGTGCTATCCATTGCCTACCAGATGCAGCTGCCCGAGACGGCTCTGAGCCTAGCTGATAGGACTAGTGAACATGATGCAGATTCTATTGACAGAGCAAGAACGTGGTTGTCGTTCTGCTGCGTTGATCTCGTGTACTCCTGACCGTTTATTCATCCGCTGTATTGATAGTCGAGCTGATAGCGGACTCTAGGCACAACACCAACAAGACATACCTGATCAGCGAGATCGATCGGTATACGAGATTAGGAAGCGACCTGACATCCATGCCATATCGGCGGAATGTGGACTATCGCATTCGTGCATACTTGGAGATCTATGGAATCCTCAGTAAGCAACTATCAAACTTCAATGTAACATTTAGCTAGTGCTCTAAACTTACTCCTTAATTGTTCCTACTAGACCAGGCAAAAAAGGACACAATAATCTCAGAAAATATCCAGCAGCAGCCCATCTCATCGGATGTGTGCAGGCAGTTGCAGCTATATGACAAACAACTAGAATCATGGTTTCGACGAAACGAAGAGGAAATGGACCCCATATACCAGACATTCTCCAAGCCGCAGGACCGCAATCGAATGGCGATCCCGTACAACTTTGCTCGCATGTAAGTGCGCAAACACACCCCACCAAGACAGACCCGGTGGCGGAAATGATTGTATCCTGAAAAACTAATACTATACAGGCATCTGAATGGATCCGTTCTGCACGGTCTCAAACCGGATAGTGCCAGAACCGACCCGCTTCGAGTGCAGTTCATACGAGCGGCCGTTGATGCCGGGAAAGAGCTGCTGAAGTCGGCTCTTCGATCCATGGACTACCAGGCTAACTTGAACTATTCAATCGTATGCGGTTCCCAAAGTCATGTACTAACGTAATACATACAGACGTACATACCTACATACTTGCTTACCCAAAATACAATCACAGGACTACTCCGGCTCCGCATTAGGCCTAGCAATCAACTTCCTCTCTCGCGCTACATGCGTTGCCTATGACTGTATCGACATCGAAGGGGTCATGCGCATACTTGCACAAGCACGGGATATGTTCGAAGCTGCCCAGCTGGCTGGAAAGGCAGACGAGGTCTGCCATATCCTGGACCAAGTGGCTGAAATAAAGCGGAACATGACTGCTGCCGCCAAGCCGAGCAACGATACAACCGAGGCAGATGTTAGCGACTATGTGGATGATGGGTCGGATTTCTTCCTGAATGCGGTGGGTGTCGTAAATAATGATGCCGTTTCTCGTATTCTGGCACTAATTGTGGACAGAGATTGCCGTTATCTGAGTTTTCTCTTGAGGGACCATCCATTGAGGATATCCTTATGTACTCTGGGGAGTAAAATGCTATTATAGTAACACTGATGTTGTATCTCCTGTGAAACGGGTGAGGGTTGTGGACGACCGGGAGACAAGGTGGACTGAACCGAACAATGACTTGGATGCATCACTATACTAAAGAAATATTGAGCACCGAAGACGTGCAGTTACCCCTAAATATGAAATAAAAAAATACCTATTTTACTGGCCATAGCAGTAGAGTGACGGATAGCTCAGTAGCTGCACGTGAAGTACTGCCTAAAATTGCTCACATTTGACGTTCTCGGCGAACAAGCTGCATGTAAGGGTCACTGGATAGATGGTTCATGTTTTATTGCTAGACCGGCTAATGGAAAGAGCAGAAATGGATAGCAAAAACAAGGCAGGGCCGAGTCAATGCTAAGCATGCAACCAAGGCATCACAGTATTCGCAAGTATGACCAAACGGAAGACACCCGGCCTAGAAAAGTCTAGAACAGGCGATACAATAAGTCACGTTTCCAGGTCTGGTTCCTGAATGCCAAAGAAATTTTCGGAGACATCCATCAATTCAATCGGGATAGTCAAGAGACGACCCGCGAGTCCCATTGGCGGGCGAAGCGGTATACCGACCATCGCTCGGCACGACCGGACCCCCAATGACAATGGTGGTGAAATTTAGCCGAAACAACGCGGTGGGGAATAGGGATTCGTGCTAACGTATAATTTGGACCCGTTTATAGGGAAGTAGGGCATGGAAACTGAGCTTGGATCGCTTTCGAGATGATCCTCTCGGTTATCCTCGGACCTGGCTCTCCGGTTTGTCTCCGAACTACATTTGCATTAGAAAACAAAACGAAACAGAACGAGAAAAAAAAAAAAGGGGAGGTTAGGGAAAATGGAAATATAAAAACAATGGCATGCTTATCATCATGCAGGAGTTTCTTGTAAATTCTCTGGACTTGCGCAGGCTCGACGGTTCCTGTTTATCTGGCCTTCTATCTAAACGTACAATAGATGGTTAGGGTTACGAACCCCAAGGAAAAGGCAAGCTATCCAGTTAACATAAATGCCATCTTTGGGTCTACCAAGTTATTGTACGCAGCAGATGTATATTATTGTGAAGTCTTGGACATGGATGGAAGACAAGGTGCTGTGAAAGTCCTTGTCTCTAGTTCTATTGCGTGAATCCAATCAACCTCTAGCACAGCTTCGATATAAAATGGATACAACGGTACCCCAATCAAGGCTGCGCCGCGCCGTGGATCGGCTCAGAGCCATGAGGCCGTCATCGGCAGTGTCCATCGAGCTTGCCAAGCACCATGGCCTGGAAAATACTTATACCACATTTGACCAGATCCAAGGAACAGCGAGTATAACCGTGGATTCTGACACTCCAGTTGAGAACATCAGTATACTATTTGAAGGTATGATGACGGCCCGTTAAACCCTTTCCAAACCCTTAGATTGTTTCTGATCTTTTCGCAAAGGCACTGCGAAGGTATCCATCGGGCGCGAGACGTGCACCCTGAGCAGCGCACAAGCGACACAGACATTCCTGCAACTCAGACAACCTATCACACGAGGCACAGAGGCAGTCCCCAAAGTACTGCATCCGGGATGCTCTTACAAGATTCCTTTCACCTTTGTCGTCCCCCAATACCTACCATGCCATTCATGCAACCACGATACCAGCTGCTCGGACCTCCAGCACGCCCATCTGCAGTTACCCCCGACGCTCGACGACTCCAGACTCGGACGTGGCAAATGGCCGACCCCGAATTATGCTTCCTCCGGAAAGTGTCGCATTTCATACCGCGTGCGAGTGGTCCTCCCGAAGGGTGCTATACCACAGAGCAGAAGACTTAGCCGACCTGTGGGCTGCACTAAGAATGTACGCGTCCTTCCCACCGCCGTGCATGCACCGCATCCCGGCCCGTCCCTAGTCAGCTCAGAGGTCTGCACACGGAGGAAAAAAATCCTCAGCCGAGGTTTTGCACACCCCGGACTCGGAGAGCTCGTTCTGGAAGCCTCACATATCTCTGCACTATCGCTCCCAGATCCCATCGAGAGCAATGACATGCATTCCACTATGTCCATCAACCTGCGGTTCAACCCCCTGGCCGACGCAGCGCCTCCCCAGCTGAGGAAGGTGTGCGCCAGACTCCAAGCCTCTACATTTTACAGTCTTACTCCATGGGAAGATTACCCATCCTGGACTGACTGGGGCCTCGCCACGGGATGGGACCGGGGTGCGTTCACTGAGACATTCCCCGTCATGGCGTTTTCGATGGGGTCGCTTGGTTGGGAGAAACATCGCAGTCCAACAGATGATGGTACTAGTAGTTGTGGCTACTACTATTACACAGCTTCCATCGTCCTACCGATTGTCTTACCACCGCACAGGATTCATACGCCGACCTTCCACTCTTGTTTAATCTCTCGTACTTACAGTCTCAACCTCCGTCTTGCGTATCGCACGCCCAAATATGCCCTAAAGTCTACCGGTATTACTATTAAGGTACCTCTGACGCTGCAATACACACCCAAAAATGGCTCCATGAGCGTAGGTGATGCAGATACTAGCCTGTCGCATGCCACTGTGGTGGATATTCCCCTACCGCCGGAATACGCTGCTGCAGCCTGAGATTCACGTCGTTGATTCTTTATAATCATATTTTTTTTGCTGCATCAGACACATATTAGTACTTCGCAGGCATGACAGGATAGACGGGATATGACCACATGGATTGGGAACTAGCGCAGCCAAAGCTTCTTTGTCCCATATAATAATCTTTTTTTTTTTCTACAGCTCAGCAATATTTGTATATACCCTTTCAATAGCAACTTGCTTTTATACTCTTGCAAAAGCGAAATGATAAGAGTGTGAAGTGTTCAACAGTGCACTTGGTTATTTAGGATAAATCACTACTTCTACGAATGTAGCATCATTGAATTATGGAAATAAAATCTGCGAGGCAGAAGCACTTTTGCTACGGATAAAGATAAATTCTCTACCGCATACTTGATTCGACTATATTCCATAGTACGATGAACAATATCCGTGGAATACATATATTAATGTACTGTATGCAATCATGCCACTAAAGCAGCTGTCGACGACACATACAATCTCTCCATATAACCGAAGAAATGTCGTAGACGCCCTTAACGGAAATCATAAAGTCTGTTGGGTAGGTCCAAGGCACCATGTTTTGGTCGAGTGGTATACTGTGAAAATCTATACATCTCTAAAACAAACAAACACTCAACAATATTATACATGATACCACTCAAACACAGTTACTGGCCATCAAAACCCCAAACCAATATAAAGACCACCTAAGCATTATTAGCACAGGAGAAACTAGCCCCAGAATGATTGCTATGGATATCCCTGCCGGCGACATAAATACCCAAGCCACATATACAGCACGCCATGGCGATGGTAGCTATATTGACAAAAGTCAACAAGATCTTTCTAGCGGAGATGAAGTATCCGCCGACATTCATATGCAGCCAGCAGAATCCCGGAAGGCCGTAGGAGAACCAGCTGGCGAAGAGCGCACTGATCAGCGTGAGGATGCTGTTGAAGCCGGGAATCGCTTCGGCGATTATCCAGGCAAGCACCCATAGGGTCAGAATGACGCCGATCCAGGATCCAATGGCGACGAAATCCCGCCTGTGCATGCGGTTGGTGCCGTGGGAGATCCGCATGTAGATAAGCTTCGAGGCGACGTGGCCTGCAACGACGCCTGAGATTAGGATCTGGGGAGGTGGGTTGGTTAGTTTTGGAGTTGGAAACATGGTCGTGGAAAGGACAGGTGCTTACAGCGGGTAAGGCGAGGCCGTAAGCTATTTTACTGACGACGGACGGGGCTGATCCCAACGCTGGCGAGGCGACGTCTGCACCGGCATACCGGTAGATGACCAGAGCTGCCAAGAGGTAAATACCAATCTCAGCGCTTTGCAGCAGGTATAGAGCCTTGGGAAAGTCACGGGGGTCTTTCAGTTCACCCATAAAGCTGTAGTATCCGATATGCCCGGCTTGAGAACATGATACCGTTAGTACTCAAGCTAGACTAGCTTTGCGACAGACACTCACCGTAAGAAAATACGATATTAGACACGGCCGAGAATCCATGGTATATGTCGGTTTTTGTGGTTGCTGCAACGCCTTTTCCAGGTTTTGTGATACCAACACTAATCATCGTAACGAAGACACCGGAGAGGATGCTTAGAAAGGCTATCAACTTTTGATTAGCATTGACTGCCAAGGAACCTATCCACGAAATGTCACGCTCACATAGTATAGAAAGCCACGAGATATTCTTCATCGTCCGGGGCAGCGAACAAATGACCGAGACCACAAGCCCAACAACACCAAAAACCATTGAACACGTTGCATGGCCACTGATCGAGTTGAGCGCGACTGTGAAGGTCACCAGATGGCCGGCCATGAGAAAGATGAGGAACAGTGTTTGTCCGGCACATAATAGCTCTCGACCAAACGGCCCCATCAGGACCTCGCCGGCGTCCGCCATATTAGAGATTTGGGGATGCCTCAGCTTGAATTGACCGAGGACATATCCAGTATATGTGGCTAGAAGCCCGAGACCAATGATGAGAAAAATGGACCTTATCGTGTCACCAGTTTATTAGTCAAAGGCACACAGTCGTCGGGAGCAGAGGATCACTAACGGGACGAGACCGAGCGTGGCAACGGCTGCTGGTAAGGATAAGACACCGAGGGATATGGATTCTGCGATCATGACTAGGAGCAGGTCAGTGTGAGTGGCATGAAATTGGTAACATCGTTGGGCAGACGGACGTAATCCACATTGCCTATTGATAGCGATTAGCCATATCCTAACAGGAAGTATGCCCTTGCTCGCGGTCTGATACTTACCACCATGATAGGACCTTGTATTTCACCTCAGCATTTGATTCATCACCAAAGGCATCCTGAGTTAATGCGAATGCTGTTTGTTCCTCGGCCTTCGCTTCCAGAGATGTCCGAGATTTGAAGCTGGAGTCAGGGTAACTTTCCAAATCTGCCCCCGAAGGAGCCTTTGCATCATTCAGTGCCATGCTTAGATGTGAGCTGGTTACAGGAGCCTAGCTAATGTTGAAGGTCCAGATCGGATCCGGTATATGCTCGATATGAATGTTTGATATACCAGCAATGCACCAATCAAGCGAACATTAGGAGGGGAAAAATATGATTGCATTAGCTCCTGAGGGACCGACAGCCCTAAAAAAAAAAAAAAGAAGCGCAAAAAAAAAAAGGCATAGTTATAACATTGTTTCTGAGAATAGAGTATGAACGACCGATATCGGGCGCAAAATAGAAAAAGATTGTATCCTTTACAAATGGAGCGGCTAGAGGCGGGGATCTCATGAAAAATAACATAAAATTGTTTCACTTCTTGCTCTTGCTTCCTGTCTATCAACTTAGAGTCATCTGCACCAAATATCTCTCGCTGCTGCCAATAATCTGTTATAGAACTCGAGGGATGCACATGGTACTGCCAACCAGAATGCGGTTCTCGAAAGCTTCGCTGCGGCGAACAAGAACAACTTAAAACCGAAGAAAGTTCATTTAAGCAGATCCGCACCATCAGACCCACTGCAGCTCTTGACTGGAGACACTATTTTGGCCCGTACTCCATATCGTCCCAAAGAACCAGCTTGCTTCTCGGTTATTGTCGGTTTAGGCGCATAGAAAAAAAAAAAAAAAAAAAAAAAAAAAAAACCTCTTGAATGGCATGCTAAATAGCATGTCGACCTTTTCGCGCCAAATAATAGAGTCAAGAAAGGGCATCCCATGCTCGAGATCAGGTTAAGCGATCTGTGCAATGAATCGTCGAGTATCCTCTTTGAGAGAATGGAAACTGTGGGTGATAATGGCCTGGATCCTATTGAGGATATAAAGGCACCATCGACTAGATGTAGTTAGATACTAGACACAATGTGAGATAAACTGGGGTGACCTTACCATGACGTCCCTCGGCTCAATAAATAATGCTTTCGCCTCAGCAACTAGTGTGCCTTCGCTTTCTTCAATGCTCAGCTCATGGCTAGTCGACTCTTGCCGTCTGAGCATCTCGTCGGCCGTGAAGGCATTCAGGCACCGGATTTCACCGGCAATCCATGCCTTTCGCCCCTCTCTCTTAATCACCTCACTGCGGTAAACATACACCCGGTCTGGCATCGACGGGTTTCGGAAGCTGATATCAAGATTTGCCGTCATGCCGATCCGACTGCCGAAGACCTGCGAGGCACACCGGGCAAAGGCATCATCAAATAACGTGAATAAAAGCCCCCCGTGGACGAATCCCGGATGGCCACATAGATCACTGCCTATGTAACAGATGCCGATCAGGCGACAATTTTGTTTGTCGGACTCCAGAAAGAAATATGGGTCTGTGGGAATCTTAGTCGGCCCAGACAAGGATCCCATGACCATATGCACGGAGCGGGCAGTGGGATGCATAGCGCGCGAAGGGCGCGACTCGTCATAGATCGATGATTGGGGTATAGTTTTTTCTGTTGGCGATGGCGACCGCAGGTGTCGGACCAGTGGCAGTGAAGATATTAAACGATCAGCGCCATTTGGCTCCTCGCTGGCCACACCTGCCGGCGCCGGAGATGCGATAGTGGAGAACCAACATGGTCTGGGCGCAGGTTTATTGGAACCTTGATTGACTTGCTGAGCTGTGAATGTGCATCCCGACGGCATAGAGCGCAGACGCAAGAAGGCTTGTAAACTCTGTTGCCTCACGCAGTGGGCATGAACTGCTGCTAATGCCCTCGGGAGGCCCATGCTGGCCGATATAGGGGACAGAGCGAACATGAGGTATTAGCTCGAGGGCCTGTTCAGTCTGAGACCCTGAAGTCCGCTATGGTTAGGATATGCGACCGAGGGATTGAGATCCGAGGGTAATAGACTTGAGTAACGGAACCCGGTGTCTGTGCGCGCTCAGTTCCCTCGGCTGTTCACTAGTCAATTCCTAGGGATTCATTGTGTCCCACCGACCGATACATAGGTCTTGAATCGTCGATAGTTTCCCTCTAGTGCGAGATCTGGAGGGCGTCAATGTTGTAGCTGGGTGCTGTGCCCAACGTTAGCGTGGATAGCTTCATTGACCTTGTCAGTTTTGCACTAGATGTTTTGCAATCTCCGCCTCGTTGTACCGGTAGGTTTAGAGCGACTGCCATGTTCCTTCTGTCCGCCCTCTATGAGTCGGGGTATCTATACTGTTCAGCAGTGCTTCGGCATCGGATCGGATAGCTCGGGTCTTGCTCTGTGAGGGGTTCTGAATTCTTTTTTGAAGCTTCACAAATGGCACAATACCTTTAGCAATGATCATGTTTCTCGCTCAAGACAAAAGAAAGAGAGAGAGGTGGGGAGGGCAAGGGCAGAAGGTAAAGGTTGATTTCGCTACTCTCAACTTGAAACCCTACCGGTAGCCCATGAATAACCAAAAGCGGTTCTCTATTTAGTGACCCTCTTAGCATTATACAGCCAACTGAAAGGAAAGAATATTGTGACCGGAATTTTGGCAAACAGCAGACGGAGATAGGAGAAGTCAAGGTTGTGTCTTCGTGGAAATTTAGCATTTCGAGGAGAGCCATTCCTCGAGCCATACATATATCTACAGCATAGAATCAGCAGCACGTTAATCGGAACAAAAAGGAGGTCTAGCCTCATATGAGGACTAGACATAAAAAGTCTCAAAAGTAATTGCAAACATGGCTTGACGAACGAGCGTGTCGGCACTGGTAGTCGTCCTAGGGTTCAGATATCTGTAGCAGACACCGCGGTAGTCGATCTCATTGCATTCAACTGTAACTTCAACCCCAGTTTCACCTGGACTATTTAGGATAGGTCTAAAACGATTCACGAGGGGAGGATTCCAAGGGGGCAGGGAGATATGTGAAGTATAACAAGTATGGAACGAAATGAGGAACTAAAAATATCCGAAGATCCTCTGATACGAGCAGCATATGATATGTAAGAAGACTATTTGGCTTTGAATGTACCAGTAGTGGCTTCGTATACTATGGCCTCAGCCCTGTGAACGAGGCCAATCGACGCGTCTTGGCAGGGATGGCGAGTCGTGGATAGTTTAACCCCCTTGCTTCAGGTTTCGATGGTGTTTTGTGGAGGCTGAAATCTCGCGGAGGTCAACAGATAATTTACCTTTAAAGCGCGCTATGATCGAGCAGTTTATCTTTCTTTGCCCTTTGCGAGTTACGTGTTGGACGAGAGTCATCCTGGTTGGCATGAGTTGCAGGTCCCAAAATTGGTTATAGTGTCTGAGCATATCTCATTTTAAAACCTAATCTAACCACCAAGTCAATGGTTCGCTGCTTAACTGTTATCTTTTGTTCCCCCTAGTTACTTCCTGCATTCCACATCAGATCGTGAACTCTTGCTCTAGACAATAGGTTTTATCCACACTGGCGCCGGCACCAGAAAGCACACTCCGATGACATCCCCCCGGACTAACCTCGGACCACTGACGACGACATTCACCTATCCGGAATCATGTACGGTGGCGGTAAAAGCATGTGCGACGTGCGCACTAGGATGGCAGGCCCAAACATGCAGTAATAATGCCCTCAATGACCAAGGGGTGCAGGATGATGTCGAATGCTGGCCACCCCGGGCCAATCCCAGCCTGTCGACCGGCGTGGCCCTCGACGGCTGGGGGTTTTATTCGCCAGGTATACACTGCCCTGCTGGCATGGTGACGGCGTGCTCGGCAACAGGGGGATCAAATGGAGGGTACCAGTTTCAATACTCGTTGAACGAGGAGGAGACTGCCGTGGGCTGTTGTCCGAGGTAAGCCTACCCAACATCATCTGTCCCTAGAACACATTTAGATGCCCCAGTTTAACCAAAAGGATTGTGACAGCGGCTTTTACTGTGGCCATGCTGGCCGTGATCGACGTCAAACCTGTCGCTCCGTTTACATTAGCGGTTCTTTCCCCGCTGTGCAATGCAAGTCCGGCTCGAGCGATGACTTCACATATCAGAAGGTCCCGGCGACGGTCACGGCTGTAACATCCAAATCGGTGACAATGACGCATACCATCACCGCGTACACTATAAACGCTCCTATGATTCAGATTAACCATATGGCAACGGACTTGCCGACATCGACACAATCCTCTACGGCGTCTCCTAGCCCATCCGATTCAACTTCTGGAATCAACATTAGCGCCTCTATATCGGGGCATTTGTCTCCTGGCGAGAAGGCCGGAATCATCGTCGCCGCCTGTCTAGCCGCAATTGCATTATTCGGGCTAATTGTATGGCTGCTGTTTCGGTGTGGGGTATGGGGAAGCAAAACTGCTTCGGCTAAGTCTGAGCCCGATAGTGGCCAAGTCCCACCTGTTCGAGTCACAAATAATGCCATGTCGCAGGAGCAGCCGGTCAATACGCCCAAGTCGGAGTTACCAGGCCACCACGTCATTTCGGAGTTGGATGGTTCACAGGTGTCGGGACAGGGGGATACCGTGCGTCTTGGTTGAGCAGTAGCTGGGTGTATACAAAAGGGCTAGGCGCACTTGCGCTCAGTCTAGCTTTGCAGGGCGTATCTTCTTATTACCGTGGAAAGATGCGACGGGATCTTGCCAATCCCAGCGGGTATGTTCGTATATCGTTTCCCATCAATTCTGCCCGCTATGCGCCAAATATAATAGGGCCCTGAAATGGGCAGTGATACCCTTGTCAGAGTGGTTCCGACAGTTCCACGCGCGTTACCGCAGGAGGAATAGAGTGATCTGCATCTGTGAATCAGTTGCTTCGCTGGCAGGCCTCAAACCCCCTGTGATGCGACATTTTACTCACCGTGTCATGCCTCGACTGGGCAATGTATCATATCATAAACCAAGTGGAAACCGAGATGCTCACCAGTGAATGTATACTCTTTCCGCTGGGGAGGGACATGAAGGGCCCGCCTCTTGAAGACCTATACAAAGCGATAATAAATAAGAATATAGATAATAGTTGAACCAAGAAGGCGTTGTCTAATATCCAGAAATCAAATCTTAGACACCGACACTGGGCAATGACCAGTCTGTAGCGTTGTCCCAACGGTGGGCGATAAGTTGCCCAACAAAAGCAGATCAGTACGATTGTAGGCGGATTCAAAACAGCCAATGGGTAGTACCCTCAGTTTCCCATTAGTCCCTTGGACTGGCCCTGGGCCCAAATCCTTTGGGCAACAAACCGTTTCTGCGCTACTGCAGCTGGCTCCTCGGTGGTCTGTGCTTAAGAAGCTCGTATAACTGACTTAACCCGAATCGTGCTCTTTATAGCCGCGCCAGAGTACGGCAAGCCAATGCCATAGTAGGCAAGGGGATCCGCTTTACTCTAGTCGATATGATTGGTGGCTCATGCGAACTAATATTGTGGCTGTCAAGGAACTCTCATCACCTCGAGTTTATATGGGCGAATAGTTCTTGAGCCCTTGCGGAGACACTCATAACTAATACTTCTCCGCTTGTGGCCATATATTTTTAATTGAGTGCTGGTATTGTCTCCAGAAGGTAGCTACTTTTGAGAGGAAAAAAAAAAAAAAGATATAATCGAGTGTGGCTGATGGTGTTGAATTAGAATGTGCGCCAGTTTGTCGGCTGCTGGGCATATATGACATGTTCACGTTTCTCCTTTCTTGAAACATGCAAGGTGCAGACAGGTATGCAATGTACAATGTTGATCTCGCTTAAACTCTACTGTTTATGAGTAGAGGATTTCATTAGAGAAGATCGGTTTTTATAACATCTCCAGGCATGTGCCTGAACGCGAGACGCACAGAGATCTGAGGCATTTTGCTGCAGCACAATTGGGCGGACGATCCAGTATACTGCAGGACAGGAAGTTTCTAGCAGCGTACAGCATACCGATTGATTGTATTTCATATTCAAGCCCCTACAGAGGCGCCCTAGAGTCCTCCAGCAGCGGCATGTGTGGCTAGTCTTTCCCCTTCAACCTAGCCTTTCATACATGGGGAGAGACTGCAGGTGCCGGGCGACAGTGACTTGCTGATCTATGCCACCAGGGGACACTTTTTCGAGCATAGACTGAGGAGGAATAGTCGGGTGTCCGCTAAGTGCCGTAGTTAGCCTTATTGATGCCATGCATCTCTAGGAGTTCTCTAAATCCCGCATGACACGCATAATCCGCAGACCATCGACCTTTGTTTTTTTCTTCTTAAAAAAAAAAAAAAAAAAAGAAAGAAAAAAGCTTCTACATCACTCACATGTTTTAGATGCTAACAGGCTTTGTGCCATCTCCACCGAACCTATTTGACCAAGTACTTTCATGAGGTTTGTGGCGTCACCCCGCTGTAGAATGGGCTGTGACGGGCGATATGTTCTAGCTGCCTACTCAGTGGAACCGGGGTTCTCGTAGCGTCCCACTAAGAAAAGCAACTAGGGAAATCGTAGTGGAAAACCGCACATGACAGCTTTGAAGAAAAGAAAAAAAGTACACTCCAGAGCCATGGAAACGTCGGGGCCAAACTAGTGGGTTCCGCTGGCCCACATACACCCATGACACGCGTTAACCGCACGCCAGTACACTTGCAGAAAAAGAGCTGAGCAATTACTAATTACGGTATCAAGTCCTCCTCTATGGACGGCCATTCGTGCCTGCTAACGGGGGGAAATGTTGTCTGGGCCGAAGCGTGTTGGGGCTGGACGATTGCTAATCTACTTACCAGTTCCACCTTTAGCGCCTGAGACCGCCGTGGGTTGTCTCCACCGAACCACCACTGCGGAGGAAAATGTGTGGGAGACCAGATGCCCGTGCATAGACACAAGGTCTCACTCGACACCGGACGGTGGTTGGAGAACTTTCGCGGAAAGCGCGCTTCCCTCAATTTTTGCTCGCAATAGATGTGTACAGGCCCCATATGGATGAAGCACAGATCTCGGACGGACCGGTGTCATGAACATGGCACTGCGTTGTTGCCCGTGGGTCTGTCACCCTTAGTGTCTCCGATCCGACGCATGCGACCTTATACGTGGCCTGATTCATCGACGACTCTCGGTCGTGGGCCATTCATTCTACCCGACATTGCTATAGCTAAAGAGATATGCCATCCCAGCTGAGCGAGACTGAATCACATTAGTAGATACTCCGGGACAGTGCCGTCTCTCGTCACTAGCTGTTTCCGGGCGGGTTATGGGAATAAAATCCGTATTTAGTGCTCCGTGTGACAACTCGCTGGCGATTCCTGTCGCTGTTGCTCATGAACGATCCCGTAATAAAGGCTAGGCCGCTACATACCGTGACACAGAATCAAGAGGCAGGTCCCTCCTCGCGAATGGCAGCGCTGCCCTTGTCCTGATGGGCGTACACTCCTTGAGTCATTCGTGTAAGGGGTTCAGCGCGCAATGCCTTGCTGCTAGTCTCTTGGTACTCCAGGCCGTCAGCGCGCTTTGCGCGAGTCCTTGAGAATGTGAATGTTCTATTCTCCAGGTAGAATCGTTCATTGGCAATGGATCTATCCTTGTGCGAAGTCAGGTTTTGGAGATGATAGTTGCGCAATTGGGCCTCGGCCATCTAGACCCCTGCCCTGCCAAGGCAGACTCCGTCCAATATGAGGGCGGCGTTGCAATCAAGATAGGCTCATTCCTTACCCAGATATCTTCTGTGCGTCCTTCTGATATGGCTATGATTGCTCTAGTTCATTGGAATAGGTACCACTTGGCTGTGGTTCAATTTATTCTAGGCTATGTTTTTTTTTTTTTGGTATTCTCCATGCGTCTTCACACCGTCAAGGTAGACATTAAATCTTTCTATCATTTGCATAATCTGGTGTTTGTATGTAACAGCATGCCCACTTGTGATACATCTACTCCCTCTCTCGGTTCATGGTATCATGTCTTTCTTCATTCTTGTCTGTTGTGTTGCAATTTCGTTGTTTCGTTCGACTCTCCCGCTGACTCTTTCCCTCATCCGCTTTTAGCCACTGCAATAAAGACCCAGGCGGCGGCGACCTCCAGTCCGACTTCATCCTGTGCCGTGCCATGGCTAATGAGTAGAAGAAAAAGAAAAAAAAATGATGATGATGATGATGATGAAAAAGAAAAGAAAGAGAAGAAAATAAAAAAAGAAAAGAAAACCCCGTCACTCTGCCGAACTTTGCGTCCTGCTATTGGATCCACTCCCAGCTTCTCGGCAATCCCTGGTCTTGGCTTTCCCAGCTGCGCTCCACAATCGTGCGATATACTTCCACCTCGTCGCAGGCGGTATGCTCTTCGATATGATCCAGCAACCCGCCGATAAAGTCTCGATGTTCGTCCTGGACGCTGGCCAACCCGAGAATAAAGAGCGGGATGAGCAGAAATGGCAACAGCTCGAGGACGGTGATAGCAGACATGGCCAGCACACCTTTTTCCACCATGGACTGGACCTTCTCGTCGCACATGCTCTCGGGATGCAGGATGAGGTAGAGCCAGGTAAACAGGGCCGACGTGTAGGAATCATACAGCTCTGGGTATTGGTCCCCAGGCAGCGCGTCTGGCGGTTGCCAGGTCGCTAGGTCCTGCCAGATGCCCACGGCCTCGGTAATGGTGGTGGAATTATTCACTTTCCCAGTTCTAGAGCGATAATGTAGCGAATATATCCGTTTGATCATATCTCGTAGACCGTCGTTCATGCCAAATAGAATTGTGCCGGAGTTGCTCAATGCACAGCTGTCCGGATGTGGCTGATTGTGAGAGTCTATGGCCGTGGCAGAAATAACCAGGGAAGTAAATAAATCCAGAAGTGTATAATCCATGATGAGAACTGACATTATTCAATGGTGGCTGGTCTGAGGGGGGCTTTGCCTACACTTTTTATATATTAGTAGTGTTCTAGTTTTAGCCTAACATTGGAAAAGGCGCCGGAGCCGCAGCGATATTTGGTGTCTAGCGGTAGGTAGGGTTAAGGCCGTTCAACGGTTGTTTGACCACCACCTTTTAATCTTTTTTTTTGCCGCGGGAAGGGAGGGAAAACCAAACCAAAACGGCGTAGGAAGAAGTAACCTGGACAATGTCCCTTCTCTGCTTTGGATGAGCCCTGATTTAATTGAGTAGAGAAGCGACACGTCATACACCATTCTACAAATGTGGGTTTTTTTTTTTTTTTTTTTCTTCTTCTCTCTTCCTCCCTTGGGACAGGGAAAGCAAATAAAAAAAAAATAAAAGCCAAAAACCGTTGGGTTCCAAGTATCCGTTCTTCTAGACCGACGAAATAGCGGTAACTCTTGCCAAGACATGTCGTGGATCGCTCCCAAAATCTCCGATCGTTTACTTTCCTTTGTGCCGGTAACGAATTAACCTGGATTCTGCTGGGTACTGGGCAGCATGGCCATAGCGTTGGAACTGGGCGCGTTAGCTGCGTTAGTTGAAAAAAATAAAATAAAATAAAATAAAAGTGAAAATAAAACAGAAACATAGAAAATAAAAAGAAAAAAACAAAACAATCCCGTCGGTATACCGCCTCGGGTCTGATTCTTTCCTTACATGAAACATCGCATCACTACGCCTACCAGAACCAGTGCTATCAATCAAAGGGGAAGACGTCTTGGCTTTGTGCAGCTTCCCATGTTTAATCAATTGGGCAATTACATTGGTCGGTTTGATTTTGAATTCTCATCCCGATTATCAATCAATGTTTCTCCGATTATTTTCTCCTTTTACCGGGAACGGTCAGGGCTTCCTGGTGCCGCCAATTTCACCACCAGTTTGGCAGTAGATTCGGGCATACTCAGGAAAGGACTATGGCTAGCAGGTATCCTTACGACGTCCATACTCACACCCGCATTCTGCACATTTGAGATCATCATCTCCTGCATACTCGGGGGAATCGCCCGGTCGTCCTCACACACAATATAGGTGGCGGGCGTGCCGCGATACGCCTCGTGGCTGATTGGGTTGAACTGTGCGGACTTTGGCTGTACGACCAATCTTTCTGCCCAGAAAGCGGCTTCGTCGTTGGGAAGATCCTGGTAGAAGACCGACGCTGCATCGGGAACCCACAACACACCTTGTTCATCCTAGGTGGCACGGAGGGGTATGGGCATCAGCAAACTACTTCTTCCCACCAGACCGAAGGTCCGCAAAATATAACGAGGCGCAAACATGATCAACCTACATCACAGGAGATGAATGGGGCCAGCGAGCCGCCAAACATCCCGACAAGACTCTTCCCCCGGAACGGTACGAACGCTGCCAGGTATATCAAACGCTGGATCCCCAGGCCGGCTAGAGCATCAGTGCCGACCATTCCGCCATAGGAGTGCATCACTGCATACACCTCCTTTCCTTCCTGGAGTAGGGACTGCGCTGTCGCTCGAATCAGAGTGACATCGTCCTCGATGGATGTGGTCGGGGGGCACTCTCCATTCGCAGTCGGTAAGCGTGGGCATATCACGTCCGCGCCGCAATTTTCAATCGCTTTACAGAAAGCACCGTACAGCTCGGGATGATGCCATGAGCCATGGATGATCAGGAAGGTCGGCCGTCTAGAAGCGGTAGACATTATGCTTCGATAATTTATCGCGGTTGACTGCCGAGAGGGCGGGGGTTGTGCGGCGCAGATTTCAATTTATATTTTTGGCTTTGGCACGCGGCATGTACCATTATTATTGTGGATTGGGTCGAAGCCCACTCTGCATCTCTCCTGGAGAATGGCTTGTCTCTTCCATACTGTGCTAGTCAATCCGTTGTGCATGGGCTCCCCCTTGGCTTATCTGGCTTGTCCTCCGTATATCCTTACCAGTTCCGGCTAAGCGAAGCTGCACGGTCTATTTAGTCCTACTAGTCTGGTTAGTCTGGTTAGTCGAGGAGGATTAGCAATGCGTCGTGACGTGTAACCAGACCATTTAGCCGCCAACAACTCAATCAATGAGGAGCATTCAGTTGATTTAGGGCGTTTTGGGTAGTAGTACCTACTACCTAATGTGAGAAAATGTTCAGAGGACAGAACAATCAAACACCAACACTGCACCTCTTCTAAGAATATAGTTTAACGATTCAATTGATTCCATTGCATCGCAACCCATACTGTTACGGTACAGGGGACTCGGGGTCGCAGGTGGAGCGGCGAGAATCGGTCGGGAGGCTATCAATACAACCAACTTACTTGGACACCGCCAAAGTATTCATATCACCGCAATTCCACTGGTGGGACACGTTTTCGATAAAGTGTGAAAACGTTATTAATTATTTAATCAATACCGTTCAATCTCGTCCTATTGTAAGAGAAAAAAAAAAGAAAAGAAAAAGAAAAAAGACGTTAGCGTCTAGCAGCATCTTACGTCAATTGTCGCCGTTCGTGGCGACTTGAAAACTCTCCCTTCTAGCCAGCGCGTACCTGGTAATAGCAAAGGAACTTGAAGTATATGACGGTGTGAGCCTGATGACGACTGCCCAGTGAACCAATGTTACAGGCGATGGTACCATTGTATCCACAAATTCGGCGACTAGCTGGGCAAACGCCCTCTCACGAGCCCCCCATTGGCGATACCAACAGGTGGGGGGGTTTTGCTGACCCTGAAGACCCGCGCACTAAGATTTCCCGGGGAGCTCAGCTTAGAACCCGATGACTCCATCGTGGAAGCTGTGGAGCAAAGTACAGGCGATTATTTTGTGGCGTCAAAAAGACGGCCCCCAAGGCCCTCTCGCTGTGGGCATCCAATCAACCCTTCCTTATTCGCCCCGTATAATTAAACAAGCTGGTGCAAATATTGATGTGCACATGTGAGTCAAGCGATCGGGTGCCGAACCTGCTGTTGCTTCAAGCGGTTGCCAGAACCACAAACAACCACTGGAAACAGCATAGCTCTCGACCAACCCGAGGATCGCTATACCCGTCGCATCGATTGCAGTTGCATTGTACCATGATTCCACACTATGTTGTGAGTTATCTGCTAAAGTGTAAAGGTGGATCCGTATCTTGCAGGCGTGGATCTCCGCACCTTTTGAAAAACGATCATTAAACTATGGACGGCATCTAATCGAATGCTTACCTTCCTGGCGACCAATCTGCCATCGAATTGGATAACTGTACTACTGATTATTGCTCGCTTCAATAAAAACTAGTCTGATGATATTGGCCAAATTTGAATCGGAGGTAGTATCATTCTACCGATTTGTTATATCAAGCATTGTCTAGTATATGCTTAATCGGCCGACCTTCAATGGTATCTGACAAACTTAATCAAAGGGTAATTGTGATGATTACTCTTTTGTCGGCGAAATCGTGTAGAGAAAGTACGAGAGTCATACCCACTGGATACCTTGTCGGATGGTCTCTAGGTCGACGCAAAACCGCAAGCGAAGTTTCATGGCAAGATCCCGAGCAAGAACCCGGCATACTGGCCGTCCAAGCACGATAGCATCATCTTGATCCGCATCAAAAAGTGCGCTTTCAAAAGCACTACCATCGCACATCTCTCATGCGTCGTGCCGGTATAGATATCCCAACATCGTCTATCAAGGTCGCTCTTGACATTTAGATATCAGTTTGCTTGAGCTTCTCATCAAAAATGCACCTTGCATCTTGATCAATAAAATTAGCGAGGCTATCATGCATTAGCAATGACTTCGCATTAGTGTCCTGCGTTGTTTAGGCTACCGGGAAAGGTTTGCAGATCTTTGTGGTCGTTCGGTGATGCATTCTCAGCCCTTGCGTCCGAGCGATATTGCCTGTATGGGGAAAGGCTTCGATTTCGGAATGGCAGTTACTCCGTGCCTGGTAGTTCTGCATAAATAGACTATTGGAAATATGCAGGAGAGGCAGGTCACATGTTTTGCTTCATAAGAGTGTATGCATCAGCCTGAGACAACATCTGTTTGGCCCAGAATTCCTGGCGACACGATAGTCTTGGAAGATGTGGTCGTGGCCGCTGACTATCGCCTTTTTCTGGCTTGTGCAATTGCTACTCCCCTCTTGGAGTGTAAACGGACGCAGCGTGCAACCTGTCGTCACGATCAGAAATGGGACTTTGGTTGGTGTACACAATGCCCAGTACCACCAGGATTTCTTCCTTGGGATTCCATACGCTCAGCCTCCGGTCCAAGACTTAAGATATGAACGCCCGCAGCCACTAAATGAGTCGTGGGAAGTCGCAAGGGAGGCAGATTCATATGGGTTTTGGTGCCATTCTGCACCCCTCTCTCTTCCGGGCTACACACAGGATGGTTTTCGCCACGAAGAAAATGAGGACTGTTTGACTCTGAATGTCGTTCGTCCATCTGGAGTCACCCCTTCCTCTCGCCTTCCAGTTTTGGTATACATATACGGCGGTGGATTACAAGAAGGGGGTAGCGCAGACCAGCGATACAATATGTCCTTCGTAGTACAGGAATCCATCAAAATGGGAACCCCCACGGTCGCAGCTAGCTTCAACTATCGAGTTTCTGGATTTGGGTTTCTGTCTGGTCGCGCGTTCAATCACTCGGGCCTCGCAAATCTCGGGCTCTACGATCAACGCACAGCGCTGCACTGGATCCAAGAGAATATAGCTGCTTTCGGCGGAGACCCTACCCGTGTCACGATCCAGGGAGAGTCAAGTGGAGCTTTATCCGTTGGCTACCATCTTCTAGCGTACGGCGGTCGTGATGACAAGCTTTTCCGCGCAGCTATCACTCAGAGTGGCGCTCCCCTCAGCTCAGCAGCGCTGATTCCGTTGGATGAACAGGAGCAGATGTATCAAGCTGTCCTCAACGCGACTGCGTGTGCTGCTGCCACAGAGACTATCGAGTGTCTGCGGCGAGCGCCGGTTGAAGCGCTGAAGGCTGCGTTTCAACAACAGTTCTTTTTTCCCGTGATCGACGGAGAATTTATCACCGATTTCCCCTCAAGTGCCCTGAAGCACGGAAGGTTTGTGAAAGTACCATTGCTGATCGGGTCCAACTTGAACGAAGGCGCTGGGTATATCGCTTCGGGTATGTTCGGTGCTGTCAACACGCCGGCTGAGCTCAGAGCTGTGATTACCGGATTCGGACCAGGGAAGTATCTGAGCAATGATACATTGAACGAAATGGTGGATGGTTATCTTCAGTTACCGAACCAGGACGTCCAAGTCGATTTGGGGACAGTTCTCATCTCCCCTAGTTCGAAGTATGGGTCATTGTATGGATATAGCACATTTTACATTGGAGACTACCTCGTCAACGCCCCCAAGCGCTATACGGCTCAGATATGGGCTCAATACGAGATACCCGTCTATAGCTATCTCTTTACAGTCGTTCCTAGTGGTGTGTCTCCCCAGGTCCTCGGTGCTGCTCACTTCCAGGAGATCGCCTTCGTGTTCAAGAATGCTGCTGGAGTCGGGTTTACCATTCCCCCTCTCCGTTCATCTGATGGGCAAACCGAGAGCCAGTTACAAGATGTCAGCAGCAGAATGGCCCATATGTGGCTAAGCTTTGTCGGCACGCTATCGCCGAACAATCACCAGCGTAGGTTTACTTAGCTCCTTCTCCAGAACAGGCTGCTTACTCCACGTAGTGCCGGATTTCAAGACCCATTGGCCAACATATCGCAATGATTCAGCAGTGAATTTGGTGTTCCATCTTGACAATACAACCGTGGAGCCTGATACCTGGCGGCTGGGGATTATCCAGCGGGTAATTGATGCCTTTGACGAGTACAAGTTTTAGATCAAGCGCCACTGTAGAGTATAACTGTTATCGTCGTACCTTGGTTACTTGATAGTAGTTAACAAAAAATGTTGATCTGGGAGGTTTTCTTCGGTCGTACGTACTTGAGGTCCTAGTTTGAGTTTAACTTGGTTGCACTATCGAATTCACCATCTGGATTGTGTGGCTCAGATAATACTGGGCATATTTCTATTCGGTTTTGTTCTATTTCGCAGCAGTATGACCTGCATCTGAAGCAGTTCCCTTTAGAGGGATGAATTTTTTGATATGCAGGAAACCCGACATTCCCCCTTATCTGTATGAAATATACTCTCGCCTGTCAAGATAAACTTAAGTTTGAACTGTGGAACTCGTGTATTCTGCTTGACATCTCCTAGCGAAACTTTAAATGCGAGATTTCACCGTGACAAAGCATAACCCTGAAACAAGGCTCCTTTCCTTAGTACTACCAGTGCAAGCTGAGTCTCTTGGAGGGGTGCTGTCCACTTACTAGTTGTCAACAGTTGTCATAGGAGGTGATGTCATCGCCAAATATAGCGGTCTACTAGGCGCGTTATCCGAGAGACAGTACCTAACCACGCAGTAGTACAAATGCATGCTAGATTATACATTCAACAACCTAATACTTTATGAGACTATTACCGTTGTGAACTTGGCCAAGCCATTTGTTCCAGTAGCGACGCTAATTGCAAGATCCAGACTGCAGAGACGGCTGGCTGAGCGGCGGCCCGTTCCCGAACTAACTCGGGTGTGGACTAGTGTCGGATGTTCAGCGGAGACGTGGCAAGAGTGAGCAGCAATAGGATACGGTAGGCTTGATACGGTCGACAGTGGATCCCCTTATGCACTGTCGGGCATGTGCGGTCGAAGAAGTAATGAGCCCCTCCTTATTGGTAGATCCGCTCGAGGGTGGAGGTGGCCATCCCTGGCGTTGGCAGAATGGTAGTGTTGTGGTCACCATTTCTCCTGTGCAAAAACCGACGGACGCAAATCAAAAAATCAAAAGAAGAAAGAGACCAGGCGATCAAGGCGGAGAGTATCCTTTGTACGACAACGCCAGTCTTCCCAGTCTTCGCTCTGCGGATGGTACCAAACAGGCTGGGCTACGTCGGCGGCGCTGGAGAAGAAAGGGGTGTCGGCTTGTGACAAAAAGTGCGATCCTACACTCCTAGAATGCAAGGCATGGCTTCGCAGTCCTGGGTATTCCTTGGATATTCGCCGCAATTGGGAACCACGATGGCTAGTGGACTCCAAATTATATCCTCTGGTATCCAACCAGAGGGCCGTGATACCCTTCAGCCCCGTCTATAGTGCATGCCGATATGGAAGGCACGGAAGCCCTGGCGATATCGCTGGTGCTTGTCGTAGGATATGATATATTCATACTCTACCAAATAAGATTATGATGATAGACGCCTTGTTGCCCGGGCTCGTTGCCCATTGCATTTATTAATACAAGTTTAGCTAGCATCAAAAGATTAAGTCTGAGTAACGCTGGCTTGCCAATCTCGTATCAATTACAGCCACAGAACGAGAGCCACGGTAGGTTAGTATTAGAGTCCTGAATATTAATTGCAAAAGAGGAGGGGAAACGCATAGACCATGGCTGGCTGTGCAGAATCTTGGCCAAAGCACGAATGTAGCTTAGGCTTTCTTGCCCTTAGGCTTCGGCCTTACCACGGACGTGTTGGTAAGCGAAACCATACCAGAACCCCTGTTCAGTTCTCCGTGCCTGCACATTCTTCATATACAGACAGAGGATCTGCACTGCTAAGCCCAAGATCGAACCAACCACAGCACAGTGCTGTGAGACATGGTTATTGCAGATGCATTGAAATTCCCCCCTCTGGTCACGCGTGAGTCGCCACCACCAGTTTAGCTGACGAGAGACATTTGGGGCAAGGTGGTCTCGAGTGAGTTCCATAAGAAGGAAGTGACGGCCCATCCCAGACTGTGACACTCTTTTTACTGTAGCGGACTGCAATCGTCATGTTCCTCGTAATCAGTCTCTTGTTGGGCCTGGCTGGCCTCTATATTGTCGGATGGCGGCTAAGGGAGGGGAAGAAGAAGCTTCCGCCCGGGCCAACAGCGAAGCCCATTATTGGCAACCTGTTGGACCTGCCGTCACCTGACACACCAGACTGGTTGCACTGGCTCCAGCATAAGGAGCTCTATGGTACACGATGATCTCAAGTCGGAAATACAAGGATTCAAAATGCTAACCACAGAATTTTTGAGTAGGGCCAATCAGCTCGATAACGGTCTTCGGACAAACAATTATCATCCTAAACGACCATCAGGCAGTGGTCGATCTCATGGAAACACGCTCAGCATTGCACTCTTCCAGGCCTCACCTCCAAATCGCAGATATGTGCGGGAGCCAGACCGTCTTGAAATCCAACAGCGAAACATGGCTAACTGGCTCGGTAGAACGGATTGGAAGGAGACGTTGGGGGTGCTACCGTACAGCAATCGGTTCCGTGCGTATCGGAAGGCGTTGCACCAAGAGATGGGCACTGCCGCTTCAATCGCAAAATACCACGACATTATCGATATGGAAACCCACCGTCTAGTGTTCCGTATACTTGAAAACCCGAATGATCTGATCCAACACATTAGGAAGTGAGTGAATCAACTTCGAGCCTGTGAGGCGACTCATTAAAACATTGTGTATACATATAGGGAAGCTGGGTCTATCATCTTGAGAGTCGGATACGGTTATATCACTGAGCCACACGTGCATGACCCTCTGGTTGACTTGGTCGACAAGGCGATGGAGGACTTTTCCCAACTAGTCCTTCCTGGGGCTTGGCTGGTAAATTTCATTCCGATGTGTATGAGGCCTACACTGTTGGTCAGGGAGTATGCTGATAATATGCAGTGAAATACCTACCCAGCTGGTTTCCGGGTAGCGGCTGGCAGGAGACGGCAAATGCATATAAGCGAAGGGTGACGGCGATGAGGGACATACCTTACGCGTTTGTTCAACGACAGATTAAGCAGCAGAATTATGTACCCTCGTACCTATCAAGTCTTCTCGAGAAAGACCATATAAAACCAGGCTCGGAAGAGGAGATTGTGGCGAAATGGTCTGCCCAATCGCTTTATGGTGGTGGAGCTGAAACCGTACATCCCCTGGCCCAGCAGTTCCCCTGTGATTAGAGCTAACCATTGCTCTAGAGTGTCTCCTCATTGGCATGCTTCTTCTTGGCCATGGTGCTATACCCAGATGTGCAGAAGATGGCCCAGGAGGAAATCGACCGTGTAGTGGGAACCAGTCGCCTACCCGATATGTCTGACCGTGAGCATCTGCCATATATAAATGCGGTGGTAAAGGAGGTACTCCGATGGCACCCGGTAACTCCGTTGGGGGTCTCGCATGCGTCAAGTGAAGATGATACATACAAAGGCTACTTGATTCCTAAGGGCGCGATTCTAGTCCCGAACATCTGGTGCGTTAGTGACCTTTTGAATCTCGCCGGCGCTGTCTGCTGATATATCACATATACAGGGCTATGGCTCATGACCCAGACCGATACCACGATGCGACCGAGTTCAAGCCGGAGCGCTTCCTGGGTGTCAACGGGAGAACCCCCGAGTATGATCCGCACTTCCTCTCATTCGGATTCGGGCGTCGGATTTGCCCGGGACAGCATCTAGCTGCTGCCAATCTTTACCTTGGCGTGGCGCGGTGTTTAGCGGTGTTTAACATTGCCCATGCGGTTCGAGATGGAAAAGAGGTTCCCGTTACTCGCGAGTTTTCGAAAGGGATTATCAGTCACCCGGCTCCATTCGAGTTGAGCATTCGCGTCCGTAGCCCCGACCACGAGCGTCTCATACGGACGCTTGAGAAGAGGTACCCATGGGAAACCAGCCACGCGGAGAAACTTGCTGAATTCAACATTTGATCAGCTCCGCCAAGCTGCGTAGGAGTCGAGGAAGAGGGTTGGGATCTATGACCTATTGAGAATGGTTTTTATGATTGCAAGAACCAACGTCCTCGTATCCGCGCTACTCCTCACGAGGGAATTTTGGTTGGCATTTTCTTGTTTCGATCTCGATTTGCACCCGGCAAGATCCACTGTAAACCCACTCTGGGAGAAAGACACATTAGGTCCCGTCAATACTAAGTAGAAGAGACAAATGGATGATGTCATGCTGTCTTGGATAGCTCACCAGTAGTGTCAAGTTCCCCCGTGTCTCACAGGCCGTAAGTGGACTAAATGTGGGGGAGAAAGCCGTCTTGGCTTGTCTGGAACATCCCGAAGACGGATAACCCTGGTACGCTGACAGACAAGAGATATGTGGTCGGGGAAGGTTGTAACGTTTTTAATGCTAGGGGATATCAACTTGGCCGAAACTGTTTCTTTTGGCTAAACCTTCACCCCCGAGCATGCAGTGAAAGGGGAAATAAATCCCGCTGGAGTCAATTTCCTCATGAAGCCGGAGTGGGGCTGCCTGGGAATTAAGGTTGACCCCCGACGCCGCTCTCTGCGGAGAAAATGCGTTAATCTGGGGGCTTCTTCGCCTCTGGTGCCGGAACGCCACTGGAACGTAGGTTCCTGGAGGCGATCAAGCATCTGGGCAACACGAAGAGGGCAACTTTCTCCGCATGGGTAAACGAATCTCCCTCCCCCGCGCCCCTCCTAAATCCTGTCGGTTATCCTATTGCATCGGCTATTGATCCGTCAACCATGAGCCTTGTTCTTAGCTGCCTTTGGGTCTTCCAACTTTGATATGTCGGAAGAACATGATTGGTCTTGGATGTGTACCCCACGGGGAAAGGTAAAAGAGACCTGGGGCAGTGGAGAAGAATGGAGCACAACTAGTCTGAGGCTAGATGGCTATCAACCAAAGAAATAAAAGGCATCATGAACCCCCGGACTCAATCTGATCGTTAGGACATGGCACTACAATCACTGAGTCTCTCCACTTACCCACATTGATTGACTAGTTACTCCTCTTTAGTGAACGACCGTTCATCTTCTAAACCGTTCAGATCAAATTCACCCCAAGCTCTACACCATGTCACCAAACCAGTACGATGACCAGGATGATTCGTACGATAAAGAAAAAGCCGAGCAAGTAGAACACATCGACACGATAGATGCTGAAAAGGGACGTCTTCAGGATGTTTCTGAGCTCAGCGGCATTGAGGATACGGCCGCCTCCACAGCGGCATGGTTGATCTCCGTAACCGTCTCCATTGGTGGTCTTTTATTCGGTATGTCTTTTGCATGTCTATAGCCAGGAATATGGTACTAATAATCCACTGCATAGGGTACGACACCGGTTATATTTCTTCAGTACTCGTGACAATTGGAACGTCTCTCGGTCATACGTTGAGCTCCAGTGAGGAAGAACTCGTCACCTCGTTGACGAGTGGCGGTGCTTTGATCGGAGCAGTGGGAGCTGGTCTATCCGCTGATCGCTTTGGCCGCCGCTGGCCCATCTGGGGGGCGTGTGTTCTATTCGTGATAGGAACGGTGCTTCAGACATGTTCTTATTCAGTACCGCAGTTTGCGGTCGGTCGTTTCGTTGTGGGCCTCGGAGTCGGAAGTGCTGCCATGGTTGTGCCTCTATATAGTACGTTCATCCTCGCGGGCCGAATAGTCTGTTTGGTGTACTAATGTGTCCATAGTCGGTGAAATAGCACCAGCCAAATATCGTGGCCGCATGGTTGCATTCAACAACATGAGTGTTACCTTTGGTCAGCTCCTGGCAAGCGCGATCGGGGCCGGGTTTGCACAAGTGAAAGGAGACGCGTGGCGGGCAACGGTAGGCATTGGAGCTGCGCCACCACTTGCCCTTGCTGTGCTCCTTTTCTTGTGCCCCGAGTCGCCCCGTCAGCTTGTCTCACACGGTGACAATGCAGGCGCAGATGCTGTCCTGCGACGCATTTACCCGCAGTCCACCTCGGAACAGCGCGAAGCCAAGATCCGATCGATCGAACTGTCCCTGCAGGAAGCAACCCAGGCGATGTCCGAAGACACGATCTGGTCGACGATTAAGCGAGTTTTCACCACTCCAGCAACCGGTCGTGCCGTCCTGACTGCATGCGTGGTCATGGCCATCAGTCAATTGGGAGGCTTTAACACGTTGATGTATTACGCTTCGAAGCTATTTTCCATTGTCGGATTCAACAACCCCACAGCAGTCGGCATCACTGTGTCGGGGACTAACTTTGTCTTCTCAGTTGTCAACCTCTTGGTTGTGGATCGATTTGGACGACGACTCATTTTGACTACGACAGTGCTTGGCATGGCCATATGTATGCTCATCACGGCGGTCGCGTTTCATTATATTCCAGTCAACTTGCAAACTCTGGAGGTAGAAACCGATAATGTTGGCTGGCCGGGAATCGTAGTTCTGGTGACCATTATTTGCTATGTTGCCTGCTATTCATCTGGCGTTGCGACGATTGCGTGGATTGGGACTGAGCTGATTCCACTTGAAGTCCGAGCTATCGGGACGATGATGGTTGGTTTTCCTTTCTTCCTCTTTGCCCCCGTGCCCCAATAGGGGAATTATATGATACATGGCTAACGTCTTTGGAACAGAACACGGTTACTTGCTGGAGCACCAACATTATCATCTCCTCAACCTTCCTGTCCATGATGAAAGGCATAACGCCAAGCGGTGCCTTTGGTTTCTACACCGGCATCTGCTTCACTGGCTGGGTATTTGTGCTGTTCTTCTTCCCAGAATGCAAGGGCATGCCCCTAGAGGCCATTCGCGACGTCTTTAGCGATGGATTTGGCGTGCGCTATTCCAAGAAATGGCAGAAGGAGCATCGTGACGAGGCCAAAGCTGCTACGGTCACCTCGTTTGGGCACTAAAGCACTGCTAATAAATAAGCGACGTGGCCATGGAAAACTACTTACGTACTAGCCATATATGAATAAAGATGTGTGTTTATTAGTTATTCGATCTACGCTTGTATAATAAAACGCTGCACACAATGCAGATTGGGATATGAAGAAGGATAATCGTACAGTGCTAGACTCTTATTTCTGTATCACTTTCCTGACTCTACCGTAACCCTGTTGTATACCATGTCTACAACGACTGCAAGCCCAAATCTCCGGGACAAGGAAATGACTTCGAGAGCTGGACAGATCTCGGAGATGTATTATCTCTTAGGTCAGGACTAAAATCTCTCAGAAACTTCACAGCAGGACCTCTGATATGTGAAACCTCAACGGGAGGGATGCTTTGTCTATGATCCCCGAAGCTTTGCTGCGACGTTATGCAGGCTATGCACCACCGGTAAGTCTACTTCGCACTCTCCATTGGCCAGCTTCGGAGAAGTTCTAATTTCTGTCGAAGTTATCATTCTCACGCTAAAATCTACTACAGTCCGTGTACAACCCTAAGAGATGCAATAGTGATGCGACGTTGTGCTCTTATGTATGCACCCTACTTAGGAGGGGTCAAACTGAAATGGCAAAGGATTCCTCGTTTCTTCAACCTTCCCTGTACAGTTCCAACCACTTTTTTATCGACTTTTCCCTTAGTGAATTTCTATATTCTATCGTCACGATGGTAAGTAACCAATTGGAACTGAAGAAAATCGATTCGGACAGCATCACACAAGTCCAGGCAGTATCCGATACGAGAGAATGCGCGGAGGGCAATTTAGCGGATGATGTTAAAAAGGGATTCACGGTGAATGATCAAATGGATATGCGTCGAATGGGTAAAAGGCAGGAAATGAGGGTTTGCATCCAGGCTGTCTGCACCTTTTAGCTACTGTGCTAATGCACGAAAGCGAAATTTCCGGCTAATCAGCACCATTGGCTTTACAACATGCATTATGGGAACATGGGAGAATGTGCTAACGTAGGTTACTTCTACCTCTGCGAGGAATTAGCTGACACGATGGAAGATCAAACTCCCAAGCCTTAAAGACTGGAGGGCGACCATGTGTATTTTGGTCCCTTGTCTGGGCCTACTGTGGACAGCTTTTTATCGTTCTTTCTTTGGCTGACATGTCCTCCATGTGAGTATGATAGCCTGGATCTCGGCTGTGGGACTAATGTTGCGCACATAGGGCACCTACCGCGGGGGGCCAGTACCATGTAAGCAGTCTGTCCCGAACGATAGCAGACCTAACACTAAAGCTCCCAGGGAATTCCAGAGATTTCTTAGCTATGCATCCGGTAGGAATATGGCCAAATAAGCTGAGCTTAGACACTAACGCATGCTTCTCCGATAGGATGGCTCTCGGCACTGGCCTGGCAGAGTGTGGTGGCATTTGACACCTATCTAACCGGAATAATGATACAAAGCATGATCTTCTTGAACGATTGAGACATACGTACCGACTCGATGGCAAGGAACCTTGATCGTCTCGGCAGCGTCGATTGGTATGAGCCTTTTTAACGTATTTGCTGCGAAACACCTTCCGCTTGCAGAGAGCATCTTTGTCACCTTCCACTACTTTGCATTTGCCCCGATAATGATCGCTTTACTGGTTCTAGCTCCCAAGGCAAGTGCGCAAGACGTATTCTTCGGTTTTAAGGATTATGGAGCGGGATGGCCAAACCCATCCTGGGGAGTGATGATAGGGCAAGTCTCCTCTATGTTTACCGTCATGGATGAGAGATTTATTGTTTGAATTCAACTAGGCTATCGCTGATTCTGTCCTGCACCAGGTTCTGACTCCGTCGCACATATGTGTAAGCGCTTCCTGTTACTCGGCATGTTAGTTGACGAGCAGCTAACCCAGTTATAGCCGAGGAAATTGAGGATGCTGATGTTACAGTTCCTAAATCAATGATACTGCCATTTATTTTGAACATACCATTTGCCATGGGCTCCGCTGTGACCTATCTTTTTACCATGCCCAACGTGCAAGATGCTCTCGACTCCCCTACTGGTCTACCGTTTATCTGTGTGTTCTCTGAGGCTACCAAAAATGCAGCTGGGGCAAGCATCCTAGTTGTGGTGATCCTCCTCTTATTTTTCATGATCACTATAAGCTGCATGGCGTCAGCTTCGAGACAAATGTTCGCCTTCGCTCGCGATAATGGCCTGCCTTTTTCAGCCTGGCTTGGAGCCGTAAGTTCCCCTATTGATTACGCCAGTGACCGGCTAGCCTTTTAATAATGGTGTGAATAGGTCCATCCGACACTCCATATCCCCGTCAACTCGGTCATCATAACATGTGCTTTCTCGCTCCTCATGTTTCTGATCAACATCGGCTCAGGCGTGGCATTTAATGCAATGTTATCGCTCTCCACAAGCCCTCTCATGGGAACATATATGATCTGCATTTGCTGTGTCATTGTGCGCCGCATAACAAAGTCTCCGCCCCTGCCCCCATCCCATTGGTCGCTTGGTAGGTTTGGAATGCCCGTCAACGTACTCGCTTTGATATATTCTTCGTGGGCCTTCTTTTGGAGCGTTTGGCCCGTGAACCGTGAGGTCACCGCTGAAACTCTGAACTGGGGGCCGGTTTTGTTTGTCGGGGTAATGGGATTGGCAGGAGCGCTGTACTATTTTATCTCGCGCAAGACTTATGAAGGCCCCGTTGTCAAGGTAGAGGGCCGCAGATTCCGTTGATTATCGACTCTACCGCCTCGTCTCCTAGCTCACATCAGACGCACTTCTCTGCCATGTATATCGGCAGGAGATTGAACACGTGGGAGGAACCACAACAGGGGGAAAGGTACCGACGAGTTTCTGATTTGCACATTTACATGAATTGTTGAAGAGATTAGAATATAGAATGTGAGATGAGTATATAAAATAGTAAAGGTTGCCAGTTTAAGTGGCTGATAAAATATGCGGGGCTAAACAATCACATAAATGATTTTAAAACAATTACTCTCCTCTTTGCCTGGAGTCTCATTGATCCATATGGGTAGCACACACTTGGTTATTTATTCGAATTCCTTTTGCTTTCTGTCATTGCCTTATATGCCTCTATATTTACTTGCCCTTTTCGAGATTCAATTGTCGGTAAACTCATGCTCATTTATATTTGCAAGCACCACATATATAATCATCACCGAACGTAATAGTGACAGCCTAATTGTACTCCAACCAAGCATGGAGTCTCACATCCAAAGATATCGCGAAGCAAGAGCTTCAGTATTACGAATCACGCCAGCCGCTATTAGATTGCTGCCTGAAAACCCCCTCCTCCAGACTTGTACTACGTTGAAGAGACAGGCCAAATTTTGTTTGGGGGAAAAATTGACAGCTATCATTTCCCAGACACCCAGGGGTCACTATCCCCAAATCGATCGACAGTGAGACCTGCGCTGCCGGGGCGTTTAAACCCGGCTTCCAACTGCCGGGTGTAAGAGATCTCACGGAGCCGTTGCGACTCTCTCGGTGTCAGTTGCAGCTAGAGACAATCGATCCAAATTAGCTCTCTGTCGTGCACACATACATACTATACGGGTGGAAGAAAACATTCGTCTACGGTAGACTCACATAGATCTCCACGCCTACCAGATGAAGAACCATGGCGAGCCACAGCGCCATTCCAAAATTCATGTTCAGCGCAGTTCCACTCTGGTCAGGTCCACCTGTCAGGTCACCCAAAACAAGGGTATTTTGGCTCGGTTGGGACCCGTTGTAAAAGCTGGCGCAGTCGGGATAACGGTCGAGGGTTTTTTCTTTGCCAATGATGAAGTCGATCTTATCGCAGGGCTGGGCCATGTAATACGTTGGGGAAGTGGAGATGATTATCGCCGAGATACTGAGGATGAAACGCACGGTGATTATAGATCCCATCTGTCATATTTTTGTTATCGAAATGGTATTTTTAAGTATGAGATTTTTATTTCTGGTACTCGGAAAGGGGAGTAAGTGAGAGAGTGAGTGTGGTCTTACGTAGAAGAATGCCCGTAACATCCAAGCTCGGTGCTGTTCCAGCTGGAGTCGCTTGACGTTGTAATATGCCATGCCGAGGGCACAGGTTGTGATAATGACTAGAAGGCCTACGGCGGCTTGGGTGGATATCAGGCCACCAAAGGTGTGTCTTGCGATCATCAGTGTCCCGGCATTGGAGAGCAAAACGAGCAGGATGATTATATAGCCATTGATGCGATGGAACAGGATGACCTTGTACCGAATGGCGGGGACGAACTGGAAGAAGGCAAGGATGGCCGCGGCTAAAGATACCTAATGTTAGCAACCTGATGAATCGTGTTTCCGCATTGAAGAGTCCTACGCAATATACAGCCCAGGTGTAGGTATATTCCGATATATCCAACATCCTTATAGTAGAAGCACTCCCCAGGCACTGTATTCTTGCAGAATATCGAGAAGTTTAAGAATTCCAGGCGAGCGAGAGTGAAGCCCATCCATGCACCGCCAAAAATGAAGACTGGGTCATTGTTAGCTTCTAGTCGCTAGACACATACGGGCCGCATGGCGTACATAGAATAAAGTTGTATCCTTTTTTGAATCCCAGGTCATTGTATAGCTTTTGAATCCGGTGGAACCTTGCACGAGGAGCACTTGCAGCAACACTCTCCATGGTTCAGATAACCAAAAGACTAGACGATTGTATAGAAGCAAAGTGAAGATATTTGGGACCGGAAAACTACTTCTATTTATGTCCTATCAACTATATACTAATCTATTCGTCAAGGTGCCAGGGTTGATACGTTCACGGGACTCAGTGCTCAAGTGAACACAAGTATAGAGTACCTGAGCTTTAGGCACCATCATGACTCTCTGGATCTAGAAACGTTTTGCGCTTCTTGGGAATGGAATTTATCTGCCTGGGATGCATGTAGTTTATGATTGCTTCAAGAACGGGAGACATCGAAGTCTATCCACGACATGGCGCTATATATAACCACCAACCACGGCGATGCGTAACCTCTTAGTCATTCGGGACTATACCGAGTCAGGAAATGTAATGCGCCAAAGCCAAAAGGTTTCTGGACGCTTTTTCAACCTTGGCACCAGATTCATTGGCGCCTTCGGGCGTCCTCGTATTCAGCTGAGCCCCCACGACATGGTCTCGGGGATCTGCAGTAGCGGTCGGTCATAAAATGATCTTCTCAATAATGTGAGCCCGGATCCGAATTTGTGCTCTCTATGTTACAGTGTAGAAGAAAGCATCGCATATCATTGCTGTTGATACTATGGCACGAATTGCAGGAGGCTCGAAAGGGTGTCAAGCGTGTCGGAAGCGCAAGAAACGCGTGAGTTGGCCATCGTTGTCCGACTTGAGTTTCTCCAACTAAACAAGATCGAATAGTGCGATGAACGGCGACCGTCGTGTGGTCAATGCTTGTCGCGAAACTCTTCCTGTCCGGGCTATTCACGCGAAATGAAGTTCATCAATGTGTCTGGTCCGGACAAAGGCCATTCCAGTAAAGCGAGATCAGAGTCCCGTTCTAGCGCCCAAGCCAGCTCTGACAGCTCAGATGGTGGCCCCCGGTCCGACCAAGTGGTCGCGCCTCATGTGCACAGCACTGGGCTGTCCTCTGGTGCCCTTGCTCTTCAACGCTCTGCCGTCGCATATTACTGTGGCTCTTACTTTCATAATAATATCGTCCAAACCGGGCTAGACGTCTTTGGGAAGTCGAGCTACATCGAGTGGATGGCGTTTACCCCGGACCTTGATGTAGACGAGCCGAGTTTGAAATCGGCTTTGCTGGCCCTTGGAGCGGCTCGAATGGGTCACATTTCGCAGGATCCCCGTTTAAGTCGGTTAAGCTCGGAATCATACTCTCGATCGCTGAGGCAACTTTACAGAACCATTCAGAATGGAACCAAGGGCCTCCAGGACGAAACTCTAGCAACTATGATGTTCTTGGCGGTTTATGAGGTAGGGTTTCCTTCCCACTAGTGGTTTGAGTTCGTGCTAAGAGGACACGCTCTCGCTGCAGATTGTGGAAGGATCGTCGAGCAGAGGCTTGGGTTGGGCTAGCCATACCCACGGCGCGCTTTCATTGGTTCACTCACAAGGGCTGAACACTAGATGGTCTCGGGCGAGGCATAAACTATTTGACGGATTGCGGCTTTCTGCTGTAAGATCTGTGATGTTGCTAGTAAACGACCCCAGGGCTAATCCACTTCACGGCAGATGATTCATAGCCTTGGAACAAGGAAACCCACATACCTTGCAACGCCGGAATGGACATCTCTTCCATGGAATGGATGGGAGAAGGAACCGAAACAACATTTACTAGACTTGATGATGGAAATTCCGGCTTTATTGCATATGATCGACGCAGCTTATAAGACAACAGACTGTTCCCAGAAATTTCGAAGGCTTCCCGGTGTCTGCAAGGCATATCTGAACCTCTCCAGACGACTAGAGGACTGGCATGAGGCATACAAGAGCGACTACCCGACCAAGCTACACTGGGAACGGCCGTCCAAGTTCTACGCAAGTCACACCATGCCACAGGAGAATATCCCTTCCATAAGCATTTATTTTCCCGACCTTGAATCAGGTCATATCCACCTTTTGTACTGGACATCCCATGTTCTTCTCTTCAGCAACCTCGGGATGCTCTATATGAACTGTCTAGCGAATGCACCCGAGGGCAGCCAGCCTCCCATTCCCCCGTTCCCTTGCGACGTAGAAGAGATGCATGCCATGGCTGTGAACATCGCCAAATCGGCCGAATACTTCCTTCAGCCGCAGACAGTTGCTTTGGGCGCCTGTGTGATTTCCTTCCCGGTGTCCATCGCATTTGGGTACTTCGAGCACTACAACCTCCCCGAGTGCGACTGGTTCCGCCAGATCTTCAAATACACTAAGATGTTCGGCATTGATGTGGGAGGCTTTCTGGACGCGGTAGCATCAGAAACCAATCTAGACCTTGTGGTAAGCTAGCTATCAATCAAGATGAAGGTTCCATGGTAGCTTTCTCGGGGGGAGGTAATAGTGGGGATTGTTGGTTTTCATCTGGTGCTCTAGGTGAAGGCAGTATCATTAATCTTCTCCTATATCATAAGCCCTTAGGGGTATTTCTTTTTTTCCCTCTATAACAATTTGGATTTACCAAATGGCTGCCATTTTCGGCGACGAACGACGCCTTTTTCGGCAGTCATTTGGTAACACGTGACCTTTACCTCTCACCACGACCTCATCCGCTACCACCACGCACCTCGACCCCCATGTTCGTGGCCCCACCGTGGGCGTTCCCATCCCTGCTCCATCTTTCGACGAGGCTCACCCTCTGCTTCACCGTCGCGCCTGCAACCGCCGTTTCCTGAGGGCGCCGAAAATGGCCTCGCGACACTCAACTAGTCTGAAGCTGCGATGGCCGCCTTTCGTTTTGTTGTGGCCTGTTTCAACCACTTTTCTCCCTCGCCCATCCATCCATCCTCTCGTTCTCTCGTCTATCTCCCACTTATATTATCTTTCTGACCTGCTGCATTTACGAGCGTTGTTCCCCAAATATCCCATGCCTTGAGTGACTCACACACCACTGGGTGTTTGTTCTTTGGTTTCGCTGTGGCCCGGCCTCACCTGGCCCCTCTTTAATCATCGCTTGTCGACCGCTTGCTCCCTCGAACCTATAACATGAAACGCCCACGGTCCCAACTGAGTAGACATCTGGAAAGCGACCGTGATACGGAAATTATTACGAGCAGCAGCACTGACTCAGATGGACGGTACGACGATGCTTACGAGACGGATTTGACGGAGCTGGACGATATACTGAGCTCACCAAAACGTCATCGGTCGATCGAAAGTGCAAGCGCCCCAGAGTTAGGAGGACCTGTTGGCACGGGAGTGATATATAATAATCCCCTTGATGATACCGGGATCGATCTATCTGAAATTCCCGAAGATTTTGATAAGGCGGAAGGGACAATCGTACATCGAGAGCGGATTGAGGGCCGCTGGAAAAGGTCAAAGACTCTGGCGGAGCTACAGGTTGGTGGGCTTCCGCTAACAGCATCATAGGTACTGCATCAGCAGAACACGCCTAGAGCCTAAGGTGCAAAAGTAACGGGATCCCGAAGAAGCCCTGCGTCAGGCCTCCAACAATGACATGTATCGATTCCTAGGCTGGTGTCTCAAGCTCGAGCGAGAAAAGAAGAGCCGTTACTTAAAGGGCATCCACAAATCAAGTTCATTGGAAGCGGACTGGAAAAACCTCCGTGGATATTACCAGAGGTTAACCAAGACCCGGATCAATGATCACAATAGGTCGGAAGTGCACCGAGTATGTACCAAAAGTCATATCTCTCACGGCCCGCTGGGCACCGTCCTCTAACTATTAGCAGGGCCTCAAATATCTCGTCTACAAGAATAGGCTAAATACTCAGCCCACAAAGAAGACGCCGGTTTATATCGAGGATATCGATCTATTTAACGAAACTATTCTATCAACTCAGGAGAAGAAGTTCCACCTCAGGTTCCAGCGTATCCAAATATATATATTCAACTCGCTAGGCCTATTCACAGTGCATCGGTAAAATGCACTTCTAAGTCTCCAGTTTAAGGATCTTCAAATCTCCCTTCAAAAGGATCCCCACGGCGACCCTCCAGTTCGTCTGATTGAGCTTATAGTAAGTGGAACCAAAAAGTTTCTTGGACAAACTAAACTGTAAGGTATCCAAAATTCTCTCTGTTCTTTTCTATACCGTATTCTTTGTCCTTCTCTCCCCAATTCCACCACTAGGGACTTCGGAGACCGCCTAAGAATCTCGGTATTTTCTTAAAAGATATCTTCTGATTAATAAATAGAACCACATTTACACTTCCAGAAGTAATCTATAGACCGTTATTGATTCTGTGCCTGTACACGCTGATATTTGGGATCCTTTTCTATACTCAGGCGTTTCAAAACCCAAACCTGATCTTGAACACTAAGCTTCGCAATCTCTTTATCAGTAAAGGCTGCGAGCAGCTCCTGGTACCAATAGACAGGGACAAAGCCGATTAGTATATATTCTCCAAAACCGAAGTAGTCAAAGAGATTCCGACTATTCAGTGGACAAAGCCGATGTCGAAATCCGCTATAGCAAGCATGCTAGTCACGTTCGGGGAGATTCGCGGCTGGAAAGAGGCCTTCCATGCACATCAGTTCCGATACGGAAGCGGCAAAGTGGTCAACGAGAGTGGTAAGTACCGCAATTCGCGTCAACAATCTAATGGACTCCTATATTTATCCGGATAGCTAATATTGCGCAGGGTAGGTCAGCAAGAAACAACATATACTGATTATAAAATACTCCAGTCCCCGGACCTTTCTTAACCATTACCATCCGCTGCAGCTCAATACCAATATGATCCAAGTCATCTGCGGCCTTGACCCTGACGTGGAATTGATACAAGCCGTCACGCGGCAGAGCTGTTGGCGAGACACGCGGCGGCCACGGTATCTGACCAAACAGCAAAGAGGCCAGGTAGAGGATCATTCCAATATAGAAGAGGCCCGTCGCAAGCTGGACAACGCTTGTGCTCTTTACGAGGAGTCTCAGCAACTGAGCTTACTGAGCTGGGTCCACCAACGTGAGAAAGAGCTGAAGAACACACGGCAACAGCTGTTGAGGGCCTTACAGCAGCAAGTCCAAGAGAATTTTAACGAGGAGCAAGCATTTCTGGATATTAAGGCGCAGTTGTCTGGTACAGCAGTAAAAGAAGAGAGCGAAGACAAAGAATCATCTTTACAGGATAACATGGATCCTCTTCAGCTGCTTCTTCTTCAGCGACTTCTCTCGTACCCGACATCCAACTCCGTGAAAGATAAATAGAAACGGCGCGATAATACTGTGGACACTGTTATACAGTATTATGGTGTCCTGAAAGGTAGTCCCCTTCGTGGCCGTCCTAAGTAGATTGCCGCAAAATCCATCCCATTGACAGGCTCTGAGCCTGACCTCAACGGCTCGCCCAACACTAGAGACAGCCTTGTCGAGAACATGGGGGCCACCTTCTCTCCACGTGATAAGCTCTTCCGTGCAACTCAGAACCATCTTATAGACACTTTACAAAAGCCGCAGGCTTGTTTCCAATACTTTGTAAATAAGAAACTGCTTAACAAGACTCACTGTAAGATGTTCCATGATGCTGGTTGTGTAACGCGGTATTTCGATACCCATCATTTACATGAAGACCCTCTCAAATATAATTATTGCGAGGTATTGCTAGTGCATAAGATGGCTTTTCAACGCCATGCATCTGATATCCATCGAGTGGAGAGTCGTTGGCGAGAGTCTCGCGATGTCCGATAGATCACATCGCTAAGTCATTCGTTGGAAGCATTGCAACGTGTGACGCATATAATTCAGGAAACATCCCATAGTCAATAGGGGGTATAAGGTGTAGAAATCGATTCAGAAACTTCTCACAATATTTATACTTTCTGTCTACGTCCCCTGGACAATAGGGTGTGTTTAATAACCTGCTTCCATTATCCGCGAATGAGATTCTTTTCCAATAGAGAAAAGGACAGGGAATAATAGCTGAACATGAACTACGATACCACCTTCAAATAAATGTATTAATATCCATTATCTGGCCGAACAGACCAAAGCCAATAAAAACTGCGCGTGAAATGTCACTGAGAATATCGATGATCTAGCCCACGAATATTACTAGAGTTGGAAGTATTTAGACAATCTTGAGAATGAAGGATGGATCTACAAGTGTCCCCGCTGCGAAAGGGAATTCTCTGCACTTTACCAACATACAGAGAATGTATCCCCTTACTCTTCTCTTATCAATAGAAACGGTTGTCTGGCTAAACTGGAACGTTTTATTACTCACAATCTGTAGTAGCTTAAGTAAAGCAGTGCTCTGGTAGGATTGCGCGGAAGTTCCGAAACCCGAACTTTTCTTAAGCAATTTCCGTATAATTTCAGGCATGGTGTAGAGGTTGTAAGATTAAGAGACTGCCGGTAACATGGTGATTGATTGCTTTAGCTATTAAGCTATGTTGGGTAGGTACTTTAAGATCTGACCATTATTGAGCTGGTGGCACTCTTGGGATTAGAAGGTCACTATTGGTTACCCTGTATGGTTTAAAAGGAGGGGCAGAAGTAGTATAGTTATCCTCAAACCCAAATATATACACCGTATAAGTCGGCTATTCCATGCTATTATGTCTTCGTCAGTTTCGGAGCCGTGCCTATCCGCCATTTGTCGCTCTACATTTATTCAGTAAGCAGTTTATCTAACTAAAAGGATGGTCGCTGGCGCTACAAACTACAGTCCAAAACGAGAGATTCAAGGTTCTCGTTGGAGTAGATAAAACATCATTCGAGGTCCCCATCAGGCTTTTGATCGCCTGCTCACTATCTTTCAAAGCAATATATCGTTCCAAATTCAAGGAGGCAACCGATCGGCAGATACACCTTCCCGAAGCACAGGTAGAGACATTTAACGAGATTTTTCTCTGGCGGTATACCTACCCTTCAATTTTAAGGAAGGACATCGGCCCTGAAGTCGTTATAGACTTAGCGATAGTCTGCAAGAAGTATTAAATACACCGACTTCTTAGCCAAGCTATGGACTGCCTAAAAGAGAACCTCAAGTTGAATTCTGCCATTATAAACCCAGAGACAGTATCTAAAGTTACGATAATATAATTGACGGCTCGGTTCTTCAGCAATTAATATCTCTACATTTTGCAGCAGATTATGGACCTGGACCATTGAAATGTGCCCTGACAAGAGCAGTGTTCCTCATCAGCTCATCAAAAGCAATAGCAAGCACCTCAACGAGTTCTTCATATATTTGTATGCTTCTGCAGCAGCCTATCAATTATTATATGGCTTAAAAAAAAGGAATATGCCACATGAGTACCGACTTAGGGTCCCGATGGACGGCAAGGTCCCGATGGGCTGTGAGACATAAAGTGGGTCTGACGTACAACACCAAAGAAGGGAAGGTCGTAACCTTACAATTCCACATTATAGTTATTGAGGAGCTGTTTGTCAGACTTCAGCGTCCATCGGGACTCTATCGTCCATCGGGGCCACATCGCCCAACTGGACCATATCGTCCACCCGGATCTCACCGTCCATCCGGACAACATCGTCCATCGGGGCCACATCGCCCACCCGGATCTCACCGCCCACCCGGACCATATCATCCAATACAGGCCTTCGTTTACCACATTACCAACCGCCGATGGCCAAGTGCGATTTTGGGAGATACTGACCAGTATCTCGGTTAAATGCAGTCATTTGTTTACAGGGTAGGTGAATCTCTACTGTCAAAGTTCAAGTACTGATCAAACAGACTCAGCATGCTTCCCTTTGAATACAACCCCGCAATGCAGGTTTCGCATGCGACTCACGCATATACCATAGCGCTTTGAGCGTCCATTGACTTGTATATGACTACAATCACTTTCTGAAACAGCAATATTACCTGAAGCCCCCACAACTGTAGGTATGAGAAAAATGATTGATCCGAACTAGTCGCCAGATTCAACAGATTTCTCATTATGGTGCTCGGGTGATTCGACCGACACTAGGGTCCAATTCATTCCCCGCGTCACCAACGAACCAAGATTATTTGCTACAAATAATGATCTACCCACGATATGGTACAGCTTGCCTAGTGTACAGGTATGGCCACTCTCATCCTGTCATTTCTCACTAGTCATAATGCGCTGGCCCTATTTCCCGGTCCCTTTCGTTTCAGGACATGTGGAACAAAAATAGCCAGAACAAAAGCGCTAAAGAAAGCGGCAGCGCGACAGGTACTACTTGTTTTCGTATGTTTTCATAAAGAATTCCAATCTCTGTTCGCTTGTTTACACGTCCGTGATTTACTACTTATATGAATCAATTTCTTACTTTTTCTGCTGAAATCTAAAACAGCCTCAAATGAGTAACGCTACAGACGATCTGGTTCCTGGGTCGCGTCATCCGCGGAAAGAGGAAGTATTGACATCTTATGGTCTACATGTCACCGTTGAGGGTCGGATGTGTGTGGTGCTCCCCACATCCCGTCGAAGGACCCACTTTGCCAGAAAAATGGATCAATAGAAAATGATATGTTAGCGCTGGGATGTTTGGTAGGGTGGCTGTTGTACGAAATTTCGCTTCTATACTTTAAATAACGTATCGCCCAACGCCTCTGCTCAATCCATCAGAGTGTTGAATTCAGTACACTACCAGGTATGCTATTAGTCTTCTAGTGGCACATGATACAGCATGGAGCGCAGAAAACCCGCAGGTAAGTTTTCCTATCATCTGCTCCATCCTTTCTGCTTGAATAACTCTTAGTTTGACAGTTACACCCGAAAATTATACCCGAGCCATTATCTCGCTCTCAAGAAGATATTCGAATATATCTGCCTTCCCGGGAAACAACTATGTCGACATTGGGGAATGGATGCTGCAAGACCGCAGTCTTCTCAACTCGCCGAAACGTAAAGAGATGCCTAGCATTTTCGCTTCCAGGTCCGAACAGCCTCACGATTTAGTTGTGGTTTACAACAACAGGGAAAGGAATTGGAGTGTGCAGCATTATGGTCAACTGCAGCATGAAGAGTTTTCCGCTGCGACATGTATTCCAGCAGAGGGCTCCGGGCAAATAGTTTTTCTTCGAGGCTTCCTATCGCCATTGTGGGTGTCGATCATAGGGAGCAAATACAATATTGATCCAGAATTCTTCAGGCGCCATATGGATTTTCTTTCCGCCAGCATCGACAGACATTCATATAGCTCTCCATCACTTGCCAGTTCCTCAAATAACATATTTCGACTTTGTGTGAGCACTATTCTCCATCGCGATGATTTCGGTGGACAGGACATCCAATCACAGCGGTCATACCAATCCACTGAGCTTGTGGCGTACAAGAAACAGCTTGGGTCTACTAGAGTCTGCTGCGGAGACTCCCTGGTGCGCGAGTACTCCACTGTTTGTTCGCGCTTTTCTGTGATTGAACAATGGATATCACTCTGTATCATGAAAACCGATACAGGCTGGGCTGGTAAGAGACTCCTACATAACATAAGATATCACTAATACGTGAATGTAGCCATTACCTGGATGGACCAAGGTAGGCCCCTAGAAAAATCTCCCCCAGGGCCATGGACAGGTCACATCGAGTCCAAGGCTACATCACTACCTGTCCTCCAGCATCATCCCAAGATGGCATTTCGGAAGACCACCAACCGCCTAGATCCAGATGCCAATGCTTCGGCACAAGTTCAGCAAAGCACTTTCGTTCTTCCCTTGCAATACGATTCATTGATTGCGCTCGTCAACTTGACACGTCGCGCGTCTCAGGATCCACTCTCAATGTGCATTCCATTGTTTGCGCATGCGGCCTTCTCTGAAGTTCAGTTTTTAAATCTTATGGAGTCCAAAATTCAAACCAAGATAGACACCATAGTCCAAGAAGTACCAGCTGATGCGTTGGGAACACTTCAATACTTTTCCAATATTCTCGACCGGCACGCCCAGCAGCTGAAAGATAGTATACGTGCGCTCTGCAGGTTAGCTGAGCGAGGCGGTCAAGGTATGAATGGAGTTAAGGTAGAAAGCCAAATCCCCAAAAGTGCTGTGCAGCTGGGCCTACACCGGCAGATCTCAGAGACCGAGATGATCAGAAACATTGGATCCTATGGTTCCGACAGTGCCTTTACACCGGAAAGTATCGTGGAAGACTACGAACAACTCCATGTTCGTTGCATCGACTTATCAAAAATGTGCACTCGTGGAATAACTCTGGCAATGAACAAAGCTACGATAGAGGAATCTCGTAAAGCCATTGAGCAGTCTGAACGACTGAAGAAGCTAACACTTCTTGCAACGCTCTTTATTCCTCTGAACTTTAGCTCCAGCCTGTTTGGTATGAACGTGGATCTCCTTGGCCAGAATGCGGTGGAATTCTGGTGGTTTTTTGTTTTGTGTGTCCCAATCACTTTATTTGCATACATCTTCTATCTTTGGGATTTTGAGGTTTTAAGGCGTTGTTGGGTGATGTGTTGGAAACGTTGTCGTGTTTTTGGCCGTGATATGACGGTTGGGAGGAGCGAGAAAGATTCAACTCATATTGTCTGAAGCTTTTTTGGTGTTTATAATGGCAAGGTGGAGATCAACCTCTCAACAATATCACAGCATCGGCGTAGTACTATTCGTAGCAATGTATAGTTGAAAGCCTGGCCAATTCTGGACACGTGACCTTGAATGGCCGACCAAAGACGAAAAGATGTGGAGAATAATATCATCCTAAGTTGAATGGCTGAAGATGACAAAATGAACACCCTATATAGACGCAGTATGGGCCACGTTCTCATCCGATCTGATATGGCTACGGGGACGAGGACGTTCCAACTTCGTAGTCACTATTAGTCAGGATTAACATGACGATGATACGAGTCTTTTCACATGTCCTAACCCAGAAGACGGCGCCTAAGGCGGGACGTGGCACCATAAATACTTGGAGGAGCGAATTCCATATCAACTTGTGACTAACCAACCCCAACACTCCAAAGGGATGTCATGTGTAATTAAGGCCAGCTGAAACCGATTTCATTCGGTAAATTTAATAAGAATATGTAGGGGGTGATGTTGTTAGTTATTTATCATCGGTTCGCCTCCAGGTATTACATAGGCATAATAAATCCAAGGGAAGACGCGCGCACACATGTGTGCGGCTGGAGCCTACCCCGCATTTCCAAAGCTCATCGTTCTTCTACTGGAAGCTTCTCAATCCCAGTCCGATTATTTTCTCATCCTGGAACATCCCGCTGTTCGGTAAGCGGCAGTCATGGCCACAGGGGCAGGCTTTGCGACTACCGGCCATCTTCGGGTACTACGGAATCCTGTTGACGCATCGCAGGATGGCGTTGAGTAAGAAAAGCCTACCGTCAGCTCACATCTGTTCTTCCACTTACCCTCCGGCGTAGTCTTGTTCTCGTTCCTGGCGTCGGAACTACCTCGCCGGAGAACTGGCCATTTGCTAACAAGGAATGGCTCGCCACCCTACCGGGCTCCCTATTGGGGCCACGCATCCTTGTCTACGAATATGGCTCGCCATTTGGGGTCACCAAGCCGTCATGGGAATCGTTTCTGATGCTTGGTTATGACTTTCTCGAGCATTTAAGGGACATGCGATCACAGTTGGACTCAGATCTGGTCAGTGAACTAGTTCGAATTCGTTATCTGCGAGTTGTCGGCGTTCCTGCTGATGTAGTGCCTCTAGGCAACCAACAAGCCATTCCTGATAGTCTGCCACAGCTTAGGTGGTATTGTAGTCAAGCAGGCTTTGTGCGTTGCTAACAAACAGTTTTCTCGATATGGATCAATTGTCAATGCAATTGCTGGCGTGATATTCCTAAGTACTCCGCATCGATATGGCGACAGGGCCACTAGCTTGCTACGGTTTCGAGACGTCTTAGAGGCAACAACCGGTAAAAGCTTGAGGATTCCAAACGCCCATATTGAGCAGGAAGGCGCAATATTACTGGACCTGGCAGATAGATTCGAGGGAATTTCGCTCCGTACTCCTATACTATCCGTCTATGAGCTGAGAGAATCAAAAAACAGCTCAACTACGTTGCTTCAAAAATACCAACAAGTCAGTATCGAGCTTTTGAATGGACTATGAACGCTAACCTAGATTCTAGTTAGTCAACCGCGAAGCTTGCTCGACTCATTCCCCGATGGAAACAGTCATTGGCCTCAACCTCAATCACCACGATACATGTTTTTTCACTAAGAGCGTTGGTGGTGAAGGCTTGACAGAGTTCAACTCGTTTATTCACGAGACTTTGAATGACGCCAAGCGTCTTGTGGCACTTCGACTGGAGGACCGTAAGCTCTCAAGTTATCGGAAAGCTACAGACAGGTACTAATGGTCTCAGAGGAATACCAATACGCGACGATGAGCGCCTACTCGCCCACAATGAGCGAATTGCCACTTAAAGGTGAGCTGAAAATCCATGTTTTGCCACGACACAGTACTGATATCGATTAGCGGAGCAATTGGAACTTACCGAATACCCGTCAAACAAAGCAACTGAAGGGCCTTCAAACGGAGCAACAGAAGGAACATCTCTTTCGGGGTTTGAGTTCGTACATCATACACTACCCAACGCTGAGATTCGAAAATCACTTCATCTACCATGTTTCCTTCTCAATACGCATACGGCAAACGCGGACTTCTGCGGCCGCGAAGATATCTTGGAACGACTTGCGGCCGAGCTCTTACCTTCGAAGACTGTAGTAACAGCATCAGGTACCGGTCTACGACAATTTGCACTTTGTGGGCTTGGGGGAATCGGAAAGACAGAAATCGCTCGCGAGTTCTCCCGGCGCCACAAAACTTCCTTTGATGCAGTATTCTGGGTTGGTGCGGATGAGATCGCGAAACTTGACCATCATTACCAGCAAATTTCAGTAGCACTGGGACTTGAGGACTCGTCCGACTGCAAGAGCCAAGTTGTCAGCAGGGAAATTGTGAAGGGATGGCTCTCTAACCCACGAAAACATCTCTCAGAGTCGGATGAGCTTGTTCAACCTGGCAGCGCTAGATCAGAAGCAAACTGGCTTCTTATATTTGACAACGCAGATGACCCAATGTTGTTGGCAGACTACTGGCCTCAAGGAAGTGGATCAATTCTAGTCACCAGCCGCGATCCATTGGCCAAAGGCATGTTTACAGGAAGGCCTTCGGGCTTGGATCTTGGCCCACTTTCTCAACATGACAGCCTAGCTCTCTTAAACCATCTCACTGCCAATTTCAATGAGCCTGAAGATGATACAGCCAGAAAAATCTCCAATGCGCTTGGTGGATTCCCTCTAGCTATCTCCCAGATGGCGGGGATCATCCGTCGACAGGATCTCACCTTGTCTGAGTTCTTCGAGCTTTATACGGATCATGAAGAACACGCTAGTCTTTACGAGACCAAGTTCGATACAAATTTAGTTACATATAGCCACACTCTATCTACTGTCTGGGCATTTGGAAAGCTGAAGCCTCAATCTAGACAGTTGCTGGAGCTGATTTCATTTCTTGATCCAGACCTCATTGGAGAAGATTTATTGATGGAGGCATCGGTGAAATTGATCTCAGAGGGGGCACAATTCAAGAGGAGTATTTATATTGAGGCCCGAACCGATCTTTTGCAGTCATCTCTGGTACAAAGGGATAAGCAAAACCAGCAACTATCAGTCCACCGCATTGTGCAAGATGTAATCTTGGCAACAATGGACGCTACAAAGAAACGGTTGATGTGCGACCAAGTTGTGCGAATCCTTTGGACGGGGTGGCCATCGGCTATGCCGAAGCCATCAAAAGAGCCACAGTTACCCCAACCCAGATCAGCTGGCGGTAGATTGAGCGTTGGAAGATGGCCCGTTTGTGCAGCGATTTACCCCCACGTTCTAAGAATACATCAGCTCTGGTCAGCGATTTCAAATCCCTCAGAGGCCACTAGTTTGCTTTTTGCAAAATTACTGACTGAGGCTGCATGGTGTGTGTACAAAACCGAGAGACTCTCTTTGCCGTATTGTCTAATATTACCAGGTACCAAAAAGAGCGGGGACGAACAAAGCATTTCGACGGCTTCTTCGAGACTGCTCGCGGTATTTGTGAGTCGTCAGTACACCCAGATCGAGATTCACTGCTTGCAGATATCTACTTCTGCTTAGGGTCTATTGCGATGGATACGAACGATTTCGATGGAAGCCGTATCTATAAGGAACTTTCCTTTGATTTGGTTTCCAATATCTGCAAGGAGCTGGGAACTGCGGATGAGAGATTATACCTCGCCTACGCAGAACGAGGGATCTCACGCACTCAGGATGGACGGTACAAAGAAGGCGAGGCCGACCTCAAAGAAGCGCTGCGGATCCGCAAAGCCCTCGGAAACTACATTCCCCGGGCAGGTGAGGCCAATCTGAGTTGGGCTCTTCTCTCGCAGGGCAAGCTTGAAGAGTGCAACACGCTCCTACTGGACAGCTTGGCCGGTAGAGAGAAAGCTCTGGGCAAGAATGATCGAGAATCTGTCCGGACTGGGCTGATTCTTTATGTACTCGGTAATCTCCGTGCTGCACAAAGCCAATGGGATAAAAGCTTTGAATTCCACTACAGGGCTTGGGACCACATGCGCGCGACGGTTGGCGAAAAAGATTTCTATACTGCGAGTGCCGCCCATAAGATTGCCGAGCACTTTTCCCGCTTGGGCCGGAGCGAAGAGGCGATGTAGGTGTAATAATCCAACGTGAAATTGCTGAAAATGTCTCTAACTTTTATTAGTTCTATGATCAACGGGGCGTTGGACATTTGGTCTGTTGATCCGACTGCACACAAAAATGAGATCGCTCGCAGTACATTTCTTAAGGGCAAAATTTTCGAAACAACGGGTAAAATCCAAAAAGCTTCCATCAGCCTTAGGGTTGCCTGTCGCTTGAGGAAGGAAATTACCGGTGAGGATCGAGATGTGAAGAGCTTGGCGATGGAAGACTTTGACGAGATTGTTGCTTTTTGGGCTCGTTGATTGGCCCCCTTCTCCTTTTTGTCTGCAAAGAGTATGCAATTGATAATATCATGGCTGAATTCTCGTTTGTTCTAGTCCGCGGGAGATAAACATTATCTCCAGCACTTCAGTGGTATTCAATACTTTACTTGCCGCCAGACGCCTTCACCGTTATCTATATAATGTCAATATAAAATACGCAGTATATGTACTACAATTATAGCTCTCCAAGAGCCTATGGGGTTTTAGGTGCCTATAATTAAGGCGCCACGGGACGCGGCCAAGCTAACCGGATCAAGGTATGGAAGCGGAAACCAACCCCGCAAATCAACTCCCAAGTTGAACGTCTGGCCCCGAATACCAACTAAGTTCTTCCCTTATTTCGCTCACTGTGCTATCAAGTCATACCAAGTTGACTTAAATCAGTCCCCATGGCTATCCGTGAGACCGAGTGTGTACCAACCCCCAGAGACACATGTGGATGGCCTTCAGCGGAGCGTGTTTTGGCCGTCGGCGTAGGGGTAGTACACTAACGAAAGAGTGATCAGTTTCTCGGCCATCCGCGCCTGCATTTTCGACATGGATGGGCTTCTCATCAACTCCGAAGACATAATAACTTTATCCACGAATCAACTTCTCGAGAAATATAAGAGGCCTCCCTTTGACCAGTCGATTCGAGCCCAGCTCATGGGTATCCCAGACTCGACAAACGGCGACACGTTCCACAATTGGGCCAATTTGCCTATCTCCCGCAAACAATTCGCTCGCGAGTCGACTGAAAACATGCGACGACATTTTCCGATATGCAAGCCGCTTCCTGGGGCGGAGAAGATTCTGTCGACCCTCAGCCAGGCACGCAGTGCTTCTTCGGGGAGCAGAATCGGGCTGGCATTAGCATCCAGCACCAAAAGCCGCAGCTACGAACTGAAGACCTCAAGGCCGGAAACGAAACGCTTGCTTGACTACTTCCGGCCTGACAGGCGGGTCCTGGGTGATGATCCGCGGGTGCGGCAGGGGCGAGGAAAGCCAGCACCAGATATATATTTCGTGGCGCTGCAATCATTGAATTTGGCGGCAGCGGCCTGTGGCGCAAAGCCCATCTTGCCCCATGAATGTTTAGTGTTCGAAGACAGCGTGATCGGAGTGGAGGCCGGAAGACGGGCTGGGATGAGAGTTATTTGGGTACCGCATCCAGATGTTGCGGTCGAGTACCAAGCAAGGCAGAAAGAAGTCCTGGCTGGGAGGATTGGCATAATCGAGATCGGAGACGAATGGCAACTCGGGGAGCTGGATGATGGCTGGGCCGAAAGTATACCGAGTTTGGAGCACTTCGATTATGAGAAGTACGGCATTGAGATACCACCGTGAGGATTATTACGGAACAGTGATGATAAAATCAAAGAATATTTGAAATTATTGACAGGAACTAAGAAATGTATATCCAATTTACAGCAACCACGGTGGACTTGGAGTTCTCTGACAATATAGCTCTGATTTCATGACTTTATATATTGCATGAAGTGGATAGGTGATGTCATTGCAAGTCACCTCGTGTTATGGGACTGACTGACAAGCAGCCCTACACCATATGATACTCTAGCTAAGGCGTCTATGCCAAGCCTCTACCACAAAAAATTTCTGTCAATTATCTATTTATTCTTGTTCAATAGGCACGCTTAGGTTGGAACAGCTTATTCGTCCTGTAACACCTGGGAGGGAACGCATGCTTCTATAACCGTTTTCTCTCGTGGGATTGTATAGGCAGCTCTTGAGAGGAAGCGTTAGTGTTCCTAGGGTAACAACTATTTTTTAGAGAGCTTTAATGTGCCCGTGGTCTAACGAGGTTTTCAAAAGAGACTTGCTCCGAGGATACTGGCCTAAGCGCAGCGGATAATGGGTCAGGCACCGGGATCCACCGACGAGGATCGCCGTGCTGTGGGCCATATCTCACAAACCCAATCGGAGCATGATCAGTGGACCATGGTCCAGCGCAGCTCACGGCCCGCCAACTGGCGGCAGAGCGGGCTCGCTGGCCGCACAGGCCAACGGCCAGCTGCTTATGGTAACTAAGAGATTCTGATTACTTGAGCAAAGTCCTTATTAATTAATACAGGCAAACTGAGGTAGCTATTAAGAGGCATCTTGATCATGCTGTTTGGCTTTCCTCCCTTGCTTCGTATCCTGCTGTGACACGGGAGTCGACATTTCCTCATTCACCGCCACCTCGTTTGTGTCAGCTGACCATGAATTCGGCAAATGTATTCATCCATAAGAATAAAGCCCAGCAGCTGTGGCCGAAGCGCTCCAGAAAATACTGTAGGCAGCAGGCTGAGGCGCCCAGTTTATTGGACCGCAGTTGTTTCAACAGTCCATGAGTGGAACACTGGCGGAACGCCATAATGTACAATGGAAAGTGAAGCCTTTTGCGTAGTTATTGCCTGATAAGATATGAAGGCAAGCTAATCAAAGCATAGGATATTTTGAGCCTTGTGGTACACCACACTAAAATAAATTCGTTTCGTGCCCTGTCGGGAGCCATAATTGTTCCAAATATATAGTTCCTTGCGATGATTTTAGGCGCACGGTGTTCGAGACCATGTGGCGGGCCATGTTTTCCCGTGGCAAACCGCAGTTTTGCGATTCATGCATATCCTGTGACATCTTCGGCCGTATGGGAAATTTCTCCCCGTAAAGTGCCATGTTGTGTAACATAATAAGCGCCCCACGAGGATTCTTGGCATGCGGATGGCTAGCCCTCGCGGAGAACCACACTTCTACGTTGCCATGAACACCTTGGGGGCGGTGAGGACGTATGGCACTTCTAGCCCTGTGGAAAACCACAATTTCGAGGAACTGTTTAAACCCCTATGTTTAATTTAGGCGCATGGACATACAGGCCGTATAGCAAGCCACATTTTTACATATTCGCGAACACCCTACGGGCACTTCAAGCACATGGACCACTCGACCCTATGTCGAGCCGCTCTTTGATAGACTTATGAGTGCCGTGTGAAAACAATATCCGCAGGAACATTTTGCCTTGTGGAATGCCACGTTTCTACCAAAATTATAACGACCTGCGGTCGCTTTAGCCCCAGGGAGACATTGACCCTATGAAGGTCCACATTTATCATAGACTCCAAGGTATCCTATCAACCTCTACAAAAGCTATAACGCCCTGCGGGTTTCCTTGACATATGGGAGCGTCGATCCTACGGTATGCCATGGTTAAGGGAGTTAGTAACTTTATTTGCGGCCCTGAGGGTCTCTCGCCCTCACGGACGGCCACAATTGGTTACCCATAGCAAAATTGCCTGGCGATTGCCTTATAATATAGAATGTTGTGATCTTGAATAGAGAATCTTTGTGCATTCCCTGCGACGCGCCATATTAGGGAGTCCTGTTGTGGTGCTTGACCGCATTGGGTGTGGCCACGGGACCAACGTCGGGGTCAAAAACGGCCCAGGTTAGCCGCCAGTTAGCTTGATCGTGGGTTGGGTTATACCATGGTCCGCTAAGCACACTCAAGCTAGGCTTACGAGACAAGGTCCATGGCAGGGCCATCATTCGTGGTGTTCCCTGGCCTCCGGCCCATTCATTCGAACTTAACGTTATTGAACAATTCCAGCCGTATATTGTTCCCAGTCTTGCGTCCTTCCAGCATCCCAACGCCCCAATATCCCAGGATACCAAAAATAGGGCTACTGCCTTCCGCAGATAACCGGGGTCCCTATATTTATTGACAACATGAAGGATCGCTCTATCTGGTGTCAAAACAGTGTTCAATATGCAGTAATGGTAGGGTTTCGGATCAACTCTCTTGATGTACGAATAAAAAAATCTATTAGTATGATGACTAAGTTCGGAGATGGACGCTCGGTACGATCTTCTCTCTACTTAAGGATATTATAATCCAAGCAGGTATACTTTTAAATACTATGGTCTTGGATACTTCTCATCGTTTATTGCTTTTTTATTAGGTTCTAATTGCTCAAACATGGATTTAGGGTACTGGTCGTCTCTCTCGGTCTGACCTTCTTCGTCGAATATATTTTGTTATCGCGCCACCCTCAATACAGGCTACTAGGCTCTCTACCACTTGTAGTAATATCTGCTCTGGGTTGTTATTTTTTACTTCAATTGAAAGATTATTTGATAAATGCCGGAAATTCCAGACTGTCCTGATTCCGCAACTCCAGCCGTTATCCTGTTGTGGTGTAGGCTATACCAGTTGTATTAGTGTTTGAAAAGATATTTATAGGTCGGGGACTAATACTTACCACTTCTTTGTAGGAGAATCCTAAGTTATTAAATTACTTCTCAACTAGTCTTGATATATGGAGGGTGGTAGTAGTCTTGCTCATCGAATCATAATGCCGTATTATCTGCTTGCATTCATTGATTTCGAGTAGCGAAAAATGTTGCCCTTTGTGATTGATTGGGCAGAAAAAAACCAAAGAGACCGCGTCTCGAGAGGGTTTTTTGGTTTCTTTCTGGAACTTAGCCATCTCTATGGCCTAGTGTTTTAGGGGCTGTTTGATCAATTAAAAATAACTATTACTACAGTTCTTGTCTAAAGGGACACTTAGACCATATTTAATATACGCGGGTTTATTAGAGAGCTGTATGAGAGCGTTAATAGTCCAGCTATCTAGCCACCTGCGCGGGTGAAGTCGGTCGAAGATGCTATATGGTATCTCTATGCCTTTGTTTATTGCAATTGTATTGTTACAATCAAATGTTGTCTGATTAAGAACCTTTATGTTGATATCCTGGATTAAATAATTGATTTCTGTGTTGAGTTGACTATCGGGTAGGGGGTCCTTTAGTAATTGAGTTAGTATATATTCTGATTATCTTAGGCCGGTTGCCTATCTTTTTTGAGGTAAAACCTATTTGTAGTTCACATAGATTATTTTCGGACAGTAGCTCGGCTTCTTTTAAGTCCTTATAGAATATGTGAAGATTCGGTGAATCACTCTTAATAAGTTGTTCTAGCTGTGGGCTCAGGATTTAAAGCAGCTTCATATATCTGGTATCGGTCTGGATATCCTTTATTAGGGTATACAACTATTCTATACTCAGTTTAACATAGTCCCTACTATATATTAGTAATAAAAGACATTCGCGTTTCTTGGCTCTTACCAGATGTTTTGATTGAATAATATTCCAACTCCAAGATCTTTCATAAGCTTAGTACACCGCTTGCCTCTATTAAGCTGTATTTTAATACGGCTTCGTTGCAAATATTTTTCCTTCGCAGTTATACTGACAGGACCACTTTTTAATGGAAGATTAGGCTTATCTTTATGTAGAGTAACTATTCCCACACCGCTGATCCATCTGTCTTGTATTTAGTTTATTACGTGTATCACTGCACCTTGGTCCCTCACTGGTTTATTTCTTTTTATTGTAACTGTTTTCTTTGTAAGCTCTAACTGACCATCGTACTATTCCCAAGCTTCTATATATTCAAGCATGTTCTGTATAGTATCTCGATTTTTTCAGGATTGTCCTATTTTAAGGATCTGCACCCACATCGAACCATCTGACCAATGACTGTTAGATACTCCGCTCCCTTGTGGTTGGTCTTGTTGTAGCGACTGAAGAACTTGTATATATATATCTGAGGGAACACCCTCCTTGTGTTTGCTAAGGTGGTAGATAGTGTAGATAACTTTGACAGTTAAGTCTATAATGGAGTGTGGGTTGGGGAATAGTCTCGTCGGTGTGGATTGGCCGACTGAAATAATACTTTTGAGTAATGGGGTTTGCTCTCTATGTATTTCTTCTGTCTAAGGCAAAGAACTATAGTCCATTTGTTTTATGGCAGTAACCGGGGTTAGGTTAACCGATATAGATTTTTTCTGTGGTACTGAGTCTGGTAAAACATAGGGCAATAGCTCCCCGGATTGGGTTGATGCGGAAGCGATGCTTTATACCTTGGAACTTGTAGCAAAAGCTTTGCTCACTATTGTTGTTAAGGTCCCTATAGATAATACATCTTTCTCTTCGTCACTGCGGTCGCCTTCTTGGGATGGATGGTCACTAGATAACCGCGAAGGCTTTTACAAGGGCTCGCTACGTGTTTTGGTCGGGATTCCAGGGGTTTTATTAAGATTTAGATTACCCCTAGATATACTGGATAGGGGGCTGGCTTTATGTTTCTTTAGCTTAGATGGGCGATACGAAGGATTTTTGGTGTGCTTGCGCTTACGTCCCTGGGAATTGGTAATCCCATCCTGGATTATTGCAACAATACTTTGTGCTGTTTCCAGGGCTTTTTTACACAGTTGTTGGATGCTTCTTTGAACCTACTATAATCAGCCAAAGATATTATTGGTGTGATTTGTAGTATACCTCTAGTATACGATAAAGGTCAGCGTTGACGTCTGAAGTAAATATGTCAATAACCTGGCCGAATAATGTGATCAGTATCTCGTCGGCTTTTGGCAGTTGACCAGATTTATACAGCTATGGCGTTGTCCTATTGGGTATCATGGTCAAGAATACTTTCAGACAAATAGTAAGGAATAGCCGGGGGTTACAGGTAAAGAATATTGGGACAGAAGGAAGTAGCAGGAGTTGAGGGGCTTTTATAACTGAGGAGAGCGGCTTTCCAGTATCCCAGGATACCCGAGAGCGAGCAGGCACCAACCAGGCTTTCCATCACCATGACACCCCAGTATCCCAGGATACTGAGGTCGGTAATTACCTTCTGCAGCTGCTTTAAGCCTACACATCATTGGCAATGGGAAATATCGCTCCATCTATTGTCGACTCACCGTGTTCCACTTATAATAATTGCAGGGATTTAACCAACTCTCTCGCCTGGTGGATAAATTACTGGTTGGGGGTACACTAACATATGGCTATATGTTTACGAGGCTGACTTGACCATGCCCTGTATGGTAGATCAGCTGAGAATACTAGTAATAATTGGTCCTCACAACGGTTACATTGCGTATCCCGATTCTGAGTAGTCTCCTCTTCGCGGCCTAGAACAAGCACTCTGCTAATCAAGGCTAGATTCGCTATGCTATTTCAAGACTATTTTACCCTCTCTGCTGCCTATCAATACAAGCCTGTATAAACCATTGATATAGTTATAAACGAGAACTCCCCTTTCTCTCATATCAAGTTAACCGACAGCCTAGGCTAGGATATCAGAATAGATATCTTGGTAGATCTCAGTATGGCCGCACAGAACTGTAAGCAATTATAGCTGCTTTAAACACGCTGGGCCGCCTCATTTCAAATAAATAGCAGCAGTATGGCTTGATGTCTGCAATGCTGAGCGTTTCCGAGTATAACCAAAGATGGCACCGTAGCATTATGAAGTAGATTGAGACCACCTATCCGGCCTGTTACCTTCGCGGACACCAACTTGCTGCGATAATAGGTGTTAAAAGAGTTTGTTCTTGACCCTCTAGAACACTGAGGTCTAATTATGCCCCCTGGTTTAAGGATACTACCAGGTCAGCTGCGCTTTGCCCCTGCTTGTCTACTATAATAAGATTGCCTAATTACACAGCGATGCAGTACCTGCTACACTACCCTGCTGATATACATACTCGCGGAACACAGAAGTTAATGAACGGTAGCTGAAACGATCCCATGTGATATTGCCATTAGATTGGGAGACCGGAAAGGTATGAAAGGGCTTTTATTCTCTCGACAATCATTCATTCTACAGTTAACATGTCACTTCCTCGTATTACACCTACCTTTATGTTCTGAAAGTTGCCTCCCATACTAATCTTGTATCGTACCTCCATAAGGATGACGATCAATAGATCTCGAGATTTTCTTAGGAACGGCTGCCGAACCTCTTTACGATGACTCTAGGATATTTCTATATTGGGTTCTGTAAGTGACTGCATCCACATTGATCTCGAGGACAACAGTGCCAAAGTGCCCGATGACACTGACGACGACACTGGTAGCACCTAGCAATCGCTCGCAAAGTCCCATCTGCCATAGCGAGGATGCGTCAGAGGCCTCATTTAGGAAAATTTTCAGGTCGGTGCCTTTGACTACAGGCCTAAAGCGTGACTATGCATTGTGGATGAGGGGGTGGCTGGAAGGTCTCTACCATATGAGAGGGTGGTGCAGCTGTCGACCTCGGATAAATGTACCTTCACCGTTCTCCCCCATTAGAACGGTGGCCGGGGGTCCTCGGGGAGATACTCGTTGTTGGGGTAGGCCAGTGTTGGATTTAATCCCGCGCGAAGATTCCGGACAGATAATTTATGAGGTGGTTTGTACTCAACGGTTGTAAGGAGGGTCCTGGTGTCGCCGTCGACAGTTCTGCTGCTTGGGAGAGGTCGACGTTAACTGGGTCGATGGCGTTAGCATAGTTGTCGAACCAGACTCTATCGCCTAGATGGAATTCGTCTCGAGCGTCAAATCTACTTTACATGACCGATAAAGTCTGTATTTATTTTTTCTTTGTATCCCTCTGATTCCTCTTCTTCTTCTTCTTCTTCTTGGCGGATCATAAATTGTCTTTCTTTATTAACCTAAAAGACCCGTTTGTAATGATAAATATGCAATTAACCGAATGTCCACCTCGGGCCACAATAGCCCGAGACCAGCCAAACCCCTCACGGACGACATGGACATCTGCGAGACAAATACCATCAAATTAAAACGTGTTGGCGAAGCCCAAATAGCGACTGTCTCATATGCCAAGAGTGTTTGGCCTTGTTGATACGCTATGGTGACACCCGAGGAACAAAAGGTATGCGCGACGGAGAGCAAAAGTCCGTCGACACATGTATAGCATCGGTGCTGACAGGCCTCGCCAGGTTATCAACTCCCTCCAGGCTAACTGGGTCTGGATACCAGATTGGGTTGATTCATCACGAGTCAATACTATGGGGCGGATTGTGCATTTCAGCCGTGAATTTGACCTCGCTCAACGTCCCACCCGTGCGCAATTGCATTTCTCTGCGGATACGAGGTATAAGCTCTATGTCAATGGCAACCGTGTCGCTGTCGGGCCAGCTCGCAGCAGTCCATGGATCTGGTACTATGACACGTTCGATATCGCACCGTATCTCAACCGTGGGCAGAATGTCATTCAGTTTGTTGTGGTGCGATACTTTGCATCCTCGCGCGGCGCTATGCCATTTGAGCGGACGACACTGCCGGGGTTAACCGCGGTTGGCTGTGTAGAGGCCGGCAGCACCATTGTAGAGCTGGATTCGCATAAGGGATGGCAGGCACAGGTGGATGAGAGTATCCAATTTCCAATGGGCTTGATCGATGACGGATTTCTCCACGTAAGCTGGTCCTATCCTGCAATTCAGAACACGCCACCAAACACTTATTTTCATAGATATACGAACGAGTCGCTCCGATTATCAATAGCCCAGCAGTGACCCCAAAGGCGTATGGAATCAAAACACTAAATGGCGACCTTCCACCGTGGCGTTTACGTCCGCGCGGGATCCCAATGCCCGATCAGAACCCCATTGTTGTGAACGTGGTACAAGCCTGCGAGAGCTCCATCAGTGCAGATGAGTGGTCATCTTGCCTGTCCGGGGGTGGACCATTGACCCTTTGTGAACGTTCTTCACACATGCTAGAATTTCAGGCCGACACACATTCAACAGCCTTTCTCCGATGGGCGTTCCAAGGTATCCTGGAGCCGTCGCAGGTTACATTGAGAGTGACGTACTCAGAGGGCTACGAGCTGGAGCCTCGGTCCTACCCTTTCTTTCGCAAGAAGACAAATCGGCTGGATGGAAAGACTGGCCATCTCCTGGGCCCTTATGATGCGGTCACTTTGGATATCCCTGGAACACAGATTGTGGGGTACGAGCCATTTTGGTTCCGTACGTTTCGCCTTCTACGCCTTGAGATCACAGTTGGAGACAACCCGGTCCGCATGCTTCCCCTGGAGGCGACACAGGTGAACTATCCCCTGGACGTCAAGGCCAGCTGGGCTGAGCCAGGAGATGAATACAGCAAACAGATATGGGACGTTTCGATTCGCACTATGCGAAATTGCATGTTTGACGGGTACTCGGACTGTCCATTTTACGAGCAACTTCAGTGAGGCCACTACCAGGCATGCCCGTTTAGACCCCGTCCGGAGAGACTAACATTCACGACAGATACTCTGGTGACAGTCGTGCTGTCGGCTTGTTTCACTATCTGCTCTCGGGCGACGACCGGCTGATGCGACAGGCGATCACAAATTTTGCGGCTTCGGTCACCTTTGAGGGTCTCACTCAGTCTCGCTTTCCCTCTCATGTTCCCCAGCTTATTGCCGGCTTCCCGTTGTATTGGGTTCTGCAGGTCTGCGACCACCATCTCTACTTCGGCGATACTCGTTTTGCTCGTTCGTTCCTACCTCGGATCGACGGTGTCCTCGACTTCTTCGACTTGCACGTTGATACCTTGGGCCTTGTCAGCGGTTTACCGGAGGATGTGTGGCAGTATGTCGATTGGGTCACGACCTGGGGTGCGACAGAGGATCATCCTGACAAAGGGGTGCCCACCTCCGGCCGTAAATCAAATCTACATACGTACTTCAGCATGCTCTACGCGTATGTCCTCCAACAGGCTGCACGCCTTGTCCGCGACGTTGGCCGACCGGGTTATGCAGCGGAGTACGAGGCACGGGCGGCCGCGCTGCAACAAGCTATTCGAGAGCACTGTTACGATGGACGCTTCTTCACCGATTCCACATCTGACATCGCTGACGAATTGTCCTATTCACAACATTGCCAGGTCTTTGCAGTTTTGTCCGGGACAGCGCGACCGGAAGATCAGACCCGTCTTCTGACTGAATCGTTTGCGGACTCGCGCTTCGCAAAATGCTCTTACATGATGCGGTTTTATGCCCTTCGTGCATTATCTCTGGCAAGCGACCAGGTCTACGACAGCTTCTGGCCCCAGCTATGGGACCCATGGCGCAACATGCTAGCCAACAATCTGTCAACCTGGGAGGAGGACGACGTCCGACAACGGTCAGACTGTCATGCGTGGTCTAGTGTACCTATCTATGAGTATTGCACAGAATTGGCCGGAATTCGACCTATCGCACCGGGATCGACTAGAGTTCTCTTCAAGCCACGTCTCGGGCTCAGTGATGTGATACAAGCACAAGTTGCACTGGGTAGGGACAATCTCGCGACCGTCTCGTGGGCGACCGGAGCTGATGGTGAGAAGACCGTCGAGCTGCGACTCGAGAAGCCGGTCAAAATTGTCAGTCAGTTGCCGGGGGAGTCTGCGAAGGAACATGGCCTCGTCGACTGTGTCAAGCTGGTTCACAACGCTCGCTAGCATGCATTAGACGGTAAACAGGGAGGGGCCTCAAGTAGAAGGACAAAGATTAGGGTGTGCGTTAGATTAGATTTGCGGAACTCATATTGTGTCTCTCTGTATCATCAATTGTGAACGCCTCTCCAGATAAGAGAGCGATTGTTCTGTGGTAGAAGTCCGTTCTTGCTGTCCCAAGTTAAAGTCTCTAGACAAGTGATGGTTGGTGCTGGTCGGTAGTCTTGGGCTAACTATGTCCCGTCGAGCGACATCAATGCATCACACATTCAATCATGAGAACCATAACAGCATATGGTACTCTTTATGATACGAGTCGCATTCTCTGCTCTCGAGCCAATTATTGTTTTTGTTGGAAAATGAGTCGATGTCGAGATGACTCAGCCTGTCTAACTGCATGCGGTGCCCGCAGTCTTTGACTCAGTTTGGAAACGCGATATTCTTCATACCGGCTGGACTTTAGTATATAAACCCCACGAACACCCTGGTCTGTTTTTACCCATTCTTCCTTTTTATTCTTCACTGCTTCGTTTTGTGTTTTCAAGGTTTCCTGCCCCCTGAGATTTCCGGATTGATTCAGTGTATAATCCTGCATAGCGGTGTTACTCTCTTCGATAGTAAAACATGCAGACAGCACGACTACAGCTCGTCCGGTTAACCGAAGACCATGTGGCTGGCTACCACGCCATTTGGTCCGACCCAGTGGCCACGCGATGGAGCGCGCATGGCCCCTGCAAGACGATGGAAGATTCCCGACATTGGATGTCCAGTTTGTTACTCGAAGCAAACCCACTGGGCGAGAACTATGCGGTGCTCCTCCGACCAGATGTGAAGTTGAATATCGTCTCAACCCCGCCCACAGGTAGCCCAGCGGATACCAAGGAGAGTCCCCCGTATGATACTCCGGTTCATGGTAGGTTCATCGGATGGGTTGGAACATGGAGGTCGGACCCCGTCCCTGAGGTGGGCTTCATCTTTCACCGGTCGAGTTGGGGGATGGGATTTGCCACCGAGGCGTTGGCGGCATTTGTGGAGCTATTCTGGCCATCCAAGCGGCAATTCAATGTGTTGGAGGCGTATTGCGATACGGAAAATGAGGGGTCTGTGAATGTCTTGCGCAAATGCGGGTTTGAACTCGTTGAGGTGACGAAAAAGGACTATGCCCTTCCTTGGATGACGCCGCCCGAGCGAGATACCATGCAATTTCGCCGTGTCAGGACCGATCGCTTGGAGGAGTGAACGAAGGGATAGGGATGCTGCGTATGCTGCTAGCTCGGCCGGGATAGGGCCTCTCCAACAGCACTCCCTGCGGCATCACATGAACTCATCGGCCATTGGGCATAAATGTCGTTTGGGAGAAAGATGATTACCAGGCAGAGCAGAATAGAAACTTTCTTTCTATGAGTGCGAGGGTGCTGCTGTCTGACCCACAGTTCGCAGCCTTGGCTAATTAACGCCGATAGGGAAATCCTCGTATGTATGGAGAACACTGTGTGGTGAAGTGGTTCGTATGGAGCCACTCCGCATAGCCGGAGGGTGGATCCCACGGGGGATATTTTTTTCTTTCTTTCTTTCAATGGATCATACCCGGATCCTTGGCTGTTTCACGCTAAGCTCTAATTTCGTCCAGAGAGAGAATTGATATGGTAATAAAACGGTTAGGGGATGGGTTAGTTCTCCTGTCATATCCAAGGGTCAGGGACTCAGGGCGTCGCCGATGTTTATAACTTTGCACTAGCGGCAGCGCATGACAGGATCAACGGCGAACTGTTCAGCTCAAGGGAGCGTAAGCGAGGTGTGCCAATCTCCACCGGTCCTGCAGCTAGTAGGTTCGAACCAATGTCCAACCAAATGCCAAGCCGACGAACTGGCTGCTAGTCCCGTCGTTATATAAGACGGTGGGCGACGCGATACTACCCTGAATGCCTCGGACTGGGAGGTAGAGAACATATATCACATAACAATGACACTGTACTGGTTGCTGTGGATCGATTCCTTGAAATTGTTCCCCTGACCTCAGTCACTCCTTTCTTTAAATATATTCGTTTCAAAAGGATAGTTCAGGTTCACGATCCTGTCGCGTAACTGACATCCCCTCCCTCTTTCGACATCAAAATGTACAAGCTATATACGATCCTTGCAGCTTCCCTATTGCCTTCTCTGTCTCAGGCATTCAGCCTAGACACAGTAACCAGTCACTGGAACTACACGACCGCCAACTTGGTCAGCACAACCTCGCAAAAATGCAAGGACGCATACAGCGCCGACATCGCCTGCGACCCCTTCTTGGTTCAGTTGGTGAACGCTGATGAAAAACGCTACTTCCTCGACGACATGGAAAAGGACAACTTCACCCAGACCTGCACGACAAGCTGTCACTCATCGATAACCAAGTACATTGCCAATGTCAAAGCAGCATGTAGCGAGCGTGGCGATGCCGCAGTGAGCTCATTGGGTTTTGTTGGTAGAGACGGAACTAAAGATGCACCCGTGCAGACCGTTGGGCGCATTTTCGAGTACACTCTCATGCGGTCCTGTTCGAAAGATGAGTAAGGTGCAACCGATGTTACGACAGTTTGGAAAAAAGAAATAATAAGAAAAAGGAAATTAACATCACTACTTCACTCTAATTAGGGACGGTCAAAACTGCTATATAACCCAGAGCGGCGTTCTCCCCCCGGACTTTGAGTGCAACTGGACATGCGCTCTCGCATTTTACTGGAATAAACACTTCTACCCCTACAGTGATTGGACCATGGGTGACTCTGGGTATCAGCGATATGATTCAGACGGATTTGAAGTGAAAGTCTCCAACATATTGCTCAACCCGGGGCAAAAAAAGGATATCATGGGGGATGAAAGCTGGGAAACGCTCCGCGAGTGTGGATATCGAGATCCCAATGCACCACCCTTTGATACCGGGCTCTCTGGCAAAGTGGAAGAAGATGACTCCGAACCGTCGTCGTCCCCTTCGAACTCATCCAGCGCAACAACCACCAGGGCAGGCACGCCGGCTGTGACCAGTTCCGGGACTTCTTCAGATTCGCCTATGCCTACACAAACAGGCGCGGCAGGTCGGTCTTTTGGTGTTTCATGTGGCGGTTTTGCTGTGACTGTCGCTACCGTTCTTTACACATCTCTCTATATCTAAATGGAATGATGGCGGATATGTCACCGGAATTAGTGTATCATAATAATAATACTTTGTGAAACACCGGTTGGTGTAGAATGCCTCTTGGTGATTAGTATATTCCAACTACCACTCCGAGGAGGCGTGATCCCCGCCATAGAAGACTTTATAGAAATTACTGGACGCTTTGAGTCGGCACAATTGGCTTGGGAATAGCTATCTGGGAGGGCGTTGGAAGGAAGTCAGGCACCTTTTTGTAGCCCAACTAGACGAGGCTCTAGCTGGTGGTGTGTATTCCGCTAGAGATATGAAGTGAAGGACCTTTTAAATTGAAGATAAGGAAAGAAAGAAATGTGGCTTAGATTGACAAAAGAGACAGATAAGGTCGAAAGAAGTTGGTTGATTATTTGTAAGTAAAAAGTGGGTATATAGTCGCGGCCATTAAAAGTTCCTCATGGGCGTGCATTATCAAGTAGAAGCTGTCTGGCTTCACTCCAGCCAGATGCATCCACCATCTCCATCACAGTCTTGCCTGTCTCGTCCTTTTGCTCAAGATCCACACCACCGCCTTTTTCTATCAACAGGCGAAGGAGTCTCAGGTCGCGGTTTTCGATGGCCTGCATTATTGCGTTCCATTCGCGATACGTCTTGTTGGGGTCGGCCCCTTTCTCAAGCAGCAGTTCGATCATCTTGAAGTCCCCGTCGTCGCATCTACGAACCGCCTTGACGATGGGAAGATGCTCGCCAGGTGCATTGGGGTCTGCGCCGCCTTCATTTAGCAAAAACCGCACAATATCTTCGTGGCCCTCGCGAAGGGCGGTCGTGAGCGGAGAGAATACTCCACCGTTCTTGTACTCGACGCTGGCGCCTGCCGCGAGCAGCAACTTGATGCTGTCGAGTTGATTGGCCAACACGGCCAGCTCCATGACCCCTTTGTGTGCCGCCAGGTCTGTCACAGCGGGGAGGATCTGTTGCAACAGTGCCGGGGACCGGACGGCCATACACACGGGCCAGTCTTGGCCACGTTGGTTGGGATCTGCCCCATGCGCCAACAGGAGGGTCAATAGTTCGACATTGTTATCACGAATCGCAGTTGTAAGTGCGGTATGGCCTTGCTCATTGCGGTCGTTCGGGTTCGCACCGCCGTGCTCCAGCAGCCACTGCGCAGCTTCTCCGTTGTTGACCTGCACGGCCATTTCGACAATACCTGGTGGCTGGTGAAGGTCTGCGCCAGCATCCACGAGGTCAGGAAGAAGATGTGTCCGGAAGTGCGTAACACACTTCCACGCGGGCCATTCTGATGCCATGACGTTGGGGTCCGCGCCACTTGCCAACAACAGCGCAAAGATGTCTCCACGGTTGTCGCGGATCGCAGAGCATAAGGGCGTATAAATTCCATCCTTTTTAGAATTGGGGTCCACGCCGGCTTGTAGAAGGATTCGCACGGCATCAATGTTGTTGATGCCGGTTGCCTGTTCCATAATACCTGGGGTCTTTCGGACGTCCGCGCCACGGGCCATCAGGATTCGTAGACATGCCGGCCGATAGATGGCGGACCAGAGCACATGTTCCGGTCCGGGAAGGTTGGGATTCGCTCCATGGTCTAAGAGAGTTGTCACTATCGTCACCTGGTCGGCTTGGACGGCTTCAAACAACGCCGACTTCCCTTCCCGATTCTTCAAGTTAGGATCCGCACTAGCATCCAGGAGCATATCCACCAGCCGTTGTGGTGCCTTTCTCCGGATCGCTTCTATTAGTACTGTACTGCCATTCCTCATCTCATGATTGGCATCTGCTCCATGCGCCAACAGGATATGGACAAGACCTGTTTTGAGGCTGGTGACGCACAAACCCAATGGAGACTCTAGCTCAGATCCGACCATGAGATTTGGGTCTGCTCGGTATTTCAACAGCAACGTCGCACCATCCATAAACGACCCTTCCACGGCCGAGTAGAGTGGTGATCTTCCTTCTCTGTCCGCGCCATTGGGGTTGGCCCCAAAAAGGAGCAGCAGACGCATCCCTTCATGGTCACGGTGCAGGATTGCCTCATTCAGCGGATGTGTATTCTCTCCCATATCTGGCGATACACCACTGTCCAGGAGCTGCTCCATTAATTGATGGTTTCTGGCTCGCACAGCAGACGCTAAAGCATTCTTCAGATGGCCGACATTTGCCGCGCTGGTATTACTCGGCGTTCGTTGTGGCATACTTGGCAGATCACGCTTCCGGTACGATGCTTTGCTGGGCAGGGCGGAGCTTGGATCCATGTCGATGTCCTGGGCTAGAGTGGACGCCGACGAGCTCTGGAGGTAGTGTTGGTCGTCACCTTTGCCGGTTGTATTTCGAGTCCTGATGCGTGACAAATCTAGATCTCTCCCTGGCTGGGAGCTCGACAGTGAGAGAGAGTCTAATGACAGGACAGACGACAGGGTTTCCGGCATGGCCTCGGAAAATACTCCACCATGGCTCCCAGAACCGCCATCTCTGCTAACATTTTCCTGGCTGGATGATAGCTTCGGCGGCACGGGGGGAACCGGCACCGAGGGAGGGGGGCCAGCGGGTGCTGCCTTGATGGCGTGCGATGGTTGCTTCATCTCGGCGATCCCCCGTTCCAGTGATTTCGCCTTGTTGATGCCAGCGACTGATCTCCCTTTCGCCATGCGATCCAGTGCTGCCGCAAGCCCGGCGTATCCGACTCCGACTGATTCCTCCGGCTTTGTATCACCAAGGGACCAATGGAACGCCAACACACTGATCTGCAGCGCCTCCATCGTCTTTTTGAGCGACTCCCGGATCTTGCCCAGCTCGTGGCTGGGTCGGTTCCACCCCCTTTGTAGCCTTCCCAGCGCCCCGCGGTGTTCATACTGGGTCAGCTTGGTCACGACGCGGTCCAGGTGCTGGAAGTCTCGGTATGCCTCAGTAAATTTCTTCTCCACTTCCTGAACAATGATTTGCGGCAGCGGCCTATTTGCTGTCATCGACTCGCTAAGACCAGCCTCAATGGTCCATAAGGAGCGACAGGTATCAAGAAAGACTTTAGAGAGATCTCCAAAGCCATCTGGGATGTCGTGAACTGTACTTAAGTAATCGAGCATCCGAACAGAGATGCGATTGCCCAGCTGAGTCGCCTGGGCGGAAATGGCAAAGACAGCATCCTCCGGAGTAGGAGCCATGACACTGCGGGATATAAGGGGTGTTTCGTATGATCTCAGGTGGGGATTCTTGTTGCTTTATGTCCTGTTGTCCGTTTCAGTTCGTGGTTTGTATTGGTTTCTTTTCTTTTTTTTCTATTTTTTCTTTTCTTTTTCCCTCGCGGAAGGTACGACGCTGTGGTTTTAAAAAAAAAAAAAAAAAAAAGAAAGAAAGAAAGAAAGAAAAACCTGGAGCTATTTGGTTTCGTCAGCGCATGTGGTACCTGTTAAAGCCCCAACCAGTCGCCAATTTACAGCTCGCGTTGACCCAAAATGCGATTGCCTTGGGGCATTGGTCTTATTGGATCATACCAATTGCTCCGCTGGGAAAGTGGGCCACGCAAGAGCCCGTCGCAGGCACCATGTGCTAGTCAAACAATTGGGGTTCTGGGTGGGCACTCCCCTTATCCAGGATGATCCGAGGCCATGAGCTAACCACGATCCTGGGAACCTCAACGACTGGCTCAGGGGGGCAGGGGCACATCGCGGAGTACAGTCTTTTGCATGTAATCTATTTGGTACATCTCCAGGCCGGGTGCAACCAGACTCCCGGTCACCATTGCTTCTGGTGCAACGTTATTTGTTGTACAGAGTCCATCCAGCATTACACGCTCGTCGCATAGCATGAGTGATTTGCGGTTGACCGTTGGGCGGATCGTGATCACAACCCCTCCTCCCCCTTACGTTCCGTGGAACGCGCTATCTAAATCCCCGCAGAGGACAGAGTTTTCCCAGTCGGGTGGGCTTCAGCTGAGGATGAATCTTGGATCGAATGCGCGAGAATCTGACGCGATGCCAAGGGGAAAGTTTGGCGAACAAAGTTTAGGGTATCTTGGCACGTGTTCGAGACTGCGATTCGGCAAGTCTCGTCCGCACGGCGCCCCAAATTGGTCATAGTTGCGAAAGATTGGCTACTGGGGCGCCTCGTGCAAGATGGGACACTGATGTTGCGCTGGTGGAGCCGGGTGGCCATGAGAGAACCAGACTCTGCCCTGATGCCAATTGAAAAGAAGCATAGCCGTGGTGTACTCGATATCTGTATGCAGTATCATTCAAACTTCCGCGGATGTTGCTCCGGCTTCTATTTCAGGCATTCGAGAGGTGTCACTGCACTCACCCCACTATTAGCACTGGTCTGTTCCTGGATCCCTCGCCCATTGATAGATATCCAATCCAATTCCTCCCCTCTCTTCTCCCCTCCTCCCCCCTTTTTTTTGTTGTCATGATCCATTTTAGAGACCCAATTTCGTAGAAATTTCGGACACGGGGAAAGTCGGTGTGGTCGGAATCTTTGGGGCCGCTGAAACTAGGCTCATGGCTAGTGGTAAGCCCTAAACCTCAAATTGCGCTTCATGCGTGTGATCGTCCCGGCCTAAATGTCTCACTAATTCTCGCTCTGGAATGAAAGGAGGCTCCTTAACCAGATCCCAAGCTGGTTTATTTAACTGCCTAAGCCTGATATGATAATGAACGTCTCTCCGCGTCCAAGATGGACAGACGATCGCCTTCCTGGTTCTTATCCATGTTTCATACCTATTCCTTTTTGCTGTCCGTGTGTCTATTTTCGTCCCATTTTCGGTATCTTCCATACTTGATTCCCTCCGAATCTCCGAGCGTTATACCTTTTTTTTTTTTTCTGGCTTTCTTTCCATGGATAGACATCATCATCGTCGTCACTTCATGGTTGTAGTGGGTACAAAATGATTCCTTGAAAACTCCACCAGGTGGATCGGGGGTTATTCAGCCATGTGGCCATTCAACGGCCGCAACGAATAAACCACGTTCCAATCTCAAGCCAGATGCCCATCACCGGTGGAGTTCTCAACGACCGATCTTTCAGAGTCTAAATAGACCATGATTTCGTCCTTTTGCTCCTCCAATGATGCTCTCCCGTAAAGATCTCCACCCACCCCCAACAGCCCACATCCTTCTCAAGAGTGATGGACCCAGCCAGTTTCTGCAGGCGCGCAGGCGATCAGCAATGAACGAACCACTTACGCCACAGGAGGTGGGGATTCTCATATCATATCATAATCCCTTGGGATGCTCGTTACTTTGGTCCAATCGCATAGTAAGAAGTAAATTGCACGCGATAGACGAGAAACAGAGAGAGGCCCGCAGGTGAGCTATCAGAACAGTTTTTTTTTTTTTTTTTTTTTATTTCTAGGGCAGTGAAAGCAACCTACCTATAGTTAGATACTCACGTCAAATAGCCTTTTATGGCTGGTTCCTGGGGTTTCAGGTAGACGCATGAATCTGCAAGTTACCAGACTCTGACTGCCGAAGCTTAACGGGGCCTTTCGCATACGTAGTGCGTTTTCCCTCTGGACCGGATACGTTGTCGATCATCTGGCCCTGGGGAAGCGTTAATCAATGCATGGCTCAGGGCTCCAGCTCCAGCGCCAGCTCCATACTACTTAGTGTCTACCAACGATCAAGGCTAGTGTAGGTCGGGGAACACGGCAATAGGCCGCTAGGTACTACTCGGTACATGCAGCATTTTGCCTTTTTTCTTTTTTTTTTTTAGTAGACGCATGTATAGTATGTACCAAGTAAGTGATGCTACTAAAGTACACCATGCCATCGAGATACCCTATCACCACATGAATAGTCGATGCACGACAACGAGAAAGGGAATATATCCCCACTATGTTCAGACGGGGTCACACACACCCCCCCACATGCCTCACTGTTGAGAGTCCTCGTTGTAGATCATAATCAGCCTACCTCTCTCTCTCTCTTTTCTTCGTGGTCAACTTTCCTGCGATATTACACAGATCTCCTTCGCCTGCCACTGTCAATTTGTCAATAATGGGGGGCACCATGAAAGCCCGAAATACAACTTTCATTTCTTCAGGGATTTTTTATGAAATTGAAGCAACGTTATTAAGATATATTTGCTTGATAACTATATAATGCGTCAATGGTTTTTTTTGGTAACAGAAAAAAGAAGAAAAACAAACAAAACAAAAAGAGACTGAGAAAAACAGGAGAAACTAGAAAGAAGGAAAATACAAGGAAGCAAAACAGAGGGGAGATCCCAGTCCCAGTACGTAGCGAACCATTTTCCAAAGGGTTGAAGAAAGCCAGTGACTAGTTACGCCCCCAACCCCAGGCCTTGGGAGAACAACTGCTGCTGCTGCAGTTGTCTCTTAATACCGTCTACTACTTTCGTTGTGATACAACCAGCTTCCTCTGAGTATAGATTCCATTTAACATCAGAGATTATCATATAAAGTGGCCTGTTGCTTTCAAAGAGTCTTGCAAACTCTTCGGGGTGGCCAAGAATAAATTGATTCGGTTTCATGTGTCTATATAAGGGTATATATTGTTAATTCTCTTTCGATATTAAGCCCAACTAGGCCATGGCCAAGAAGGTGTCAAAGCTTACTATTTCAAGGATGGACGATAGCACGTACCGCCCAGGGCAGAGCCCTGAAGGAAGTGTGGGCGTTGATGAGTGATTTGGGAATATGATGGATATTTTTTATTTGAATGCTATTCAATCAGGGTTAAGGTGGATTATTCGGTGTCTCAATCGAGTTGGAGAAAATAAAATGTTTTGATTGTTTTCCTTCACCAAAGTCCATATATATCTATCTTGATATATATCATTAGTTTTCTTTAGTGTCCACTAAAACTGGATAGACGGTACATACTTTCATGGCTCTCGATAGAGAGCCATTGCTAACCAAATGCTCATGGCACCGAGAAATTTAGATGGTTAGGATGGGTATAGGGAGGAACCTATGGGCAGAGATTGCAGCTGAGAGCTCCGTCAGTTGGCTCATTTCATTCTTCTGGGAAATGGTTCGCTGAGCATGATCAGTTCCAGAGTTCTTTCAATTGAATAAAGCATCCCTAGAGAACTGAATTTTGTATTTCAAGAGGCTTTCAACAGCGGAGCAGGTGGAAAATATCCGAGAGAGCGTCTATTAATGAAACGATATTATATGCCAGAAATCATTCAAAACTCTTATAACCAAAGTCCCAAATTACAATCATGAATGCTGAGTAGCTTGGAGGATAGCACGGGAAGCACAGAAAGCATAAATAAACCGCTGTCAAAGTCCCCAGATATAGGCGTTGATCAAACCTTTTGCATACAAAGAACCCCGTCCTTTGACGTCCGCCTCTCTAAGGCTATAGTCTACTATCATTGGGCCCTCACCCAATCCCCGGCAAATCAATCTCGAATCCTCTCGCATCCTCGCAGCACCTGCACGCTGATGTGCAATGCCCAAGATCATTTGGACGTTTCGAGCTCCGAGGTCTCTATGCAACAACCGCACCCTCGCCCACAACATCCACCCGCTCTTGCACATTCAATTTGCAGCCATTTTGAAAGATACGAGTCCCCCTTTTGGTGGCGGGCATATAAAGCTCGCTTTAAGAGCTCTTGTGGAAAACATCTGAGTATAGCTTGAATCTCTCGTTGTCCCAACCAAACACTGTGATTAACAGCCTGGAGCCTTTGTTGAATGCTCTCCATCTCGGCCACCAGGGTGTCTGAGACTGATGGGTTTTCATTGAGCTACTAGAAGAGAGTGTTATGCTTAACCTACAGGTAAGCCTCATGCTGTACAAGGATGCGGTGGTCAAATCAGGCTTCCTCGTAGGAACGAAATTTCTTCCAAATCTAAGGTTGGTGGCTGCGCTTTTCGAAAGTTGCCGTTCTGCTCGAGCTTATCCTCGAAATGCTGCAGAAGCGGCTCAAAGATCTTTGCAAGGCGATCTCTCAGAGGCATTGTCAACGGTAGGTTCGTATAGGGATTTGGCGAGAACGATGTACATGGAGAGAAGGAAAACCCTTTGGTAGTACATGTCCCCAGCGTTATTGTTTCATCACCACCATTGTATCATGTTGACCATTGTCAAGGTTTCTATTGCTATCCATCAGTTGTGGCCTAACAAACAGAGGTGTTCTCTTCGGCACTGATGATGCCGACTCACCTCCAAAAGCTGCGACAACGAGGGAAGCGGTTGCCCATGAAATTGCCTTATATTTGCTGTCGTTGTCCACAACACTCTGAGCTACGGATTGCGCCTTCATAAAATATTATGCGTCATTCTAATTATGTATTCTTATTGTATTTGCTTTTCGAAGGAAACTAACTGGTTCAGCCAATGCCTTCTAGTTTTTAAGAATTGGAAGGATTATAATATATATACCTCTGTGGACTCCCGCCCTTGTTGTACCAGGAAATAATTAACCAGCTCTTTTCTTCTCTTCATCGAAAAGAAAAAATTAACTCCAATCAAATACAAATCCAATTTCCAGTACAATACTTACTTTTTCACAATTCAAATTTCAATATCACCCCCGGCACCTACAAACACCCCAGTGGGTGTCTCCGTTGGTGTTCATGTTTTGGGTCTCGTCAGGCTCATTTGTTCTGAGCGTTATTGGTACTGAGTTACTTTCCATAGAGAGTAACACAGGAGAATATAGACTATAACGCTTTATGTAATTTTAGAGAGAGAAAACAAAACGAATAATAATATACACTACTCTATTCTATAATTATCCCGACATCGGGGGAACATGCCCCCCAGCGCCCCGGGAATTTCGACAGCTCTTTTTTTTCCCTCACACATACGACATGGCAATCTCTACTGCCTACCTAATCATGAGTACTTGAATCGAATCTATCCGTACTACTAGAAACTTATTATACCCAGAAGGAGAGGACATGGTGGCAAGCGATAAAGAATACATTTTGCAACCGTCGCAAAGGGCGGCAGGCACATGATGTGGAATTTCGATAATTTGGTAAATGATAGGACCAACTGAGAGACTACGACACTATCATATTTTAGTCTCGAACCCGCAGGCAATCTCGCTACCTTGTCAGGTTTTGTACACAAGACAGTTCCTTCTGGCACACAGTTCCGCCTTGGGGAACCGTGCCAGGGCCCAGATACAACCACTATAAACTTTAGCAGCAAATGGTGAAGACGCTGGTTAAACGGTCCTGTGAGACCTTGGGGGTCAACTAGATTGAGGTTTCCACTAGACAGAATAGGATGGTGAGCAGGGCAGGACGGGGACAACGCCAAGGATGGAGAAGGGGAATACCTGCGGTGATGCGCGATCTAGTTGTGTAGAGGTATTTTTTCTTTATTTGATCTCTTGTGTATAGACTCTGTTTAGGCGTTGCGGACCAAGATTCTGGTTCTGCTTCAACTGGTGGGCCGCCTGCATAACGAAACGTTCAATAGTTAGACTTGAACAGGTTAATAGAATTTTGATTGATCTATTGATTGACGCAAACTACAGTCATGAACGCTGAGTCGCCCAGAAACAACGATATATACAAGAGAGAGATATCATTGAAAAAAGATGCCGTAATCTATCTACAGTCCACATAAAACTCTAGAGACTCTGCTTGCCGGCCGTTTCAATCGGCAGCAATACCATGGCCACAAAGGAAACCAAGAGGAGCGCACCAGATGCATAGATGGGGGCAAGGGGGTCCGCCGAAGCATAGATACCGATAATCGGGGCACAGAGACCGGCAATACGATTCAAGCAGCTCGCAATGCCCGTGCCCGTGCCTCGGTTGGGCGCCGGGAAGACTTCTGGGGTATAGGCATACAACACACCATACATAATCATCTGCGTAAACGATTCCAGGGCAGAGCAGACCAGCTGCGTGTCGGGGGTTTTGGCCGCGGTAAAGCAGAAGAGCAAGATGGCCGTGAATAAAGTGGAAACAGCCATCGTACCTTTCCGACCCACGTACTTGATGTCGACCATGTAGCGAGCGAGAATGGGGCCAACGAGACCGGTGACGGACGTGATAGCATAGTTACGATAGGTCTCACTGGTGGAGGCCGATGAACCGAGATATTGGGGCAGGAAGGCGTTGAATAGAGTGTATCCCATGCCGATGGTGGTCCAGCAGAGCCAGATGAGGACAGCTAGATTAGGCTCGTCAATTTATAACCCGATAGGCAGAAAAAAGAAAAAGGTATGCGGAGAGATGACTTACTTGTGATGCCGAGACGCTTTGATGAAAACAACGGACCGATCTGCTGCATAGAGAACTTGGAGAGAGACCGGGCGAGGATCTCTTTGTTGGAAAGATTCTGGACCTCGGCCGACTCCGTACGTCCGCCAATCTCCTGCAGGATTTCTGTCGTGAGCCACGTCTTGGTCTTGTTACGGTGGGCGACACCGTGGATCGCCGCAACGGCCTCGTCGTCTCGGCCTTTGGCGATCAGGAACTTGGGCGATTCGTACAGCTTAAAAAAGCAGAATCGACAGATCCAGAAGACCATAGTGATGGCGCCGAGAGTGAGAACGAGGTACCGCCAGCCCATGTTGTCTGCCTTGGTACACGAGCTGGCATCGGAACAAGAATAATTGGGGATAAAGGCCCAAGCCAGCATACTGGTCACGGATTAGTACCGTTGGAGATTATCATACTGTAAGTAGATGGACGGGCACACCTGGCAATGAAGGTGCCCACCGACCAGAATACGGCCAGCGAGCTCAGAATATGTCCTGAGGACGTGGGCAAAAACTCAAGGAAGATCGCAGCATCTACAGGCAAGTTTCCACCCACTCCTAATCCCAAGCAAGCGTATAGTGAACAAGTTCTGGTACCTCCAATTAGCCATCACGATATCTCAAACCCGGGGGACTGATCGTAAACTCACCCTACCCAGGTGCTACCGCCGCCCGATGCCAGACCGAACGCGCCACACAGGAAGAGGGTGGTATTGAAAGCCAACCGACGTCCAATGATATCAGACGCAAGACCCCAGAAACTAGCACCAACGATGAGGCCGACAAACAAGGCACAAGTGGTGAAACGAACATAGGATTCAGAGATACCAAATTCCATTGACAGCGGGGTTAGAGTCAGAGCAATTCCCTGCGCACGATCACGTTAGTTTGGTTGTTCCCTTCGGTTGACACCCATCCTGATGAGGATCGCAGGGTCTTTCTTACCTGTAACCAGAGGCTGTCGGCATGAAGTGGTTAGCACGAGGTCACATGGCTTTGGGTCAGCCTGCTTACTTGTCGGCAGTCCAGCCAAATCCACACAGAACAAAGAGCTCCCATTGATAACGGCCCATACCGATATCCTGGATGGCTTTATTGATGATTTTCGCCTTGCCTATAATGAGCTCGCGGTTAGACATACAAGGTCCCTAATCTAGTCCAGGTAGAAAGCCATGGCCGGTGGGGAGGGAGATGGATCGAAACAGGGCAGAGAGAAGGAATGGTTGGGCAACAGTGGCAATGGTATAATCGCGGCTCAGTTGGCTTAAATAAGGTCACCACGACGAGGCGAAAGGAACATACGATCATAGACAGAGTCATGGCCCGCGGCGGCAAGGGAAGATTCGACCTCTGCACGAAGGGCTTCCAGGGTTAGCGTGCTGCACTCGGGCGCAGAGCCAGCGCCCTTTTCTTGGGTATCTAAGCTGTTGACATTGGATTCGGTATCCTTTTCTGAATAGGGAGTCGAGTTTGGGGCATCGGCAAGGGGGATCACGACCTCTGGGATTTGCTGCCGATCTCGCTGCAAGGACTTCATCCAGTTATCCATCTTGATCCGGCGTTTGGGCAGGTCGCAAAGGGGATCACGATCGGAATGAGGGCACGTGGCAAGAAGCAGAGACCTAAATGCGGATGGGGCTTCGGGATCCTAGTAGGGCACTTGTGTCTGGGATGGCTCCGGAGTCAATCCGTTGGAATTGCCGCTGCTGGGAAGCTCTCTTACAACCTAGATCGTGAGTGGGCAAGTCGTTGCAGGGCGCTATTCAGGGCAGATGCTTGGTGGCGCAATGGCTGGCGTGAGACCAGGATTGGGCAACAAAGCTGCAGAGGGCGTCACAATAGAGGTTGGCGCAATGGAATTCTATCAATGCGACAGGTCGCTCTCTAGCTTTTCCGCTTGGGCGCGTGGTTGAATATCCGGTTTGGATCTCTCGGTCCTAGAATTTTTTTTTTTTTTTTTATATCTGGTGTTGTCCGATACCACAGAGAAAGAAGTCCGTAATAATTTTGTTTCGTATATAATCTCGGCTCAGTAGCCCGGTAACCACACTCCTTCACAAATCGATAACACCGTATAAAAGATAGATACCAGTTGATTCAGTCGCAGGGAGAACCAGACGAGTGAACTGGGGGGGAGGGGTAACGGAATACCTCCTCGAAATGGGGCAAGTGGGGAGAGGATTGGATAGAATAATGGAGAAGAGGATAAGATCGAGATGCAAACAGCGAACGATGGAGAGGGGGGGATTGTGCGCCCTATATAACACACGACTCATGCAACGCTGCATCTCCACTCTAGGACTAATGGTAAAAACTTGACATAACATCAACGCATAACGAGCAGGCCCACCGCACTAGGCTCGACACCGAAACATCAGATTGAGCTGATGCTGCCCGTGTCCAATTTGCTTCTTCCCAGCACGAATACCCCATGTTCGGTGTGAATGACAGGCATGTCTTTCTTTGGACGGGCCACAACCATGGGCAATGGCATATCTAGTAGTACTATGAATATGAAACTTGAGGAAGCAAGGTCGCTCTCCTCAGGGCGCGTTGGGGTTGAGACAATTTGCCTCTTCCTACTCGGGTCGACCCTGGTCGTGCGGAATACTCCGTATGTGGGTGACGGTGGAGATTTGAGAATGGGGGGAGAACCAGCGAACGGCCAGCGAGAAGGGGAACCCAGGGAGGAACAGGAAAAAAAAAAATTTTTAAGATTGTATGATTCGATGTCGTTGGGGTAGACGTCGCAGTACTTAACAAAATCGGCTGGGTGGGGCGGCATCTGGGTCAAGAATTTCGCTCGCCATCGAATGGCGCATGCCAAGTCCTTTCCCCGAAGGCCAAATAGGAAAGGAAAGTGAGTGTCCGGAAATTGTCATCGGCTTCGGCCGCTCGAACACCCACTTGGTGGTTGACTAATTAGCCGAGCATCCACCAAAAGCCTGTGGAATCCATCCGGCTGTTTTCGGATATTGACGTCATTCGAGGACGAAGAAGGCCGGGGAAAGCGAACAACGTGGAGTTGGCGTGATTGTTCTGTGAATTTGGTGAGGATATCATGTCGCAGTAGTAGTTGGAGTAGGAGGAGGAGTGGATTTGGTATAGAGTGCACCTCGGCATCGGAACAACCCTCGGCATAGCTGACGTAATCGCATGTTCCGAATCCGGTCGCATAGTTAGTTATTTATCTCTCTCGGTCTCTCTTCTACAGCATCCTCGTCGGCCGCCTACGCTCATGTGGGCAAGACAAGAGGACCAGTTCCATTCATAAATGGGGAATGGAAACGCGCTAGCCCTCATCTAGATACTAATTCGTCAAGTTAAAATGCATTGTGACTATCCTGAGGCTAGCTCATATCAGAGAGAAAGGGGAAACGAAAGAAAGCAAATCATGGAAAGTAGAAGAGGAACAATATCGGCTCTAATCCAGGAAGACCAGTTGGCCATCCCGGTTAGAGATCCGCTCATCCAACCTCACCCATGCCCGATCCCATCCCCCGTGACCATTCGCGAGTTCGGCCTCCAGCACTTTGCCCCCATCGACCAGCCGGATATTCCGCGCTGACGCTGCAAAGTTTCCATTCCGCGCCCACACAAGCTTGCCGTACTGGTTGGACAGCACGCTGTTGAGCGAAATCGAAGCCGGGCGCATCTGACCTGAGATCGCACCACAATGGGCGACGAGATCATGACCCCTCTCCAAGCGGATATCGCGAGATGAGGCAGAGAAGTTTCCACGTAGTGGAGTTGAATCAGGCCTGGGTGGTCCATTATGCGGGGGCGGTGAGAACATAGGAGGAGGGGCATGTTGCTGGGCGTATTGCTGGGCCTGTTGCTGGGCCTGTTGCTGGGCCTGTTGCTGGGCGGCCCACTGCTTTTTCTTTTCCTCCTCTTCCTTCTTTTCTTTATGCTTCTTCATAGCGTCCTGCGCGACTGAGCCGGTTATCGCTCCTCCGATGGCGCCAAGAAAGCCGTGGTTGACCTTATGACCACCATATGCACCGGCCGCCCCGCCCGCCACTGCACCGAGAAATCCTCTCTCCTTCTCCTCCCCTTCAGCATTTGGGGCATCGGGGGCACCGGTGGACTGGGAGGAATATGGTGGTGGAGCTGGCGAATATTGGCCGTAGCCCGCCTGGTTTGGCCGGGGGGATTCAGATTGGGGATATGGTGGCTGTCCTCCATATGGAGGGTTTTGATGATAGTTTCCAGCGGAAGGGGCGGGACCCGCCCATGGTTGTGGACTATGTGGCTGAGAATATTCTGACCGCGCAGGGTACTGTTGATTCGCAGAGTTGTAGTTGTAGTTCCCCTCCGAAGGGTTGGGGCCTGATGGAGGATACGGATAGTAGCCACCGGCGTTCGGCTGGTTAAAGGACTGGGGAGACGAGTTGGCTGGTCTGTTCTGCTGGGGAGGGTAGTTGCCTTCCCCATAGCCGGTGGGGTATTGCTGATCCCCACCAGAATGTTGTCGCATCGTCATGGTGAAAGGGCGAAAGTGGTGACGGTGGCAGTGAGTACGACGGAAAGGCTAACTAAAACACCACAGGAAAGCAAAAGGGCAGAGAGTTACGATCTTTGTCCTTGTGCTGGATAGGAGAAAGGAGAGTTGCCTTATATTTATACGGCCCTGACCCAAACAAAAAGAGGGCAGAGGTGGGGTGGCTGTGCCTCACAGGGCTGGACACTGCCACTGCCGAGAAGCCACACTTCCTTGGCTCTTCGTCATTGACTTTCAAGTCACCTGAACCTGAGGCTGACGACTTTTTGCATCCTGAATGGGAAAACCCATTCAGAGGAGACTCTGGACTGAGAGGCCATTCAGCGCTTCATTGTGCTAATTTTACTCCTAGGTTTCACTCATCCGTCGCCATCCTCATCCTCATCGTTTTTTTCATGGCTGCCTAGATGACGCTTAAGTGTACGACTAGCGATTGTCTCCACTACGCACGGCCATAGGGCTGATTCTGGCCCAATCAGAGCCGTCCCCCAAGCATCAAATGCAACTTAGTTGAAGTCGAGAAGGAAAGCTTCTGCATAGCACATCACACCTGTCTCGACACGGCTATGGGTGAGATACCCCGACTCGATTTGGTACTCCAAGTGATAATAACCCTCCAGGGGCCGAACAGAAGGTGTTGCGTGTCGGAGAGCCCATGGCACCTCCCATAGATAGATCAAACTGCGGGTTCTGGAGGCGACTCAAATAGGGGGCATAGAAATGGCTGCCTGCCCCATGTCTGCTCGACGGCGTTCAATCTGGGTATGACCGTATGAGACGAACCCCATTGGTCCTTTGGGTCAAGGAATAAGCCTTCACCTGCAGGAACTCAAGGTGTCACCCAATCCAATACTGGTGCTACGCGCCCTTAAATCGTCGACACACTCACTTGCCCAAGAAATCTTCCAATCAATTCCCCCTCACCGTAGCCATGCCGTCTGCAGTGTACGACCCTTCGATCGTCTCACTGGGCCGTGCAAGATATAAAGCCATGGAGGGGGTTTTATTCCCAAGTGTCCTGGCTTCCAACCATCTGAGATTATCGGGCCTCCTTTTCCTATCATAAACCGTTCATCTTCTTCTGCTACTATATCCCACCAGCCCTCACCATTATGGGTGTCCTAAAGGTTCTGCTCAAAGCGATCATCATCCCCATCGTTCTCCTCCTAGTCGTCTCAGTCGTCGTGGTCTTCCTCATCAAAAGGCACAGAAGCCGGAAGCAGAAAGAGAAACAATTAGAAAATGGGTTCCAGCCCCCGCCCATCGTGCAATGGGTTCCTAATCAGGATTACATACAAAAGCCTGCTCCGGTCGCCCATACGTCCCACCTGCAGTCACCCGGCTAAGAGGATCCCAGAATGCCATAACATTGAGGTAGTATGCGTACCAAGTTGCGCGTTCTTGTCATTCGAGGCCCCACTGACCAGCTTGTCCGTGCAGGATTCTTCCTCTATCGCATATAACCGGCTGGCTCCGGTATCGATGTTGTGTAACGGGTTTGGAAATGCTGTTGTGCGAAGACAATGGCTGGCATGGGATTGGGGTACCAGTGGGCATGGTCTATTTTATGTGGATACTTTTCCAGATTTTCTTTTTCTTGCTGCGTAAATCCGAATAGCATTTGCACTTGATTTTGCTTTTATTGTCGGGTTCTACTCTATTCAAGCGTCATTGTGGCTGGTAGAGGGCAAGACCTGCTATGTGGGAAGGCATTGCTATGCATACTGTACCTTGTCCTGGAGGATGCGTAAATTTTAGCACTGCGATTCACGTAGTTTAAGCGATTCAGGTAGTTCAGGCCGTTTGAGCTTGAGATTATTTAAGCTATTCTAGAAAGCGGTCAATATCTTGACTATTGTATAGTGCATTGTTGTTGGTAAACATGGTAAATCTCGTGGTTGACCGTAGCCTGTCCGCCGTAGCTTATATAAACCCCCCTGCTTTCAAGACGACCAACAACAAGAGTCAACGCCATAGTAACTTACCCTCCCCTTTATGGCCATGTGCCTTAGAAGAATCATTCGGTCCGTTCCCTGCAAACCCTCCCCCTTCCCGGCAAAGTTACTTCCTACGGGCGATCTGGTTGAGGAAGAGCACACACCGCATTATTAGCCTCAACACGTTTACCTTGTATATTCTTTATGAGATCCTCAACAACCGATACCAAATCGCCGCCAAAATAGGCTGGAGGATAAGTTCGACAGTATGGCTAGCACGCGATCTCTACTAGTTTGTGAAGACTATCCAATAATAGATTCAAGCCCTGTCTCACTCTCATAGGTGGCGATGATCTCCGCCTTGATATAGTTCTTAGTAAAAAGTTTGAATAATCGCGCTAAGCACCCGGTCGCGTCAACCAACGCGTCAAAAAACCTCATCTTCTCAAACACCCACCATGACACCTAGAAGGATCCCTTTGAGCCCTTTAAGTGCTAATATTGAGCGTAATTGACAGCTGAATCCAACCGAACGAGCTTATATACAGGGACTTTTTGAAGGTGGTAAAAAACCCACTGAAATTTCAAGGCTTTTGAATCGACCCCTCTAAACCATTTATACTACGCTGAACCGAGCATCTTTAAGACAAGATTTTGAAGCCCAACCACGCTCTGGTCGTCCAAAATCATACACAGATAGAGACAAACGCTCGCTAATTCGAATAATCAAAGAAAATCCCTTTATTACCTACCAAGAGATTCAAAATTTGCTTCATTTAGCAATTTGTCGCTCCACATTGTACAACATACTTCAAGAGCCTGGATATGGCAAATGGCGTGCTCAAAAGCGTCCGAAATTAACACCGGAAGTAGCCAGACTACGGTACAATTGGGCTTTAAAATATAAGGATTATACAGAAAGTGATTGGGACAGTATTATATGGTCAGATGAGTGCTCGGTTGAACTTGGATCCGGCCAGCGCCATAAGTATGTGTTTCGCCTAAATCTACACGGAGAAAAGTGGAAAAGAGAATACATTCAGCCATATAAGAAAGGCAAGGCTATCCAGGTAATGGTCTGGGCAGCTATTTGGGGCAAAAATCGCAGTGATCTTATATGTTTGGAGCGTGATTTTGAAGCCAAAAAGCATGGCTATACTGCACAGTCATATCTTGCTTTATTGAACGAGATGTTGCCTACTATTTGGGAACCAGGCTATACTTTTATGCACGACAACGCTCCCATTCATTCTACTAAAAAGATTACCAAATGGTTGCAAGATAATGCGATTTCTTGTATGGAATGGCCACCATATTCGCCTGATCTGAACCCCATTGAACACATGTGGTTTCCACTTAAAGAAGGCGTCTATGACTTGAACCCGGA
>ML736201.1:0-204500 GCA_009193595.1 Aspergillus bertholletiae
AAAAAAAAAAAAAAAAAAAAAGTAAGAAACAAAACCCCTGCCGTGAACAGGAGCTGAAGCTCCACAACCGGACAAAGGGGAATGAACTACGTCAGAATTATCTGACCGTCTTAACACTAGTTCCGGCCGGTGTGGGCTGGTGTTATCTAGGATGCCCCAATCGGAAATCCAAGGGAAATTTTCTAGAAGCTCCTCCTGTTCCACTCGTTGCCTCGTCTTCTGGGGATGTAGGGAGGGAATTTTGACCCTCCCCCTTATCCCATGTCCCACCGTCTAAGATTGATCTAGGAATTCAATTTTCTGGAATTTGCCCGTTGATTATAATTATTTTCTGTTATACATTCAGAGTGCAGTAGTACTGCGTCCACACTCCTCCCAAAAAAAATAATAAATAGCGACATAATTAATTAAATGCAATCTGAAAGACCCACCGCCTTTTTTTCCCCTTTCGTTTTGCCAGGTTTTTTTTTTCCCTTGACCCTTTCGAGTAAAAAGCGAATCGGCTCCTTCCATGGAGAAAAACCGTATCTTTCCTCATCGACATCATGATTATTCAATATTACGTAAATACGGAGATTACAGCGTAATGACCAAACGTAGTCGACGCATCATTGATATGCCAGACATACGCAAAGCACCTGACAGAATGACTCAAAAAAATAGTGCAGTCCAGAAGAAGGGTCAAAGCCACACCTCAACATCTTGTGCCTTGCGCACAGATGATAAGACCTCGTAACCCCCCTCTTGCTTTCATAGGCTCACAAATTCTAGGTTGGAGGCTGACAGGCACGTGTTGGCTTTGTCGATCGATCCTTAGGGAGAAGAAACCAGTTGATCAGACTGGTACTATGTACTCCGTAGTTTGGTCTAGAGGATGATCCAAATCCTCTAAGAGGATACGCCAAAATGGTCGGTGCTGGTTGCCTGAAACTCTGATCTGTTTGTGATTCATCAGCTCACAGACCCGAAGGATGAAGATCCTAGTTTCAGCCAGACTGCCGGGACCGCTACCACCCGCCAGAACCTCAAGCTCCTGATTCGGGCAAGGTTCCTGGGCGAAAAAGATCGCTCAGCCTGGTACTCCGTATAGGAACCGGGAAGGAAGGAGGTCGTCCATTCCTTGCAGCCTACTAGGTCGAGGGGCTTGTGTCAGGTGGGTGTGACAAGTCGTTTCATCCTCATACTAGGTGCTATCCGTCGAGATATTATTAGCATCGAACCAGCGTTAATTGAACCATTTCTACCACTACGTTACTACTTTAATGGAGGTTGTACAGTATCTGTAATGATGCTGTACCTTACCGGGATGTTTCATCATTCAAGGGGCTGAGCCGCCAACCGAGAAAAAAAAAATAAAATAAAATGAAAAAATAGTACGGAGTAGGGGAAAAAAAAGGGAAGAACAAACAAGAAACTGAATCTTGCTGATTGGTCAGCTAGCGTGATCCTTGTCCCTCCTTGCAGATGATCACACATTACGGAGTATTACAGTGGTACTAAGTATTATCATTATCTGAATATTATCTTGGACTAACCACTCGAGTCTTAGCATCCCACAAATCCCGCTCTTAGGATTTGTCGGGCAACGGTTAATACGTAGGTACATAGTTAGTACCCGTTGTTGCTGAAATGTCTTAAATTACTTGACTGACTCCGCGCTCCAGGTTTCGGCCGTTAAGAAATTTGACGGTTAGCCCATCAAACTTCCCAAGGTTTACTCCATACTCTCATGCTTAACCCGTTCCTGTTGGGGCGGAAAGGGAAGGGCAAAATGTGGAATAAGAGAAATAAAAGAGAGAGAGAAAAAAATTATAGTGGATACTAACCTGAGCCGCTGTGGCTGCATATCCCTTGCTGATATTATCTCATCCACTCCTCTGTTGTTGTAGCTGGTATCACTATTCATTCCCCTATTCTCTGCAGATTGCCTCTTTCTCTTTCTTCTGCGATGCAACACTACTAGTATCCCCTTCAGGATTCATCTCCTGTGAATGATTTGATTTAAATCCCTGCTAGTGGGCATGAGCCACTCACAATCAATGGATCCGGATTCAAGCAATAATATTCCGGCTGTAACTATGGAGTGCAGTAGTGCGATGAGCGGCGGACGGCGGATCTTCTGCAGATAAAAAGTGGCCGGGGTGTGGAAAGGGACGGAACGCATGTCACCAAAACCGCTGCATCCAAATCATCAAGGATCCGTTCGCTGTCGATCCATCGGTATCTGTCGAACCAATACTCTGTACTTCAGAGCAATTCGGTGGTATTAATTTCCCCATGTCGCCACTGTCGTCTTTCGGAGTACGCATCTCCTTCTCCGTGTTCCGTCTTTCTTAGTCTGCAGATGGTTGGCATTAGTGAGAGAATGACGGGGATGCAGGAACGAATTTCTCCCATTGGATAGTGATTTTCCATCACCTCTATAGATCTGGAATTAATCCCAGACTTGCGTAACAACAGACGTACCAAATTGATATCCAACCAATCTATCACATGATCCCTCAATTTTTTTTTTTTTTTGGTTTTCTTTTTTTTTCTATTATTTGTCTTTCTTTTCTTGGTTTGAGTGCGGGAAAAGACACATGGCAAAAGAGGAAAACTCAAACGGAAGTGGAGATACGGTTCCGTAAAATGAGATCCCCACTATGAAAAGCGTTCATTCTACGCCGTTGGGGTGTTAGCCTGAGAAGCTCCTTGACCGAATCCCTCACAGGCACAGACAACTCCCTCATGCGGAGAGACTAACGCAAGTCTAAGCCCTCGGTTAAGCTGGCGACATGCACGACCGTCGTAGAGAAATGCGATGAAATACCAATTAGGCAAAGGTAAGATTCCTCAACACGAGAAAAGGTTATTGATGGACACATGACTCTATTCAAGTCCCGTGTACACCGTACGATCAAATTCATTGTTACATATATCACCGACAGCCATCTAGACACTCTCGGACTGATGCTTGCAATAGCCTCGGCGCAAAAAAAGACAAAGATAATTAAAAGATGATAATAAGGATCAACCCCGTATGGGTATTTGCCTCCCGGGAGAACAATTGCAACCCTTCCAGAAGCCTTGGTTTCCATGGTTCACCGCTCATTAGTGAGCTCCATCATCTCGTGGGTGAGGGATTCGCCGCCATAGCGCTAACATCGAGGTAACTAACTACAGCGTAACTAGTAACTAACTCACTAAACTAGCTGCTATTTGGCGTGGTGGTGGGGTTCTGTCTTCCTCCCAATAATGGCAGTCTTGTTTCACTCGACCCGTGGTCCACCAACCATTTCGGGCTCCCATATACCAGGTGACTTTTGCTTTGGGTGGTCCGAGGGGATCGCGTCAGGAACGAACCGAGTTCCTCCAGCTTCCAAAAAAAAAAAAGAAAAAGAAAAAGAAAAAAACATGATGTCATGACGTGATTGTCATCGGCATCTTGATCCATTGTTGAAATTTGCCCCCCTCCTCGCTCCTATACTTCAGCCCCGCAGATAGTCCGGGATATGAATTCTGAAGTCTGAGTGCCACGGAAAACGCGGAGAAAAATCGGATTGTTGCCTGAACAAGGTTCTGTTCGGTTCGTCTCTTGGCAGCAATTTGGACAGCCACCACCTTCTTCCTATCAATACGGCAGCCAAATGCACACAATACTTTGACACTCTCGTATATGCACGGCCGGCCATTGCTTGCGGCCGCTGACCTGCCAACAGCCCTGTAAACTCAGCCGCAAAAGGGCTCGCCCAGTCTAGCCCTATGTCGGCGCCGTGGCGGTGCCTTCGTCGGTCCAGAACCCTCGTCTATTTGATAGTCAACCATGTCACAGATAAAGTATATCCATAACTCTGGGTCTATATTACACCCCATATAGGATAACCTTTCTAGCCGTTCGGGGATGGCCGACGAGGGGCTTGTTTAGGTTTTTTAAAAAAAAATGAGGCTAGGATCTTTGGAGGATCCACCCATTATCATAGAGATCTGTGATATATATACGTACGATTATTCGGGATGAGCGAGTATATATGACTGTCCGACTCAAATTTCAAAATTCATCAGGGATACCCTGGCATAGATATAGAGATAAGCATATCAGCAAATAACTAGTTAACTTGAGCAACAAAGAAAGAAGAGGGGGGGGAAACTTTGCCTCGGGTCCCAATCAATGATTCATACCAACCGATGCTCCCGAAACCCACCAGTGTATAGCTATACTTGAATAATTAAAAAATACATTCAGGATACTCGGCCGAACCAATCTATACTACGCCAAAATATTAAACCCAACCGCATATCTGACACATAAACCAAACCCGATTCCCATGTAAGTCATACATGCATACAGAGTACATATGATACCTTTACTACTTCGTACCCCGTTACTTGCATGACCATTACCTAATACTAGTCCTACCTGCAGCGACCCGGAAGTCTAAATTGATCTTCTTCATTCTGCAGATAATGTACAACCTTGCATCGGATGGCGTGATCCAGCAACAAGTCCTTCATTCAAGGCTCCGTCTCATGATGTATAATTGCTGTGCGATATGTTATGCACATGTGGGCCAATACCAAACGAAAATAAAATAAGACAGAGAAGGAAAGAAAGAAACGAAGAAGAGAAACGAAGATCATGCACTATATGCATATCATTTATAGGCACGTTAGGTGCATTGCTGGGCCCATCTCCAGCTGCATTGAAAAGAAAAAGAAACCCCCCCCCCAACACAGGACCCAGAAGTTCGGCTGGAGCAGGATAGATATCCCTGTTTTTTCTCCCAAAGTCCGAAGTATGCATGTCCGTTATTAGTACTACTACCCGGAAGGTTATGCGCTACACAGCCAAGAGTACATATATGACGAAGAGCGTGCTGCGCATACTGTATGATATATGATGCATTCGTCTTAGTCACTTTCCTCGATGCTGAGGCTGGGGGGCAGGTCGAGTTAGACAATGCGGCTGTATATCAAAGGTGACGGATACCATATGATGGATGCATTCGGCCAAATTATTTTCGTTGCGACGCATGCGAGACAGGTTACTTGTGCTTGGTGTTGCCCAGCTTAGTAGTATGTAGAGGTCATACGGTGCCTGGTAACATGGCGACTATGTGTCCCCTTTCGCTGGTCATTCATGTGAACTGAGATGATTACTGTGCTACCTCCCTTGTTCTCTTGGAGGCTGGCCGGCTGGTGTTATGTCTGGACTGTGATTATTACACCGTTGGAGGGTCGGGGTGGTTTGGCACCAGTGCTGGAGCGATGATTCGGGGATGTTCAGGTCTTCGAATTCCAGCAAGTCTACGTTGATCTCGCTGCACATGCTCCTATGGTGTTCAGTTGCTAATTTACGATTCGAACCTCAAACTAGATCCTTGCATTTAAAAACCAAGACAGAAACACTCAAAACCAAAGAAAGTAAGCCGATGCAAGAAAATGTAGGCACCTACACAATCCTTTCATTTCGCTCTTTCATTTTTTTTTTTTTTTTTTTTCCTTTTTTATAACCATATACAGTCCGTATGTCTCAAAGGCACAGCCACTTCCCAAAACTCTTAGTGGCAATCGATATGGACATACAATAAGAAACGCCAAACAATGACAACGCCATGTCTCTTGGTATAAAAAGAGGTGAAATCCAGCGTCAATCGCAACACCTAATACTCCTCTCAGGGACGAATAGTGTCCTATCTTGGATCTGTTGCTCTTTTTCCCGAGTCTTTCATATCCTCATACCATTCGCTATATACGGCCCAAAGCCAAATTAATGTGGTTTCATCATCCCAATGGCTTTCAGATATGGCATTTTGCTTGGTTTTGGGAATTTGAACATAGCTTGACCTTTTTTTAACAGTGCTGCTCCCAAATATATTTTCCTTCATCTTCAGATATGAGTCCCACTCGATGATCTGAAACTCTTGGTGCAAATTCCGATTATGTGGCCTTTTCATTTGTTTTTCTCTCTCGTTCCTACTGAATAAGCTATTAATACCACAACCAAGAGGGGAGAGGTTTAGGAATTTCCAAATTCAGGACATATATATGATATCTGTAAGTCCTGATCCGCACCATAATTAAACCTCCAAGGCATGCATTCTTTATGAGCCAATACTAATCAAAAAGAAGAAAGAAAGACATTTCTAGTACTGCGACAATACTATCTAGAAACCCGGCAGAGAGCAGTACATTCGATAGTTCTCATGATCAAGTGGACTGTCCAACGATAAGCGTTCCCCATTAATCAAGTTGTATTAACCCTTTTTGAATAGTCCTAGTGGAGTAGATAAGGGAATGGTAGTATAGGAATGTGAAGTATTTGACTGGAATATATGTAGCACTTTTTTTTTTTTAGCGTCATCTTCATATATCTCCATATGTTGTTGAAGTACCAGCCTGCTCCTAAGAACTCCCCAAAAAAAGGCTACGGTATATCAATCTAGAACTAGGTGGGTGGTAGGTAGGTACGTAGTGTTTAGAAACCACCCGAAAGTTCCGCTGATAGATGTGCGTATGATGATTTGAGGGAACTAAGGAACAGATCCCATTCATCGCTAGGATAGTCCAGAACCTGGGTAGAAGCGCGGCGGCACAGAGAAGCGCTCGCAGGAGGACAGATAGGGAGAGAGAGGCTGTCCTGTGCATCACAGCGTTGCGTATATATGTTTTTCGTGCTATACAATCAACATGTCTGCACCACTTTCGCTGCATTCCGGTCTCAGAGGGCTTCAAGGTTTTCTTGTAGCCGAGAATCCAAGATGTTTCCATTTTCGGGTCCGCCCTTCAGCAAAACCAACAGTATATAAAGACTAACGGCACGCGGGTATGAAGTGGTCATTGAGTTATGTGGTTCATACCAAAGGAACAGAACATGGTTGGTGGGAGTTTGGACCCGCTTCAGTAAATGCGGTCATAGGCCATCTAGACACTTGTAGAGGACGATGTGGTGGTTCTTTGAAGCAGATTAACCCCGGCGATTTCATGGATGGCATCGAGTGATCATTGTGCGGATGCTCATCTTAGCCTGGTGGGCTTTGAAAGTCAGCCACTGGGTGAAGGCCTTTCAAAGCCGTTGATTCTGGCGCTATATATCTAGGATTTCGAATATGAGGGGGGAAAAGAAAGACACTGTGGGTGGGAGACCGCTGTCACACATTGTAGTTAGGATGTATCCTTCGTGCAATGGATTTTATAGTGCCGCATGTTAATGTGATTACTTAGAGAGTTGTTCAGTATGTTTGAGGTATTGTATATAAAGAGCTGAGAAATGTAAGGTATCAGACCTTGAAACCATAAGTAAAAACATAAACAACACTTCTAAGGCAAAGAAGGGCCTCTTGGAATAAATCGGTTGTGGTAGTATCATGAAATTCGCCCATGCCAGTAATATTCATTGAATAGTCCACTCTATTAATCTTGTGAATAACACACATACATTAAATGTCCCTCATTAACAAAGCAAAAGAGGATAATTTCCAACCTGCAGGTTTTGATACTCCGCTATTTCCTTTGTGGTTGTATGTTGACCTTGATGAATAATTCTAACGGGCAAGTGCCAAAGCCTAGTAGATCTTTGGGATTCGTGTATGGGTTTATCTAAGTTGGCTGTGCTATTCAAGTGACTGGTTATTTCTGAAGGGAATCTTTTAAAAAAAAATTTACACGCGATTTCTGCTCCAACAGCTTCCTTATCATTCTTATGCACAAAAAACTACCACCCTTCATAGGTGAGTAGTAGGAATGAGTGGGTATGATATGTCCATCTTCCACATGGTAAGCAGGAATATACAAGATCAACCTGATCTCAGCTGAAGCTATGGTATAGTGAACAAACAGTCACTGCTACTAGCTCCAATCATGGTGCCATACAGGGTGCTCTCCGCTAGCAGCCGTGCTAAAGAGTGACATTTTCCTGAGGCAAGGTTGTTCCCGAGGGATTTCTAGTCAATACCGTAGTAGTTCACCTGTATCAGACGATTACGGCTTGACGAGTAACACTGAACGTGAAGTAGTTCTTTGATACCTCCCAAATTAGCCTTCCAAAATTCACTTCCAATGTTCATTCCATACGTGGTATTTGGTTTTGTCATTGGACTCGAATTCTATGGTCGCTGGAGCTGGGCTCCTGATTTCACTGATGAGGCGAGGGATACCGAGTGTATGCTACATAGAGCTTCACGCCCCAGCATGGTTGTAGGCATAGCAATACCTTCCGCTTCAACTGGGGAAGATGTTTAGATCAACTAATGTCTTGCTCTTCATCCACATCTCCCTGGGCTTGAGTGGATATCCACTCCTCCATCAGAGCTTGGTGTGTGGAATTCGATGATTCTGTGCTTGCTCTAAGTTTGCTCCCTTTGCGCGTAACAAGGAGGCATAATATCCACCCGTAGATGTGGAATCCCTCATAGTTCGTCTTATAATGCAACTTCTTATCATCCGGTTCATCGTCCTTTTGACGTTTCGAGGCGCGTGAACTAGCTAAGATATCCACTGCTCCATCTGCATCATGTTGACGTTTGCCATTTTTATCATTCTCCTCCGCAGTGGCTGGGGGGATATCGCACAAGTCGACATTAGATTCACTATCGCTCTCAACCAAGATTCCAGCGTCAGCCGACCCCCGTGCACTTTCTGTGGGTTGGCGTGTGTTTCCTGTTCTTTCTTTTGTGACAGGTGCGTCATCAGGTTCGTCGAACTCCTTATGTCGTGTGAGGAGTGAGTGGTGTGTTCGGGATTCACGGAGGAATAACGAAACCTCAAAGTCCTCTACATTAATTGCACGGTAAGCCATTGGTACCTTCTCCGGATCCCGCAGTGGGTTTAGCATAGGGATAAATACCTTCAGCTATCATGTCTTTCACTGGTTTCCTTTTCTTCCGAGCAAAGAGCCTTTCATTCTCCTCGCGTAATTTAGGTAGAACTAGCGGGCGAATGGCAGCGAATATCCGGGGGAGGACAGGCTCCCGGCTGTCGAGGAGCCATCGCGTGTCCGATGGGTTGTCTAGGTAGATCCGGCATTCGAGGGTAGTGTACTTGCTGATTCTGAGGTATCGACGAATGGGCGCCATAGTGCGATCCGAGTATCGTCAGAGCTGTAGGTGGGTGGCACTCGCAGCTGAGATCAAGCATCAACAACGAAGGTTTGGTTGACTGGTATGACATAAACGGAGACCTCCACATGATTGCAAGGTTTCTGCCAAGCTTTTGTTTAACCGGCCGTGAATCTGATAAAAAAAGCCCATCGTACTGTTCAAGCCTTCCAGGGCTACTTCAATTGACTGTGGTAGTATTGTGATTATGTTGCTGTATCTGGATTTACTCAAAATATTTACACACCACATCTACGATCTTTGGTAGAATAACTAGCCACTCAAGACAAGCCTTTTTTTGTTCAGTATGTATCGACATAAATCTGACTTAATGTATTGTAGTTCTGAATCAATTGAAAGGCTCATACCCGAGGGTAGGCTCCGTCAAACCAGTGGTAAATGTTAGGTAGAACAGAACGATATGTGGCTCCGAGGGGAGGTATCCTTGGTTGACAGATCTTCGATGTCTCACAGATACCAGTTCGAGACTCACGAAACACGGGAACCAGATTGTGGAAATAGCCAATTTACCCAGCACTATGTACTTCGCGGTAGAATTACTTCGTCGTCATGAGTGTGAGGGACCTACGGAGGACATTCCTCCTAATGAATGAGTCGTAGGAACTCGTTCATTATCATCATTAGTTCATTCATTATGTAACCCAGAGGCCGGCTGGCTTTGCCAACCCCTCCAGTGCCATTTTACACCGCTTTCCCATTTCAAAACTCTCCCCCCACGTCGGGTTTATTTCTCGTCTGCATCACCTTCAACCATGGACCTGGAGTAGTCACCAGAGTACAATGGGTATTCTACCCTTTAATTGGAGGGCTGTGTGTAGTACTTATACTTATTACAGGGAGTAGGGTGACAATAGGAAGCCTATAGTACCAGATGCAGCGACTTCCTAAATAAATACTATCTTGACTATAAGTCAGGTGACTTTGAGGCCCACAGGTAGAGTAGTAGTTGACCAATTAAATCAAGAGAAAAAGGAGGGTCATCATGCCCCCAAGGTCCTCAAAGACGTGCGAAAATGTCTTCCATCCTCTCCAACCCAGAGATCCGCTTGCCTCCAAGGTCCCCATTCCACTGTGACCGTCACAAGTGGGACATTCGAAATCTCAGCGCTCTTCCACCATGGACACCTCATCCGGCACCTATTTTCCTCCTCCTAGGTGTAACGAACGTCCTAGGGCTATTCTCACATTGTCTCTTGGAGAATAACGAACGAGTCATTGTTACGTCGAGATACGCGTCTGTCATCACACCAAGTGGTGTGACACTCTCACTGTCGTGTTAGGCATACATAAATCCCACGCTACACTCCAAGGTCCTCACCCGAGACCTTATCCCTACCGCCGCCTCGTTTGGTTGGATACAAGAGCCACTAAACATACGCTAGAAGTGGAGTGCAAGGACCTTGAGGACATTCAATCACAGCAGTCGACACTTCGTTGCACAACAGGATTTGATATAAGGAGAGCGGGGCAGAAAAACCCATAAATTGGTTGATATACCAAGAGTACTAAGCACCGGCATCCTGCATTCCAAGAAGTCCTCTTCCGTCCATTTCCCACGTGGTTTCTATCTTTGCGAATTCCCCATCACCTCAACTTTGAGTTCAATTGGGCTATCGTGCCTGCTAGAGAGTTTTTCGATTTATTGCTCTTGGCCCGTGCCGCCGTGCATCGCCAATTTTAGGAAAATCACTTGTCAATCTCTCCAGTCAAGTCAATCTAATAAGGAACTGGGACGATATGGATGTTCTACACACTTTTTTCGCCCGGGATGAGGACTCGGGCGCGCCTACCTGTGATACTGGCAACGAATACGACGGCCGCATGGGTTTGCGCATCTCCTCTATCTTTGTCATCATGATCGGTTCGATGTTCGGTGCTGTCTTTCCGGTTTTTGCAGGACAGTTTCGACGTACGAAGTACTTAGAATGGGCTTTCTTCGTTGCCAAATATTTCGGCTCCGGTGTCATTATTGCCACGGCTTTCATTCACCTGTTAGCCCCTGCTGAGGAGGCCTTGAAAAATGAATGTCTTACAGGACCGATCACGGAGTATTCCTGGGTTGAGGGTATTATCCTAATGACCATTGTGGTGCTTTTTTTTGTCGAGATGATGGTCATGCGGTATGCACGGTTTGGACAAGGCCATGCACATGAATTGGCGCATGAACATCACCACGGAGAGCCTAAGACTAGTGACTCTGAGAGTGGGTCTGAGGTTTTGGACAGCAAGCATATCCCCGGCCAGGATCATCTGGGTCACTCCCGCGACCACCATGACCCAGAGAGAGCTTCCCACGATTCGTCGCTCGAGGAGTATATGGCGCAGCTGACTGGCGTTTTCATTCTGGAATTTGGTATCATCTTCCACTCTGTCTTTATCGGTTTGACCTTGGCTGTATCCGGTGCCGAGTTTGTTACCCTCTACATTGTCCTCGTCTTTCACCAGACTTTCGAAGGTCTTGGTCTGGGATCCCGACTGGCTACAATTTCCTGGCCACGTTCGAAACGCTTTACCCCATATATCTTGGGCATTGCTTTCGGTGTATCGACGCCGATTGCGATCGCGATCGGATTGGGCGTCCGCAAGTCGTACCCGCCCGAGGGCCGCACGACTCTCATCGTCAATGGAGTCTTCGATTCAATTTCCGCCGGTATCCTCATTTACACCGCGCTTGTAGAGCTTATGGCGCATGAGTTCATGTTCAGCAGCTCGATGAAAAAGGCGCCTATCCAGCACGTCCTGGCTGCGTTCTTTCTCCTATGCTTGGGGGCTTTGCTGATGGCCCTTCTTGGAAAATGGGCCTGATTTATGAATGTCTTTGCTATTTCATCTTGTTATGTTTCTATGTTGCTGTGTTCAATATACCCCATCGGCAGGTTTGTTTTGATTTATTTGCTGGATTACACTATTATTACATTGCTCCTGTGTAATTATTTTAGAAGAATAGAAAAATAAACACTTAGCTCATATGTGCAATTATCCCAGCTCTAGTAATATTTATAAAATGAGTGTCCAAGGACTACTTGGCGTTAACCCCTGAGTAAATCACGACCATATCATTAATTCAGGTCAGTAATGCCAACGATACGAGAGTGCCAAGGTACTTACTTACCTTAAGGGAGTAGCCTAAAAAGACAGGCTCCCCCAAGGGTTACACCGATACCACCCTATCTAATCTCTCCGCATAAAGAAACTCAATCAACCACGTTTCCTCAAAACAAAACCTCCCCCCACCCGAAATCAATCTCCAAAAACTACTACTAAGTACTCAACTTAACTCCATTTCACAAAAAAACAAAAACCAGATTCTTACTTACTTACCAACCAATAAGTTTTCACACGATGCGTCTCTCAATCTTCTCCGCCCTCCTCGTCTCCCTCGCATCCCTCGCCACCGCCGCTGATCTCGGCATCGAAAAGACCCATGAGGTAGAATGCACCCGCAAGACCGTTAAGGGCGATACCGTCCACATGCACTACAAGGGTACGCTGCAGGCCGATGGCTCCGAGTTCGACTCTAGCTACAAGCGCAACTCTCCGTTGAGGTTTAAGGTCGGCTCTGGTATGGTCATTAAGGGGTGAGTTTTTTGTCTTTTGTCTTTTGTCTCTTGTGATATGGGGAGTGAGTGGTTTGGGATGGGGGCTAATGCATTTCCTGTGACTGTAGGTGGGATGAAGGTCTTTTGGATATGTGCATTGGTGAGAAGCGCACTTTGACTATACCCCCTGAGTATGGATATGGGGATCGTGGAGTTGGACCTATTCCTGGTGGCGCGACTCTGATTTTTGAGACGGAGTTGGTGGGCATTGATGGCGTTCAGAAGGATGAGCTGTAGAGTTTTAGTTCTGCATTTTTAAGGCTATTTCGTTTCTTTCTATTTCTTTACTTATTTTTTATTTTTATTACTGAAGTGTCGCTTGATACTGGTTCTGAGGAACTGCGAAACAATGACTTCGAGATTGATCTGTATATGTACGTGGGTAGATATTCGTATATCTCTCTCGCTTCTCTCTCTGGGTATCATGCGAAACCTCTACTATAATATATATCGGTCGTCTCCAAGTCTATAACGACCCAAGCAAAAATCACAGCAAGAAAAGAATGTTGTAAATTAGTCCATAGCATCGAGAGCATTCTCAGCCGCGCCATCGTTCTCGGAAACGAGGATTCCCACAAGGCACTCCCCCAGGATGGCATCCCAGTTCACCCATGGGTGGATCTCCATGAACAACTTCGCGGAGTCCTTCCCGGCGCCGCGCAGCAATTCGCCCTTCCCGCCCGGGTGGAATGGAACATACGGCGTGATATTATAGACCTTACCCTGGTACGAAGTCCAGGCATCGCGGCCCTTTCGTCCATTCTGCGCCTTGAGCATCGACGGCGTCACCTTGACTAGCATTGGGGGCAGGTTCACACCCCGCAGATTGTTCTTTGGGTTCGACGTAAGCGCGGCCCAATCCAAGGGGGAGTAGCCTGGTTCGAGAACCGCCCGCTTCGATGACTTGGAGGGCTGTGCGGTGAGTTTGATGGGCGCCAGGCTATTGTTTGTGGGGCGACTGGAGGGCGGTACACGCAGGGACGCTGCTGCAGATGGTGGAGGACGAAGAGAGCTGCCTGGGTTTGGGCGCGGGGGGTATCGTCCCGCGGGGGAGGATTGTGGTGTTGGACGGAGTCGAGGTGGCGGCGGGGGAGGCATTAAGGAGGAACTGCTTGCAGTGGACTGTGGTGGAGGTGGCATGGCAGTGTTATTGACTGCAATAGCAACCGGCTCTGAGAGCTTTGCTGATCCATTCTGGATTGGCCGTTTGTCGGCCTGGGTCTCGGTAGTGATGATCGTTCTGTCGGCCTGGGTCTCGGTAGTGATGATCGTTCTGTCAGCCTGGTCGCTGTTGAGATGAAGCGTAGGCACTTCGAGGGACGGTGGACTTGATGCAGATGCCTTGGGTGTAGACTGGGAGTCTTCTGCATTTTCGTCTTCTTCTTCGAGGGGTTTGGGGTCATCCTTCACTTTCGCATTATCTGTGGTGCGATCGGTAGGTGGCTCTTCAGGAGTCGGTTTCGGTGGGGGCTGGGAGGCGGAGGTCTCGGACGTCCAGCTGGACGGGGGGTGACGGTAGAGAAGGAAACATGCGGTCGCAATGAGCGTAGCCACTCCTAGCCAGCCCATCCTGGACGATCCAAGGGTTACAGATGGTGAAAGTGAGGAGGGTGTCTGAAGATCGGGGAAGACAAAAATGACGACAGGAACACATTTCCGCGATCAGGTGGCCCGTGCACCGGACGATCAGGGTCAAAAATTTAAAATATTTTATTTAAAGCTTAAGGATTATCAGTAAAATATTGGTATAACTTCGTCGTTTTGCCACTATATGATGAACATACTGCAAACGGGTATAGTTTCTCAGGGCAAAGGGAACTCTGTATATTGACAAAACTCCCCTATCTTCCTCTCTACTTATATCTCTTTGCTGCCCGATATACGACATACTAAAAAAGGATCCGGAGTATTTCGTTTCTATATAGGTATCATTAGTGGCATGGCTGGACACTTTACATCCTTGCAACCCATCTTATGTTTACTGTATGATATAATAGGTCGATTTACGAGACTTGCGCGTCAGATATATTATAAATCTTGAAAGATATAGTTACCTACTTGCCCACTCAGGACATATTCTCCAGACTGTACTAGAACCAATACTACTCAAACCCAAGCTAACAGATCTGTAAGACCAGCCCGCAATCATCTTAAAACACGTCATCAACAAAGCCTTCATATTAGAGAGATGGCTAAGAAGACTCCTAAAACAACAGCATCCATACTTCAGAGTAGTATATCCCAATCACATGACCACGCGATCAAAGCGCGCGTCACACGCCGGCTCCCCACGAAGTCCAAACTATCCCAACACGCCCAAATCATCCCCCAATCCCATGGATTCGATTCTCGATGGGTTGAATTCCGCCCAGGGGGCTGCTGTGTCGTCACCATCGCCGATCCTCCAGGTTCTCGCCCCGCCCGGTTCAGGAAAGACCAAGACCTTGACGGCGCGCGTCGCGTACCTCCTCGCCCACCATGGCTATCGACCGCAGGATGTCATCTGTTGTACGTTCACAATCAAAGCGAGCCGGGAGATGCGGGAGCGTTTGGCAAAGTTGGTTGGGGATCAGGTGCAGTCAAAATTGATTCTGGGAACGTTTCACTCCATCTGTCGACGGTATTTGGTGACTTACGGGTATTTGATTGGGCTGCGGAAAGGGTTTGGGATTGCAGATTCCGGGGATAGTTTGGCTATTATTAGGGTATGCTTCCTAGGAACGATAACCACCTGAGGGGGGGTGTGGTCTGCTTACTTGGATGTCCTTTTGCGGTAGAGAATTGTCAAGCGACTAAAGCTCGATATCCAGCCCAACATGGCGCGCGGGCGGATTTCGTATCAGAAGGCTCATGGGGTGACGCCGGAGGATTTGGAAGCGAAACGTATGAAAGGCTCTAAGGTGCTGGAGCATCGGGAGTTTGTACAGGTCTACCAAACGTACGAAACACATCTTGCAGATTCGAATCTACTCGATTACGACGATCTACTTCTACGGTGTGCTCAGCTGCTTCGACAACATCCGGAGTGCGTTGCGAACGTCCAATCGGTCCTAGTCGATGAGTTTCAAGACACCAATCATATCCAGTATGAGTTGATGAACCTGTTCGCATCCAAGAATAGACGGATTACAGTTGTCGGGGATCCTGATCAAAGCATATACGGGTTTCGATCGGCTGAGATCAAGAACTTGACGCGTATGCAGCAGCTGTATAGTGATACGTCTGTTGTGCTGCTGGAGGATAATTATCGGTCTTCGGGGTCCATCTTGAGCTCAGCCCAGGATGTCATCGAACAGGATTCGTCGCGGCCGGCCAAGAGGCTGCAGCCGACCCATAGCGTAGGGACAATGCCGGTACTGCGGAAGTTGCCAACAGCAGAGGCTGAAGCTCAGTGGATCGTACTCGAAATTAAAAGATGCATTGCCATGACGGGGCAGTTGCTGAAGTATTCCGACTTTGCGATCTTGCTCAGATCGGCGGCGCTTTCGCGACATATTGAATCGGAGATGGGAAAACAGGGTATGCCGTACAGGATGGTCGGAGGCTTACGCTTCTTCGACCGAGTAGAGATCAAACTACTTCTGGATTACTTGAGAGTTATAAGTCAGCCGGGAAACACCGATGCGCTTCTGCGAATTATCAATGTTCCGTCCAGGAAAATCGGCGAAGAATCCGTTCGATTGTTGATAGGTGGCACAGAGAAAGCGAATAAACCTCTTTGGGAATTCATGAAGGACGTGGCACAAGGTCGCAGGTCGACCGAAAAGACTTTATCAAAGCCTACTAGTCAGGGGTTAAGTATCTTTGTCGGTCTCATCGAGTCGTCGAGACAGAAACTTCTTGAATGCACTGATTGTTCGGCCCCGAAAAAGCTTCTTGAGTTTGTAATAAAGAAGCTTTGCTTCCGAGAATACCTGACATCGACATACGGCACGAACGAGGAGAACAAATGGGCGAACGTAGAGGAGCTTCTAAGCCAAGCGGAAGATACGGCTGTAGCTGGGGAGGAGAGTGGGCATGACGACAGCCTCCCGGAAATCGAAGGTCTCTCACAGCAGCAAGCTCATCCTGGGGAGGAGGCACTGTCGCGCTTTCTGGCGAATGTGGCGCTCTCCACGGAGATTCTTCAGCAAGAGGGAGGGGAGGGTGAGCAATCACAGGAGAGAGTGACGATTTCCACCATCCATGCTGCTAAAGGCCTGGAATGGCCGGTGGTCTTTGTGCCGGCTGTGTATAACGGTATCATTCCTCATTCGCGCGCAGAGGATTCGGACGAAGAGAGACGGTTGCTCTACGTGGCTATGACTAGAGCGCAGGCGCTGTTGTACCTGAGTTACCCCCTTGAGCAATCGCGCGGTGGTGAAACGACGAGTATATCGACATTCCTTCCGGAAAAGATTATAGAATCACGATTTCGTTTATTAGGGCCTAGTCTGCGTGAACAGATCGTCTATGGAATCGCTGACATCCTACGGCGGCCGAGACCGACTTCCGAGGCTATGCTCGAGGGTCAGGTCTCACTACCTTCGACGCTAGATGACCAATGGACTGTAGACGGTCGAGAGGCTGCTGACGTTGTGTTTAGATGGGATGGCTCTAGGGCAGTCGACGGGGAGGGACCTAGCGCTAAAAAACCACGGTATAGCCGAGAATCTTCGACATCAACCACAACCACGTATATGTCTGCCTCAACATACACCATGAATGGCTCGAACCTTTCCGTGCCCACGACCATGTCGCTTGGGTTCTCAACAGCACGGCAATATATCGCGACGAGCACAGCCGCTAGGCAGGAATCAAGGCCGGAACTCGGGCTCGAGAGCAAATCAAAAGCAACAGGAGCCGGCACATCTGGACGCAGTGCGATTGGTCTTTCACAGAAGAGCATCTCCGGGTTCTTCAGTAAGCCTTCGTCTCAGCCCAAACCGAAATCTAGCGAATCAGCACCGACACACTGCCACAAGACCCCTGGCGATCGAAACAATGCCATTGGGCCGACGGCCGACGGCAAAAATCAAAACGTGCTCCCAACGAACTTCTCGACTTATCGACCACAGGCGCAGCGCCTGCAAGCAGCCCGTCCGATTCTCGAATCGTCAGACTCCAACCGTTACACGTGGCTGGCGGCGTCTTCAAAGCCCACGGAGAAACCGATCTTGCGCAGCGGTGAAGAGGGCAAGGAAATATCCAACAAGGGCGAAGCCGAGAGGGAGTGGGCAGTGAGCGAGGTTAAAAGACCTCAAGGGCCGGTTGGAGGTGCCCGACCAGCTGCTACGTATCACACAACTACAATGTCGATGTTGCAGGGCACGGCACCAGGGCCGACGAGGAGAACATTGGGGATTCGACGAAGTATGAATGGGTGGGAAGAGCGGATGAAGAGGGCAGGCAATCAGCGGTCGTGATGGTTAGACTGTAGACGTAGATTGGCTGTGATGGACTGGGGAACCTCTTAACTGGCAATATCATCAGGTGGGTGTTTTGGGCGTTAAGACCGACATGATTGAGTGCCTCACTACGGCGTTTGGGCTACAAGTTTTCACATATCGTACTTTTTTTTTTCTTCTCTCTTTCCAATCTTGAACTTCTACTATTATGAATGTATTAATGCCTGAATTATTGCCTAAATATTTCCGTATGTAGCCTGGAGTAGTTCTGAGTGAAAGTAAACCACCTCAGTCGATTTCAATAACCCATGACTAAGCCGAACAAATCACGCATTATGTAAGATAGTTTCTATGAAGGGAGCCAAAAAATGTCCCAGAGCAGTTACAGCAAGTATCCCGACCAACAACCAGAGTATCAACTTACGTACAGGGAGATGAGTACACTTGGCACCACTCCAGGAACGTCCGTCCAGGGTGTCGTGCCATGGCCTCGACACGGAAACCCAGACTGATTCTCCGATGATCATTGCCTCTCCCTCGCTCTCTCCCCTTCCCCCCCTCATCTCTCTTAATCCCGCCTTCCAAAAGAGAGAACTCCGAACAACGGAAAAAGAAAGAGAGAGGAAGAAAAGGCAACGATGCACCGATTTTAGCGGTGAAACTCATATTGAATAAATGGATCAATACGAGCCCCCAATAAAGGACGATAGTAAAACGGTAATAACGAAACCGATCAGCTGATAGGGATCCATTCTTCATCATTTCCATCCTATCCGGAAGACCTAATCCAGACTAGACTAGACTAGACACAACGACTAAGGAAAACTGGAGGTCCTTATCGTCTTCCCATTCCGGTGGTGGTTAACTAGTTGACTAGCTTATAGTAGTTTACGGAGACTGTCATCCGTACACCGCATGATAGGTAGTTGCCGTTTAGGTTAATTGTTGCGCAATTATTTGGGGGACTAGCTGGTCAGGTAGGTATCGTACATCTGCAGTGCAAGCACCCCAGGGTTACGAGGAGGGTACTAGTAGGAGAACGTACTATTACTAGTTAGTACGGAGTCATAGTGAGTGAATGATGGGGCCTTGAAGCCGGAAGGCCAGTCTGCTGCGTCTTGGAAATTCGGGTTGAGAAGAGACGGAAGAAAGGTAGGCTAACCTTGGTTGGGGTTAGTTTGACCCAGTGACCTCCCCTGGACAGGCTCAACTGGTATTGAGAGTCTAAACTGTTTCGGGAGGAGTGCAACAAAGGTTGCAGTGCCCAGTGGTACTTTACCTCCTCCCGTACTTCGTACCTGGCACTTTCTCAATCCTCGGTTGCGATAGTTAATATCTAGTACCTAGACATTGGACACACCGAGAAAAGAGGAGAACTGGGAGTGGGAACAAATTGGGTTTAGCCCACGTCTCAATTCGACGGAGAGGTCTTTTGTCTCTCCCGTTCGTTCTGGACGGAATAAGCTACCCCGTGTCTTGCTGGCCGGTGATGAAGTGGCATATACTCCATCCAGATGGCGTCTGCAATGGCTGCTGAGGAGCGTTGTGAGCGAGCGAGACAAGGCATGCACGTAAGTCCGTATGTATGTATGTATGTATGTATGTTACTACGTATGTAGTGGTAAGTACCGGCACCCGACCTTCTGCCGTCGGAGCTACCTGAAGCTCGCTGGAAGGGGGCAGTAGGCGAAGTGGATGGATTCCACTGGAGCTCACTTAGTCACTTACTTAGTACGGGATGGGATGGAAAAAGGTTGAGATGTTACCATGGTTTGTTTAGTTTGTACCCCATCCCGAACCAGTGGCGCTAAACCTAGTTGGGACCTTCCATATTTAGAGTTACAGCTTGGCTTGGTGAGAGGTACATCCATTTCTATGGAAGGGAAAGGCCTTGAGTCGGGAAGCGGATGGGGATGCTCCAGAGTTTGTGCGTAGAGTGATGCTACAAAGTCAACTCAGTTATGTGGACCGTAATACTAGGTATGGCCGTGAGGAATGCCCATATAAATAGCAATCAGGTGATTGACCTGTATTCGGATGGGGATTGTACACGACACTGTAAAATAACCATCCGGTGGTCGACGGGCCAATGGGGGATGGGATCTTCGGTTCCAGGGCGTAAAATACAAACAACACATCATCAATTCTGGACAACATGGACCTATGGACCTGCGCTGGTGAAACTGAGGCAGATATGACGACGGATCCTAGGCACACACCTCATTGGGATCTTCCAAGCGAAGTTACAACTATTGTTCTGGACCAGTTGGCTCTCCCCCCCGTCTCATCCTGCCACCGCCACACCAGGGCGATGAGTTGGGGGAGCAGTGAATCAGCCTCATCAGGTGCTGAGCAGCCTGACTTGACCCGGAAAGTGTGGCTGGAGTCATTATGCCCTCTTTTTTCCTTTTTTTTTTTGCCTGAATCACGGGTGAGGCAGAGATTCTCGCCGTAGGAAGCAGCGAACTGGCAAGTCAGGCTGTCACTGATGGATGGATGGATTGAAGATAATCATTGACCATCATCCCTACGAACATCCCGTCGACGATGCGTCGGTAGTGACCAATCAGGGGCGGGGTTCGAGGGCCATCTGGTTCGCCGCCTCGTCTTTTCGAACTAAATTTAATTGATAATTTTTTGGTTTTATTTTTTGCCTTTATTTTTCTGCCCCTGGCAGTAAAAGCAAAAAGAGAGGCGGTGGAGTCGTCCAAAGTCAATGAATGAACTCTTTGGACCCTTTTCTGATCCCAGATTCCAGAACCTTGGTCTCCTTCGATTTTTGTTTCGAATTGCATTACTGGGGGAGAGGGCGAAATGACGTTCCTCGTTGGAAGTGGTCCCATCATCCAATATGCTATCCACATCATCGTCTGTTCTTGGTATAGTCGCTCGAATCACTGCAAGATGACCGATCTCTCGCGACCCCCAATGACTAGTTTAGTTTCATTTTCTGGATCTGTTCTGTGCCTTTTCCTCTCTGCCTTTTTTTATTTTTTATTTTTTATTTTATTTTTATTTGGTGATTATTATTTTTTACTCTAATTTTCGATTTATTTATTTTTAATTTTGGGCTTAGTTTTCGAAGCTAAAATCCCCAAGATGATCGATTCTATTCCTTTTTGGATAGATTCTCCCATACTTCCCCATACTTGTAGGAAACCTACAAAAAGCCACCTTCGTCCGCTCTCCGTAGCCTACTTCAATCCATTAAACAATCAATCAAGCTTCAAAGACTCTTCTGTGACAGATACTCCATCACCTCGCTCACCTCCTTTATCCTCCTGACCTCATTGTTCAGCCTACGATTGCCTGGGCTTCTAGACTTTGCCTTGCTCCGCCACTGGCCTTGCCTTATATACCTCTTATCTCACCCTCTAGTCTCTACCTGGAGGAACTCCGATCATATAAAGAACGCCTCTTATCGATTCTACTCTCTTCCCTACAAACCATCCTCTCTACTTCGAACCTCTAAACGACCAGAACACATCCATCCACCATCATGCCTCACAAAGTCAACCAGTCCAATTCTACCCTGGCCAGCACTGGCAGTAGCGGTGACCGGGTGGTTGTCACAGACCTGCGAGGTATGTAGTGCTAGTACTTGGACGCTTCTTGCTATATATGAGATTACCCCCCGTTCTCTCCCCACTCCCAGCCCAGCTCTCTCAAACTGGCACTCAGGCAGTCACTAACGGAATTATTCTGGTCTGATAGGGTCCAACACAGGTCCACGCCGAACGCAACCTCCTGTTGTCGTTCATAACCAGGGGGGACAAATATATGACGAAACAAGACCTTCCGATTGGGACAAGCAGCGGTGGAAGTAAACACGAACGGTGCCAGCGTTTGGGTTTCGGTCACCTGCTGCTGGCCAGCAGGTGAGATGGGGTCTTAGTCAGCTGATTATCCGCGCGGCTTTCCCAAAGTGAGGCGGGCGATCGGCAACGCAACCTTCTCGTTTCTCTCATCTTCCGCGTCTCTCGTTCGAGACCGGCAGCCGGCGGATACGCGCTTTTTTTTTTTTTTCTTTTCGACATTCTGGACCGCTCATGTCACCGCCTCCCCCCTAATACGACGGACTAATTCCCTCTGGCGCTCACCGTTCGTTCATTACTGGTCCCCTGTTGGGTCCCCCGGATTCATATATCCATGCCCTTGTATACATACATATCAACTTACTGATGCCACTGTACCTTGACGAGCTTGTTTGTTTGCCTTTTTTTTTTTTAATCTCTTTTCTTTCTTTTTTTATTGCCCTTCTCTTGTGTTCCATTGACCCACTTTACCCTATCCCTATCAAAGCACATGATACATTCCCCCGGATTTGGCATGAACTCTGTTGGCCCCATCCCCTGGTCTCCGATTGAAGCTTCAAGGTCCCAGGGCCCTTGCATCTTCACCATGCCGTCACCCAACGAGAGGGAGAAGTCCATTAAATTTCTTCAGCAAGCGGTGTACCTACCGGTGGTTGGGCGCCCGACATCATGAGCCAGTTCGGGATCCCCCTTTCTTTCTTACCTTCATTGTCACGCGTATGTGTATATTATTACCCTTTGATTTGCAATTCTCTTTTCTTCTTTTGCTTTCGTTTGTTTTATTTTTATTTTTTTGGTTACTATTGATTCAGGCCCGGCGTTCCGCATAGCGTGGGGAGATTAGGGAATAATCTCAGGTGGTTGGCTATTACTATTACTACTACTGCTATTTTTATTTTATAGGTCTGTTTGGCGATACACACACCTGATCAGGTCATGTCATGTCACTCACTCCCGGATTCTTTCTCAAATGCTGGACATTGGTTTGAATTCCAATTCAACTCGCTCATCTCTTACGCCCCGACATGACTTGATGGCTTGGCTTTTCTTTCTTTCTTTTTTCTCATTTTTTTTTTTTGAGGATCGATGGACTATTTTATCCTTGAATCCTTGATTATATCTCCTGTGCAATTAGTGATACTACTATCTATTATTGACACATCTATATTTGTATAGTATTTTCGGATATATAATATCATTATCATTATCTGAACTTTTCCTTTTTTCTCTCTCTTCTTTTTAATTTACGTTATCTAATGTTTTAAATTCTTTGAATTAATTAAGTAGAAGCAGCTGCCAACTACTGGTGAACATGCTTCGGGGAATTAAAAAAAAAAAAAAACCACACCTCCTGACAAAGACAGTGCGCCGTGCCCGCAGGGCTTCCCGGGCGTAAAAGATCGTGAGTATATTTCAGACTAGGAGGAGATTAACGAGGACCGGCAACACGGCAGGATAGCAACGAACATGCCTTGGGACCCAGTAAAGGGGGCGTCTTTTTAATCAAACTCCGGAATTACTTACCCGGGTGGGAGGAGCGAAGAGTAGATCTTAGTCCATGTAATGAACGAATGAATGAATGGATGGATGGTCCCCTTCTCTACTACGATGGGAATGGCTTATAATCTTCTTCTGATGATAACTATCTTTTACTTCATTCATCCGCAACCAAGGCAGAGAGGAAGAATTCTACAAAAGAAAAGTAGCTCGTAAGGTATCATGTGTATTGACTTCTACTACGATCTGCTAATCGCAGTAGTATAGTACTATGCTCATCTCATCTCATCCACCAAAATAAATAAGACACTCCCGGGTGGTTTGCTGGGAGTCACAAAAAAAGGTAGGGTTCCAAGTAGAAACAAAGAAGAGGAAATCTAGAGAAAGCACAGGCAAATGTGTCCAACACGGACACGGAAATGTTCGAGTTTATCCACCTGTCCAAATACTTTCTCGCTGTCCAAATCATTAGGGCAAAAAAAAAAAAAAAGCTGCGTCAACACTATTCGCCTCGCAGCTTCTGCGTGGAAGACTTTTTTTTTTCTCTGGCGCTTTTGCTTTTGCTTTTTTTTGTCTTTTTTTGGTTTCGGTCATTTTTCTGCTTTTTTTTTTTGGAAGGGACCTCTCTCCATCAGCCGAGATTCCGAATGACGCAGGCAACATAGTCCGCTGCCTGCGAAATTAAAAAGTATATTCGATGGGAGGTGAGAGGTTATGCCACATTAGTGTATGTATTTGAGTAGGATGAGGGAATTTCGGTCAAAGGGGGTCAAATATAGAGTCTTCAGGTCAGCAAGCACACTCTGCCACCTCGGTGCCGCTGAATGGAATTGAACTCCAACAAGGCTGAGAAAAGAAAAAATAACACAAATGAAATCAGAAATGATTTAATAAAAAAAATAGACAGGCAAATGCAATTTAAGACTCGAACGGCTCGCGCTTGCAATGCTAGATATAAGAATGAGATGCAACTTGGAACTCCCAAGGGATGATGAAAACACAAGGAAATGGGTATGCCCTTTAGAAAAACGAAAATGCAAGAAGAAGATTTCGATCACATAGCTAATCGGTCGAGCATTGAAAATATCAATGATAGACATAAACCAGATCGAGCACTTATGCATGACACTTAGCGCACCGATGCTAGTATCCACGAATGTATTGATACACTATTGACGGAAAGCACCCTCGACTGATTAGTTGTATTCAGTAAGTAGTGGTGAATGACATTTGTGGTTGAAGGAATTGCTGCCCCTGAGTGAATGTGGAGTCTTGATATACATGCGAGTCCACATATTGCATGCTGGGTGGTGGAGTAGGGGAGGGCGAGCAAGCGCTCGTCCCTGAGACTCCTTTCACGAAGGTATTGTTTCCCCCATTGACAAAGGCATCGTTTTCGGGTGTAATTGGCGGCGTGATATAACCATGGGGCATGTTCGACGGGTGAGGAGCCTTCTGCGGAGTAGCAAGTCCAATCTCGCCTTCGTACGGTTTGGACTCAGCGTTGACGTCGGAGGGAGGGCTTGGCGGTGTGTAGTTAGCGACCGAAGCCTGACGAGCCAGGAACTGCTCTAGAATCTTCGAGACCCTGGAGAAATGAGCTGACGAATACTTCCGGAACAAAATCTGAGAAGGCTGATGAAGCTGCTGAGATAAGCCCACCAATGTCATCGAATCATATTGTGAAGCCCACTCAGTGTGTCGAGGCTGTGGTCTATTGAGGATACACCGTGCAAGAGCTAACGAAGCTCTAGCAAGATCAGAGGATGGCTTGGACACAAACTCTCTGTGAAATAGAGAAATCTCCGAGATGTACAATGCCATATGTTCCACTTCGGGATCGTATGATGTGTCCATGACAGCCATCTGAAGAAAGCTATCCACAGTTGGGTGTCCAATCGTCCAACCCAAAGTCTGCAGGACATGCCACTCCATCTGTGTGAACATATCGTCATCATAGAGCGAACAGCACATGGATTTGAGTTCTTTGATGGTTGGTACACGATCCTTCTTGTCACCGTATTTTGCTGCGATAAGCAAGGCCGCGCACCCAACTAGCTGATAATGTCTCTTGTAGACCACACGTTTTGAGCAGTATCTATCGAGAAGATTGATTGTCAAAAAGAGGGTCGAGGGCAGTAGCTGGAAGGCGGTATGGGCTTCAATTAAGAAGTCGAGCAGATAGGGGCGCATGAACCACTGGATCTCCGTTTGGATATCGATTGATTCAACATCAGGGAGGGTAGATGCCTGAGACGAAAATTATATTAGCCAAGAGTGACTCGGGGTCAATGAGAGTATATGGTAACCAACATCCATGTCCAGCATGTGAGCCAGAATATCATCGCGGAACTCATCGCTGGCAACTTTAGACAGCTCGTCCGCAATGGCATACTGGCGCTCGCGAGCAATCATTTTCGCGTGCTCCTTTGGGTCCATACGGGGCGCAGGGAAGTCCTCGTACGATTCCACAAAGAAAGTTTCGCAAGGCTGATAGCTGGACGTAGGACGCTTATGATAGGCCATGATGTCCAGTTATGTCGATCTTGACGGTGATATTATTAAAGGAGTGGCCTGATGAGAGCCGAGTCTATCAGAAAACGACGAAATTAAGAGAATGACAGTCGCCAGATTATTTCGAATTAATGAGCGGAATTAGTTGGGAATATTAGGGACCAGTGCAAAGACGATAAGCCGTAATACTGGACAGGAGAAAAGGAGCTGGACAGCCAGTTGAAGCCTTTCGTGGCCGGAGCTAAATGAGAGACTGTTAGTAAAAATTATCATTAAAAAAAATAAGAGCCTTGAAGAGAATGACAGGCTACAAAAATCAAAGGGGAAAGAGAAGAAAAAGAAAAGCTTGTTTTAAAAAGGACAGGTAGACGAAGCAAACATGTGAGGTTAAGGAAGGTTGATGAAGGAAGGTAAAAGACAAAAGAGGGTTGGGAGGTGATAGGGGGAATACTCGGGGACAAGAGTACTAACCCAGATTAAAGCCTTCGGGCAGAGGGCACGGTGCAACCCTTACCGTGACGGCGAGTCTGGCATCTAGGCTGGGACAAGACAAGATGATCTGTCACCTGTGGACTGTAGGATACCAATTCAAAAGGCGAAGGACGACCGAACGTCTTCACCCTAGGAACCGGTGCTTGATTGCAAGCTTATTGGGGTACTCCGGAATGTGGAAGGGGAGTACAGGCACGAGCCCTATGTAGGGATAGGGAGATCGTCAGGGGAAGTCAGAATGCAACAGGAATGTTACGACGTACAGTTTGCCCTTCGGTGTATGAATGGTTTCTTGTACACGGTCGAGATCATGCAAACGGAGCGTTCAATGACCAGTTCCACAGTTAAGGGAGTGAGGTCAAATTGAAGCCAAAAAAAAAAGATATCGGGGGAAGATCAAAATCGGTTTCCTGGAGAAGGAAGTCATGTCAGCCACTCAGTCCTTTCCACACGTTCTGTCTGCTCGATTCCCTCATTTGAATTGCGCACAAGGCCTCAATTTTGTGATATTATTTGGTTTGAGCATGTCATAGGTCGGAGTAGTGGCCTAAGCATGCACGACATTGACAGTTTCCATGCCCTCCAGAGCACCTGAATACCCCTTGAATCATCTCGCCGTTGAAGAATGCGAGCCCCTCCCGCAGATGATATGAACGGCTGATGAGATAAGTTTCATCCAGGATGTAGGACCCGCGTTTTGAAAGCGCCCTAATCTTCCAACCTCACGAGAACCTATCATTCCAGCCAATTCTTATTATCCGGGGCTCACTCAACCGGTCGCCGACTTGCCCCGATCTGTCCATAGTCTAATTGTGAAGAATTGTTGAAATCCATATGCACGAGGCCAATTGCCCTATGGGAGAGCACGGGGTTTTGGGGGTGTTGCAGGCTGCAGCCGATATAGGTTTCTTATGCAATTGTCGGATTTGCACCATTGGCATTCACCAACATTGGAGCATATTCACAAAGTGAAAATTTATCGGATTCATATCGATGAAAGACCAACGACATATGCAGATATCATTCTAGTCTTGTCCCAAACACACACTCACAATTGATGCACCAAAGAGGGATAGGGCTGAAGTAGGGAAAGGGAAAAGGAAAAAAAATTCTCTCACCTCCCAAGAAATCACCACAAAATACAAATCATATACACAAAAAACGCTTATGACAGAAAAGGAGACGAAGAAGAAAGATGGAAAAAAAGCCCTTCTTGGTCGTTCTTCTAACCGGCAGAAGCTAGATCAGGGGAACTCAAACGTCGACGTCACGGATGGGACACCGGCAGTCAGGAGAATCGCCGTTTGAGCTAACAAACGTCGAAGTAGGAGGACGTCGAAGCAAAGAAGCTGACGGACACGGCTCGACTGGAGAGCTAGTGCAACAGGCTGAAGAGAAGGTCGACAGATATAGACAATTCCGTCAACTGTATCCTTGCCGGCAGACCAGTCTCAGATCTCTCCAAGAATTGGCGGGAGGCTAGAAAAGGAGGGGGGGGAAGGAGGAAAGGGAGAGGAGGCGAAGATAGAAGGAAAGGAGGAGAGAAAAAATGAGGAGGAGTGATCTCTCTCCAGGCGGGTGTAGTAGAGGAAAAGAAAAGAAGAGAGGGAATCAGAAATGGGGACAAGAGTCGGAGATAGAAGTCTCGAGAGTCGCTGCAGGTTACCTCTGCCCACACCGTATGGTAAAGCGTGACGCTTTTCCCGTATTGAGGATCGTGTTTAGTATTCCCAGTAATGATTTGAAAGGTACCGGGTAAGCGTATGGTTCGGTCCTTGTTTCATCATCGTCTCAATTATACCTAACCTCGCCGACCGGCGTTCTACGAAGGGACCTTACTTCGCACCTCCTAGAACTCTAGGTGAAAAAGAATGTCATATCCAGTGGTTGGTGAAACAATCAAGTTATTTGACAAAATGGCGCCTTGCCTTGCCTTGTCTCATGCCTATACTTCCAACCACCAGTGGCACGGTAAAAGGGTATGGAGGCCGGAGGAGGGACTAGACTGAATTACTGGATGAATGGAATGCTGGTTTCAATTCGAGAATAGGAATTCCATCAATGTAGGCTAGCACCGCAACAATAGTCGTAACGAGGTCAGTGGCCTTGTAACTACTAGTTAGTCCTAATTTGCAGAACCTCGCATACGGAGGAGACGGAGAACTATCATAGTACGGAGAGTCGTCTAGAGGGGAAGTCTGCCTAGCGTACCTAGCCTCAATCCATACAGGATCGATGGGAGAGCCCTTACTGACGGGCGAAAGTTAATACATTCGATACGACCAGGGACGTAATTTTGACTGTTTAGTAAGGTACCTGGTACCTAGTACTGACTGGTTGGCCGTATACGGTACAAGGTTACTTACTACCCTCTACTAATTATCTCCGGCTTTCTGTGTCGTTCTTCCTTCCGGGGAGCAGCCAGACTTTTCGTATCCAGGTATAACAATCATCGACTCTCAGGACCCATTGAGCCCTAGATTCCAGCCTGGGAAATACACATCCTACGTTACAATGCCTGCTGACGATCGTATTCCCTTTAATATTATTTAATATACACCCAATGACGGGTCTTTGTACATTTATGCAGAACATAGTTACTTCTTGTATGCTTTGATTTTATTACCAATTTTTTTTTTTTAAAAAAAATAAAGAAAAAAAGGAAAGAAAGAAAGCAAAGAAAAGAAAGGATCCTTTTTTCCCCATTTCGATTTTTTTTTAATTTTCGCTCTTGAAGGCTGCATCTAAACTCTCTAACCTGCACAGCGTCCAGCACCAGCGCTCCTTTGGTGGCTTCTCGGTGGGGTGATCTCCGTCGTCACCAACCAGTCCTCGCCAGCCATTGACTCCCTGATTCAAGCCAGGAACACCTCGGGTCCTTGGCTCAGCAACCACCTTTGATTTCTTTTTCTTTTTCTTTTCTTTTCTTTTCTTTTTTTAATTAAAAAAACCCTTTCCTCTTATTATTAAACCTGCATCCTTGGGTCCTAGTGTGGAAGCTGCGTCACTGTAAACTACACTACTGTAGGTAAGCCAGCATTTGACGGTGCTTCCATGGCACATTGCGGTCTGCAGCATCAAAAAACAAATGGTTAGTAGTAGTAGATTTTCTCCGTTAGACATTTGATATCGCTATGAAATCCCATCTCTTTAGATATATGTACATCCACCGATAGATAGATCCATGTCCTTTATTGAGCATATGATGAAGTCACTTTTCTCATTTGATATTTTGATTCTCTGGTGCCGGATAACCCTAGTCTAGTCTCCTCCTAGTATATCCAAGAATCGTAATTCTATTTGACGACAACCCACAAACTGCGGAGTAACCGACTTTAGTTTTCAGCTGCTGACGGTCTGTAAATAACCATCAATGAGTGGTTCGCATTTTACGGCACACTTCGGTAGAGGTATGATACTACTACGTACACATACATACATACATGGAAGCGGTCGCGTCTCGCCGTCATAGACTGCTGACTGGCTCAGCGCCAAAACCACACCCTGACTTCCTGTCCGCTCCATCGCGTGTCTCCTGCAGCCATTCACGGCCAGTCAATGCTATCTTCGACGCCCCTCGCCCGAGCTTATGTATGTACATCCCTTGACCAGTCGACTTGAATTTTTTGACACACCCGGAGTCTCAACCATGATTTACCGTGGAGAGAATCATATGTCAAACTTTTTCCATCGAACTAAATATGAACACGACACGCCGGTGCAAGACGCGATATTCGGTTGATCTCGACCTTTGAACCTAATTTAACGACAATCCGACACGGGATCCTCTTTACTGATTGGTAGAGCCTTTCTTCATCTGTTGTTCGCGTTACTGACGTGCAGCTCTTCAACACATGTCCATCTCATCATTGATATTCCATCATGAACGGAAGCCCAGTTGGAAGAAGGGGCGACTCTTACTATCGTAAACGTGTGGACAACCCTATGCAAAAAAAAAAAAAATAAAATAAAATAAAAAATCACTGGTCTCCGTACACATTTGTACAACTGTACAACTTGTGAAGAATTGGTATGGTTTTAGCCATTGATTGTTCAGGGACAGATGCCATCAGGATACCATAGTGATTGGATCCTCACAATCTCAGACAGAACAACTACCAATTTACGTATATTCAACGGAAGCTGGGTACGTCGCGCCGTTGGTGACACGCAGCCTAGCTTCTGCCACAGTTCAGAAGGATCCGGTCAAATCTATAATTCTGGACACCTATCATCCAGTCGATGGCAAAGATTTCTCCTTAACGGTGTATTGTGCTACCCCTTCTTTCATCACTAGCCCTAAAAGGCTGGTTAGATTTGACTATGGATGCAACTTTATATACACAGACACCGTGAGACGGCGCAAACAAAGCAAGGGGCGTGGTTGACTGGCTAGGGATTCTCCCTTCCTTAAGACCCATATTACCTAATTCTACCTGTATCGATCCACGTTACCTATCTTGGTTCCATATGGAGTAGCATTCTTATGACACCCTCCTCCGTACCTTTTTTTGGGAAGGGGAAAACTTTCATATTCTGGGTCTGATATGACCCTCAGCTTTAGTTCGTACGTTATCGCCGTAGTTGAAACAAAGACTATACTATCCACAGGTACGTACTTGCCTCCTTTCATAAGTGGCTGAGGTGGCTGGAAGTAGTTTTAAGTTCATTTCCCCCACCCCCCAGAATGCATCACCTACTACGGAGTATGTATGGAGCAGCTGGTAGTCTCATTATGCAATTATGCAATAAGGTGGCTATTTTATCCCTGCACTGGAGCTCATTGTTCAGCCTGGAACGACCATATCCTTGCTTGATTTTAGGGGGTGATCATTTCCACTCTCCACTGGCGTTGTATCGGCTTGGGCCCTCGGAAAGCATGTGCATCTCTTCCGACAAAATTGAGGAATCCGTGGTACGATCTAAGTAGACTATTGAAAACGGGACAGCCGCCCTTCGTGGATGGGGTGAAAATGAAATGCACGATTGCGTGTGGTGCCGATAATCCCCATTCTCCATTTTTTCCGGGCGTGCGCTATCCAAATCCGTCGTCCCCAACAGCACTACTAACGGACTGCCCCCTGATCGCAATATTAACCCCTCATAGTTAGTTAAATCAATGACTTAAGCCAGGGATGTCACTCTAACTAACTAACTAACTAACTAATGATGAATGACTTACCAACTGTGTCAGATAGGGTACAATAAATCATATATTATAGGGGTAAAAGGGGTATTTGCTAGCAGGGATGATTATCCTAAGTTCCCAGCTTTTTGAGGCGCGAGAAGGTTGGCAACCCCGTATTCGTACGGAGTACGTTGGTAGCAATGAGAGTCCTTAGGTAATAACGTCAGCGCGACTTAACTAACTAGTTAACTAGGTTCCAAATTGTCACCTCGAAGAAATATCAGGCCATTGTGACACCAGCGGAGCTTAACAAGGAGAGGGGGCGCGCAGTTTGCCAGTTTACAACGTTCCATTAGTAGAAGTTAGTCGGTAGGTAGTAGTTTTCCGACCAAAATTAATCTCTTAGTCTTCTAGTAGCATTCTGATGGGTAACCTCCAAAATATGGGGTAATTCGTCGATAGGGACGTTGAGTCAAATGGTGTTCTTACCCAAAGGAGCAAAGAGTGGCTTTGGCGTCCCATGTATCATTTCGCCGTCAAGTATGTTCAATTCCACCTCTTTTCGGAGCCAGCTGGGGGTGGCGATATCCGCAACAGATAGATCAAAGGGGATCTGTTGGGGACAGATCTATATTATACATACCGCCGACATTGTAAAGGAATTATATCTACATATCTCAATTTTAACGTGATTTGGCTACTTCCGCGGATGCTCGAGGTGCCTTTTCCGAGATAATTATAGCCTCCCCCTTACTGTGTACCTGCAGACCTTATATTGATTACTCTCTTGTCCTTTACGCACTTCAGCTTGCAGTTGTCTTTGCACGGTCCCGCGTATATCCCGCCTATACTTAATTCATTCAAGATAGACCCAACAACCGTGCATATTAGCTGTTACCCAAGAGGGTAATACGATGATGGATGATTTTTGATGTTGGTGCAACAACTGACCCAACTTACTTTTGGGTGCAATATCATTCCGTACTCTTGGGCGTATATCGCTGTTTGCTTTGGAGATAATTGAAGGATCGTACATTTTTATTTTAGGTAATACATGTGCCCTGATTTGTTTGTATTATGTATCTGAGCTTGTTAATTAAACGATAATACAGAATTCTTGATGTATCATCGGACCCTCCCTTTTAACATAACCAAAAAGATCAGGCAGAAAACACGGTGGAGGTATGGCAATCGTAGCTTGGTTCTGTAATATAACGTTTGCAAAATATCGCCTTTTTTTTGCCTCTATTCTATCTAGTTCAACTGCGCCATAAAAACACACCGCAATCGGGACGCTGAAATTTTGTGGCAGCCCACTGCGGATCTCGAAAAATACAGTAGCAACAGAGGATACTACTTCCGCCCACTCTCCTTGCCACCTTGAAGTCGAACATTATAGACCGCCAGGCATCAGGAGGAACATGCATAAGGATCACCATTGCCTGCATTCAGTTGCCTTGAGGTCGAAGGAGATAAAGAAAGTAAATTTCTATCAAATGGCAGTGGTTCGAGGTTAATTAAGCAGTATTTTCACCCTCGAAGGAAAAGTCAATCTGCAGCCCCGCAGTTCCGAGAAGTCGGTCCACCTTCAAGAACGAATGGACCACGATTACTTCAATGTTGGCCACTTTTGTACATACAGTACGCACGAAACGGCGGTAGGCCGGAAGTAGCGGCTGCGATACTCATGGATACTAAGCGAATCTAGATACTAACGTCGGTATGGGATGATGTGGGCCTGGTAGGGCGAAAACTGGTAAGAAAAATCCTGTCAACAAGCGGTGTTCTGGAAAACCTAAAGAACTTCATCGAATTGGTATATGTGTCAGATTTTCGTCACATATTGGTCAGTCCATGGTCGATCTATAGTCGATGATCTGATCCATATTCTGGCATTGGATGAGTCGAAAGATACCAATATTCTGCAAATAATTATTTTACACGCACATGGCGGCACATCCTTTGATGTATCTACACCTCAGCCGTGTGTATCGAGTATATGTACGTAGATCTGGCAAGTGCTGAAAGTTCCCAGGTTTGGTTTCTTTGCTTTGCTTCGCTTTCTGCCCTTCTTTTTTTTAGTAGTCTTGATTCTACAGTATAGATCCCCATTATTATTTTTTTGTAAGGCCACAGTGACACTACGTGGATCCACTATGTTCTCTTCTGACAGTTCTTAAGTCTGCGTTCTTTCTATGGTGGTGGACGGCGAAACACGCGTGTGCCACCACTAAGAATCATGCGGCAAGCCCTTGATCGCAACAAAGCGAATCCATGCAATTGCCAATCCTCCTGTATAAGCCGCATGTCTGTAGCCGATCAAATGATCGAACTATTACTCTAACCTGTGTCATAACGCATGCAGCCATGCATCAATATTGCTTCCGTTCAAAAGAACGCTGGACTATGCGGTAGTGTGCCCTATAATAGCCGACACACTGGAGCAAGTGAGGCATTTACATCTAGCATGTCGCAGGGTAATCGTTTCTAACAAAGTGGGAAACCCATGCATGATGTGAGCCTTTAATACTCGGCTAGCGAATGAAGGGCCTGCTGATTGATAACAACTACTAAACAGAAACGCGAAAAGTCAGAACCTGCAAGACAATATGACCGTTTGTGGTATGGCTGTTTTCTCTCAATTGGGGCAGCGGAGAGCCTCAACCATGGTTCTTACTAGTACTTTTCCGTTACCCTTTTAGCTGCGTTCTGACGGCATATAGAGGCGTTTTATGTCAATTGGGCCATTCCTCTTGTATGGCGTACCCAGGTACGCTGTACTGTATGCCGGTTCGGAAAGCCGAGAACGATACAGAGTAAGGGTTTGTACATACATACATACAAGGCAAGTATGCTAGGGGAGAAAATGGCCTAGCGTGAAATCTACAGTGGGTCCCGATTGTAGTGTAAATAAACGACTCCACATTTAACCCCAAAGCTCTAAAGAAGGAAAAAGAAAATGGAAAAATGGAAGAATAAATAGAGGATTATTCAGCTCATTTTCGATGTTTCGTCCAATGGTAGGTTGCGAGAAAGGATGTCTTCCTCAGCCATTGTTTAGGCGTGCTATTTAAAGCAAAACTGCAGAGTCAGTAAGTCAGTTGCTTCGCATTTCGTCACAGGATCGCAGAAAACAAAGAGTCGCGTGTGAGGCACAACTACTGCGCGTTCTGTCCTCTTGTTTCTTTTTACTCTCTTGATAGTTAGTTGTATGGCGTCATTGATTGACTCGCGTCCCACGTTTCGGGTGCCCCGGCCTGGAATTATGAGCCACCACCATTGATGAGAAATTAGGTTCCAAGTCATTTCTATTCTAGGTAATCTCTTCATTTCCACGTCCCCCTTTCGTGGCCGACGACACCCCCAAAGACGTTGGGCTTTCGCCCTTCACCAAGCAATTTAGTAGGACCTAACAGACACACAGACACTATTGATACCGTCGGACAAGCCACGTTTCCTCACCTTCCGTTTATCCAAGTCCCTGTCCAGTATCGCGGGACCACTCTTCCCCGAAGTTAAGGGGGACCCAAATGACATAAAGCGTAATCTCGCCGCGATGCTTGGCGTGGACTCCAGAGGCCCCTTACGCGCGCTGATTCGATGATTGCATGGGCAAGGCCAGCGCGCTTATTGTCAAACCGGCGTGTGCTTTTCCCTCCTTGATGCTCTCCAGTAGCCCTGGTCTAGAAGCTTACTTCCCGCGTCCATTCGTGCCTTACAACCGGAATGGGACCAGGGATTAATTGGTCTGGCGATAGTTCATCAAACTAATGGTTGGTTTTCCCACTTTTTTCTGTGCAAATGTTGGATTCATTGCAAGTTTCCGGGGAATAATATATGGACCTGGCCGCTGCAATTGGATATGCGTCGCGCAGCAAATCGGGCTGCTAATTTTCGGCTGACACGCCTGGACCAATACATCAGCCACCTCCTGAATCGCATCATACACCATAACCATTATTACTAAAGATAATTCCGATGGCCGCACACAGTTCTCACATGTGTTGTTCTAATTGATTAACGGAACCCAAGATCCGACCGTCTTACGCTCCGGCGCCCTACCATGGGATACGACCTTTGTCCATATTTGGAATCCCTATCAGTTGGGGTTATCTGTCTAATCTTCTGCTGTCGAATACTCAGTGCCCACTCCCATATCAGGCTCTTGCCACTTGCCATGCTACATTATCCAATGGCTGAACTTTAAAAGCGTACACGAGCAGAACTCTTCGCAGTGCGACTGTTCGGTACCAATAAATATATGCCACCACGCAAGAAAGTGTCAGTTAAACGTAGGAACGGCGCACCTACTGCTACATACTCAACCCTGGTCGCGCTTTTGAGATGATGTAGTAGAACTCGCGCATAGCTACTGCGCCATGAATGCACGGCGCTCTATGATGGTCACGTAGCCGATGCCACTAGAGACACGAAGGTAAGGAAAGACAGAATTTCATCATAACTTATCAGAAACACATCTGCCATTCAGTCACTATGTCCTCATATTTTCATCCGTGTCTCCTCAAGTTTCATTAAGCTATGGGTCCCATCATCTTGGGGGTCAGAAACAAAACAACCAGGATTTAATCGGAGCTGGTTTCATTGAACCATTTCGAGCAATCATGGCGAATCAACCGACGATCTGAATCATGAATGCTTATCTCCCGGGGGTTGTCTTCAACTGGTTGGAGAGTGGCGTTGTCAGAATGTGTGCGGCTCAGGATGATTCCCGTTCACGGCATGGATCGTGCCTATCAAACAACACCCCGCAGACGCACAACCCAAGATCGAATTAAACTGCATATCGCTCATCTCGGGGCCACCACATTCAGCTGAGCCTGGCGAATCTGTCGGAGAAATTCAGAGAAACCCTTCCCCACTCGCTAACAATCTCTTCTTTTTGAACATTCGTTCTTGATGCCTACGAGGATAAGGTTGCCTAGCCATACAGATGCACTAATGTACCCCCTCTTTTTGATCAAAAGACAGTTAGAGTCCCCACCATCCTAACCCCGTGTAATTGACCCTTTTTGTGGTGTGGCGCCCTGACAAACCTGAGATCATTGCGCCCTATCACATTATTTGAATAATGGAGACTGAATCACTAGCCGTCTGCTGGTGGCATGCAATGCCAGAACTATAACCGGGGCTTCTCTGACGTGGCAGTCCCTCCTTATTAAAAGGACCTATATGGACCTATCATATACAACAGATGTGCGAATCTCTGTTACTGATAACTTTGGGATGGAATGCGACAAGATTCACTCTTGCCAATACGCCTTCTTGAACCGACCTGCGCCATGGTAATTTGGAATTCAAAAGCACCCGATGCTTTGCGTGCATATGCTGCTTACATCTAGCACTTTGCGCTAACTACGCGTTCGGTATACTTCAAATGATAGGAAACAGGCATCCCTTGACTATCTGCGTGCTTCAAGAACCTGGTCATATGGTGCTTTGACCTACCGCGAAAGTGTGCTACAAGCAATGGAGTGGGAATGATAGGCTCTGCGATGCCGATTTTTCCTGTCAACACTGCCTGGCATTATATTTTGGAAATATAACAGGGAGTTGGCCTTATTACATCTTGGCAGTTCGTCAAGGGCATTGACCTTGGTATTTGGTCTCCCACCATGCTGGGCGCAAGTTGTCTCAGTCCTTCTTTCAGCTGAAACTAAAACTTTTTTTTTTTTTCAAAAAAAAAAAGGAAAATTCTCTCATGTTCGTTCCCGAATAATCGCTCTTTGAAAGATCGTTGGCGCGATATCTACTGGGCACTTGGAGCATTACGCCAGAGCACAGACTACGTCAGATCATTTTGATTTTTCTTCTTCTTTTCTCTATCTCAAGGGGATGTAATTGATCCTCCTCGTTTGATCATTACCTTGGAAAATTCTCAATTCTTGTTGAAGCGTTGCTGTACAGTATCTTGGTGCTTGCATACTATGCTTGTACATCAAATCGCTCTTCTGGTCTCAGAGATGCTGGAATTATGCTGTCTGTGAATAGTTACAATAATTTACCTTAGTCTCTAGAGAAGCGTAATGAGAAATGGAATAACGAAAAATAACCTTGTGCCTTGTCTAGACCTTTTGATGCTCAGAAACAGTCTGGAACCACGTGACCAAGCACGTTTGGTGGAACCTCCGCGGCGCTAAAAATTGTATCAAAAAAAAAAAAAAGAGAGAGAGAGATAGAGCAACACCAAGGTCACAATCGCAACAGTGACACCTTCGAAACATCTTTGACCTTTTGTTTACTAACAACGGAATGATTGTATAGTGGTCGGCTCTACAGGTTAAGAGCCGGGGCAGGTCTTTTTCTGCTCTCCAACGAATCTACATTTTTTTTCTCATTTCATTCAAAGCAAGAAGCTTCGTCGATTTTTAAGCTAGATTCTACCGCATTACGCCGTTAATCATAATGGATATCCACCGCTGCCGCTTCGTTCCCTTTAACCCTCAAGCGATCAATGCGCTCGCATTTTCCCACCCTCCGTCTGCAGAACTTGCGGGACGTGGTGTCCCTACCCTGCGACTCGCGGTTGGTCGCGCAAATGGCGATATTGAAATATGGAATCCACTGCGCGGCGCTTGGTTTCAGGAAACAGTTCTCCGTGGAGGAAAGGATAGAAGTATAGAAGGGCTTACCTGGACACTCGATCCGCCTGAGCCTGGTCCCGATAGTTCAAAGATACCCGGACGGCTGCGCTTGTTCAGTATCGGATACTCGACTGCGGTGACGGAATGGGATATCGAACAGGGCCGTCCTCTGCGTCATTCAAGCGGAAACTATGGCGAGATCTGGTGCATAGCGGCCCAGCCAAGATGGCAGCCTACGAAACGGGGCAAAGATGGCAAGTGGCTGCCCCCAGCGGAGGGAGAGTACACTGGACAACACCTCGCCGCTGGATGCGCGGATGGATCTATTGTGATCTTATCTACGGCCGATAATGATGTCAGATTCCTTCGCCTTATGCGACCTTCTACAAAGAGAGCCAGGGTGCTTAGTGTCACCTTCCAAGATCGTAACACCATCGTGGCTGGCTATGCGGACAGCTCGATCCGTCTGTTTGATATTCGGAATGGCCAACTCCTGCGAACAATTTCTTTAGGCAAGGGACCAACGGGTGGTACGAAGGAATTGTTGGTTTGGTCTGTGAAGTGCCTTCCCGACGGCACTATTGTTTCCGGTGACTCTGCTGGTGAAGTTCGTTTCTGGGATGGCAAGAATTACTCGCTTATTCAACGACTCAACTGCCACTTGGCTGATACTTTGGATATTGCTGTGAGTGCCAATGGAGATACTGTTATTAGTGGAGGCGCGGACCAAAGAACAGTTGTGTATAGAAAGAAAGCTGGAGAGAAGGGCGATAAGAAAGGCCGGTGGGCTGAGGTGATGCATCGGCGGTACCATACCCACGATGTGAAGACCTTTGCTGTCTATGAGACGAGGGACATTAGCGTTGTTGTTTCTGGAGGTAGGAGTTGATCTCACCTTCTAAGCGTTGGCAAAAATTCGCTGACAAAAAGCAGGACCTGATGCTACCCCGATTGTCTTACCTTTGCGTGAGTTCGGAAAAGAGCACCACAGAAAACTATCGAGTCTTCCTCAAATACCGCAGCTTGCGTCTTCGCCTTCATCTCGACTAGTCATGAGCTTCTGGGATAGAGAGATTAGCATCTGGCGCCTGTTCCGCGGCCCCTCATCGTTGCAAGAAAACCTTGATGGACAACGGCACCGGTTGGTTGGAAAGGTTCTGATCCAGGTATGTGAAGGCTACCTAGTGTTGGCGCTCATGAATATTCTTTCTGATGGACCGTTCGCATGATAGGGCGAAGAGAACATTACTTCGGCGATGTTATCTTCCGACGGAAAAATCCTAGTCGTTGCTACGATATCCAGCGTCAAAGTGTTTTCTGTTCGGCGACGCAAAGGTGATGAGAAAGGAACCCTCCGCATACAAAAACTCGACATACCATCTGCTCTCGCTAATCACGGAGCTCGAGTTGTTACTGTGTCCCCTGATAGTCGGTGGATCTGCATTGTTCGTCCCGACAGTACTACATACTTAGCTAGGGTCAAACTTGCTTCGTCGCCTCAAGAGAAACCCCAAGTTCTAGCCCAGCTCGTCAAACTTAATAGAGCTACCCGTCATGCTCGCTATGAAAAGGCTTCACATGGTACTCTCGGTGAGTACGAACGGACCATCCGATGCGCCGTGTTCTCTGAAAACAGCAAGATCTTTGCAGTCGGAGATCTCTCTGGGTGTGTGGATGCCTGGTCACTGGAGAAAGTGGAGTCAAGAGCCTTGACAAAACCCAATGCTTCCGAAGATTCCGATGAAGATTCTGACGATGAGGATGAACAGCCAGTGGTGGAGGGCGAGCGCTGGGCTCTCACAGCCGCAGAATCGCCAATTCCTCGTCTCAAGTCTGGTGTACTGCTGCTGTCCTTCCGCCCTCTGAACCCAGCTGGAAAGAAGTTGTTGACCGATGGTGCTGATCAGGATTCTGAGGTTGAAAGCCGGCTGATGGCCCTTACGAGTGAGCACCAATTGGTGGAAGTTGATGCTCTTGATGGAAAGTTGTCTGATTGGTCAAGGAGAAATCCCAAGGCATTCTTGCCCGCGGAGTTTAGAGGCGTAAAGGACCGCGCGATGGGCTGTGTTTGGGACTTAAACGAGGCCCGTGAACGTCTCTGGCTCTATGGTACCTCCTGGCTGTGGATGTTTGACTTGAACCAGGATTTCCCGTCTCCGGAAGAGCTAAGCGCTTCTGCCGATACTCATGATGATAGAGAGGATTCGATGCAGGTTGCTAAGAAGTCTTCATCCCAAAAGCGCAAACGTGGGCTTTTAGATGATGAGGAGAATGACAGGAAGAAGTCGAATACTGGTGCAGGTGATAAGATTCCATTAGCACAGTCTGATGTTTTCTTTAGTTCGAAGATTCGCAAAATTGTAGGAAGTGACGAGTCCAAGGCTGAATGGATCTCTCTTGAGAAGGAGCGCCCTCGCGGGGTAGATGAAGATGACGAAGCATACGATCACGATGAAGCTTATACAGCCAGTCATGATTCTAATCTGGCTCGCCTAAGAAGAGGAAACCTCGAAGGCAACGAAGTCAACACCCCGAAGAAGCAGCTGAACAAGAGAGCTGCCAATGGCGATACCCCTTCTCAGAAACAGCTGGTGCAGGCCGCAGATAACTCGCATCCGGCACGTCGGTGGTGGCACACATACAAGTACCGTGATATTCTCGGCATTGTACCCTTGAATCCTCAGGCAACGGATGAAGAGTCACAGGAACATGAAAATGGTGGAAACTTGGAGGTCGCAGTTGTGGAGCGGCCCATGTGGGACGTTGAGCTTCCGGGTCGCTATGTTAGGGACTATGAGTGATGAAGTCACCCCCTTGGGTACACTGCATTAAACCTGACTGGAGATGTGACACTGGGAACTCCATGTGCGGGTCGGCATGGCAAGCGATGCTTCATTATACGTTTTTCTTCTCTCGCCTTTGAATACTGTCCCCTGGGATCCCCTCCCAGTTGATAGGACCCCGATGTCTGGCACTTTTATACAAGAATATCCATTTCTACTTCTTTGGCTAGCAGGATGTGTTATCTTAGAGACTCATACATACAAAAGTTATTGGTACAACGGCGATGCCTGATCTATGACTTTATCGGTGTGTAGGCAACAATGATGTTTGACGGTTGCCTCAGGCGCCGCGCGGCTAGCAGGTGACTTGGCAACGATCAACCATCTTGTAACTCTCTCTCTTTGTCCATCTCGGGCCATCTGCTGCGTCTTCGTCAGCATCGTATTCGGCCACGTCATACTCTTTGGCGTTAGCAGAGACAGAGTTCGTTTGCAGGTTCCTGATATTAAACGCTGATGCCTTGTACTGTATCGTGACAATATATACCTCACTCATGTCCTTACCAAAGCTCTCATCTTGTATTTCCATCTAGTAACACCTCTTATCTGTGGAATCGTATTAGTTCTTTAGAGGATTCCCTTAGCTCCCCTTCACAGGCATTGAAAGCCATCAATCGAATCACCATGCTGAACGGCAGTCCGCATTGTATCATATGTGGTACGAAGATACCATATCGCTATATGATACATTCTTGGAATCGAAACTTTCGTGCAAGTCCGTGTTGGGCCGTTTTCTCCCTTTAAGATGGCTTTTTTTTATCGGCTAGTATTCGTGAACTGATATTCATATAGTTAGATGTGATAGCAATTCCCAGTTAGACGGGAAGCCATTTATTACAGGAGTGGGCAGCTTTGTCCCTCCAGAGACCCCTCACAACTGTGCTGCTGCACCCTCTTCTGCAGAACAGCGATGGCATGACAGCGACTGCGTTTTGTCAGAGGAGGATTCATTCCCCCCGCTGATAGGTACCCAACTCCACCCGCAACCTGGGTTTCTCTTTCATGAGTCGTGCTGGGAACTATTACGAGGCATGCTTCATCCCCATGCCATTCCTATCCAACGGTTGTATGATATTTGCCTCTCATGTCCCGCACACGTGAAAGGATGGTTGGACTGGGGGCATAGCTACGGTGGGCTCATGGATCGACATCCCATTGAGGGTTATCCGTGGGAAGACGTATATCCTGCGGGCTATATAAGACGGTTTTTATGGGACATGAGTTCTCCTTTGACTTTTGCCATGTCAGATCCATTAGACGTATCGGAGGTGCAGCAGGCGCTTGTTGATTCCCAGGATAAGCGAGAAAATGCAACGATGACTAGTTTGATACCCTTGGCTCGGATAACCACTGCTGATTGCTTTCAAGAGCTTCCTCAAGAGATACTAGAACAAATCCAGATGCTTCTACCATCTCACAGCGTGGCTAATGTACGTTTGGCATCAAGGCCGTTCGCCAGCTTACCGCTCACGCAGTCATTCTGGGCTTCAAGGTTTGCTTGCCACCAAGAGCGTGGATATTGCTTTGAGGCTAGATATCTACTGTGTAGTGGAGCTCATACCATGCGCAGCAGGGATTGGAAGACTTTCTATGACGAAACAGCAGTGACATCAAAGTCAACTAATGAGTTGAAGAATAGAAAGAGGATCTGGAGTTACTTGAGAAATATAGCAGACCTAATTCTTGAGCAACCGCTGATCAATGAGGAGATGACCAGGGAGCTTGAGCTATGGCCAAAGAACCCTGTGGCGGCATGGAGGCCAGTTGGAGGAGACTTTTCCGTACGATCTGACGGAAATTCCCCTTACCAGATGAAATGCAGGGTGATATATGAGCAAACCATCTCAATCACATCCTCCATAAGATCAATCGGTGTTTCCTTCCGAGAACTAAGTGATAAGAAATATGTCTCAGGTCTTCGATTCATGCTTACAAACAATGAACAAATTAGATTAGGTTATGTCCTTCCATCGAAGGAGAAACACGTTGATTTGAACAGCGGATGCTTTGACCTGAGTGGGTTCATCGCCGCTGTTGGCCCTAGAGGCATTATAGCGCTCCGCATTGCAACTGGGCAAGGGGAGATATCAAACTGGGTGGGCTCGTCAGAAGGCTTGCCGCAGACAGCTCGATTGTGTACAAAGACAGCGATCCACACTTTAAAGGGTTCCTTCGATGTGAGCTCCCCCTTGTTTTCTTATAGATGAACAACACCACTGAGGGATGTGATGAAGGGCTTCAAAATGGTATCTTTAGCTGTTCCCACCGATATTCAGCCCCTCTTCCCAGACGATACCAGAGGTGAACACCCTCCCCTGCGAACTACAGGACTTTGGTATCCGGAGATTCCTCCCGCATCCTACCATCTTTACGACGATATATTCACCGGGCGAAACATCTCTCTCCATGACTACCGCCCACTTGTGCATGTCATGTTTGGCGGAAGACGGGGCGACCTCCTTCAGTACCTAACCCGCATATCAGTTACAGTGTCCAATGCAGCAATCGTGGGAATAGACTTCTTCTACACAGATAGTTCTCCCGTAAAACGCCTCCAAGCTTGTCCCTCAACAGCCAGTATAGATGACTCCGTCAAGATCCCCTTCCTAATCGATGGACCCGGGGGTGAGCGATTAACGAGTCTCCAATCGGACGGTGACTTCCTCCGAGAATCCGCTGGCTACGGGTCGTACGGAGTCAAAATAACATCACTAAAGGTAAACCAAACACGCCAGTTCAACTAGCAGCACGTGCATTTCAACATTTAGCAATCCCCCCACCCTCCTCGACAACTGGGATATCACATATACTAAGATATACACATCTCTCCCAACCAAGTTGGCTAAGCAGAAAGATACGAAGAATGACTAACCATGCATTTTAGATAACAACGAACACAAAGCCGAAGCCCTTTATTTTTCAACCAAGCGCTATTCCAGCCCTGAAACTACCCGCCGGGGGTTTCCCCCCAAAGTCCAAGAAGCCAGAAATACTACCCGGTACTACCTTGACGGGTATGTATTTCATGTATGTAAGTATCACCTTTTCCTTCATTGAGATTTGCCCTGTGGTCGATTACTTGCATGTACGATTCTTGTCACTAACATGGATTGGTCTTAGGATTCTCAATTTGTTATGAGCAGTATCGGTCTCATTTCTGAGGACTTGAATGAAGGTAGCCTGCTGCGGGGCACTAGTATAGAAGAAGAGATAGAGGCGCGAATTTTGGGGAAGAAGCATACCCTAGGTCAGAGTTGATTAGCAAGGGTTAGTGGTTTTTTTTTGTTTTATTGTAGATATTATTCTTGGAATCCTGCCACGGTTGAACTCTATGGTTTTGTACGGACATGTGCATTGATAGCTAAATGTGTACAAGAGCCTTTGAATAACAATAGTTCTTCGGGAAAATCTAAATGGGTAACAGAGATCACCCCATGTCCGAAGTAGTATGGATCGAAGCAATGATAATAGGGACCTGCATCATACGAATCCGTAACACAACAAGGGAAGATAAAAGGAAACCAAAAGATATCATGACGCGTCAAACTATGCCTCACCGACATAGAATTATCGGAAAGAAACGGTAATCAAAATACAAACTCCTATCGCCTTTAACTCTCATATGGGTTTTCACAGGTGACAGAAATTTAGGTTCCCCGCACACCCTGTCTATTCATTATATGCGTAGAAAATAGCCGGAACCGTATACATAGCGAAGTCAGAGCATAGGTCGCTAAGCTGGTGTAGGACTTGCGATGAAGTCAATCTGGAGGAATACCCCGGAAATCGTATCAAATATCCCAGTAATGAAGGATGGATCTTGATCCGCCAAGCCCGCCGATGGCAAACAAGACGGCGTTTGGTTGGGAGCCGGCATCACTGCGTTGCAAATAAGGAATCCCGGAAAGCTAGCACCTTCAGGATGCACAGACTAGCGGGAGTCCCGGCGCAGGACCGATGTTCATGGTATGTTTGCCCAATTATTTCAGACAGACTACGCTGTGATTGAAACGGAGAGCTCGATGTCAACTGAGCCCAGGCCCAGATCATTTCGGTAGTGACATATGGCGAATGCCGACTTCTTGGCAAGGAATCGCCAGAGTGTCTAATAACTTTGCGCTGATACAATTGCAGGCTGCGGCAATTAGCAACTGAACCGAAAATACATCCAAAAGGGGCATTGGTTGTTTAGGTTAAAGCACGAATCTCTCGGCGTTGTTGCACAGCAGCGCAGAAATGGTTTTCCTTGGCGAAAAGAGAAATAAGCAAGAGGGAACTTACAGGACTGTTGAGCATGCTATTCCGCTTATTCCGTCCTTTCTTGATATGATTCTTCAGCGCGGTAGAATCCAACGGTTTCAACAACTCAAAACTACAGAGGAGTTCGTCCGAGACAGACATAATCGCTCCCCAATTATCAAACTCTCCACAGTACTGCAAAGATTATTAGCAAATGCCCCAGGGGATCACGTCGGGCTTATCCAACATGAGAGGAGCAACACGGGAAGCACTCACATTAGGGGCAGAAAAGACTGTGACTAGAATGCGATCCTGGTAGAACTCATAACCATCCTCAACTACCATGTGGGCTCGGCATACCAAATCAAAGTCATGCCGTTGCAAGAAATTCATGATCACTTTCTTACCAAAACAATAACTTACGCCACGCTCATTAGGCTCCCAATCCTCCTCCATGTCTGCCGGATCACTCCAGAGAAGGTCATTAAGCAACCCGTAGTCTGGAACATCAGTCGGGCGCGCGATCCCCCTGATATCATCCATATGGGAGAGGCTGGGTGAAAGTCCACCATGGACACAGAAGATTTTGCCAGCTACGATGGAAGCGATGGGCAAGCAGTTGAATGTATCGATGAAGGTCTTCCAAATCTTGATGTTGCAACGTCGTTTACATTCATCATAGAACCCGTACACACGGGTAACGTTGGCACATTCATGATTGCCTCGCAGAAGGAAGAAATTCTCAGGATATTTCAGCTTATAGCACAACAGAAGAAGAATTGTCTCCAAGCTTTGCTTGCCCCGATCCACATAGTCACCCAGGAAGAGGTAATTCGAAGACGGGGGGAATCCACACATTTCGAACAATCTAATCAGGTCGGTATATTGACCGTGAACGTCGCCCACAATCTTGACAGGAGCCGACAGCTCTAATAGTGCAGGCTGACTGAGGAATAGCTCCCGAGCTGCAGTACAGATGGCGGTGATCTCTGCATTCTTTAAACAGACAGTCTTGGTGACCTTAGTGGAGTAGCCGGCATCCAGCAGGCGTGTGATCATGTCATCCAGGTCAATAGACTTAAGAGCGCCCATTCCCATGCCTGGAGATGAGGATGTATCATTCAAGGGTGTGTTCATGATAAAGTCCAGGATTGGATTCAGCTGGTCTTGTCGCTTGATGAGAATGGATTCGCCGACCTTCTGTGACGATCCAGTTGGAGCAGCACCCGTGGGGGGCGCATCCGACACATGGTCGACCTCGCCGCTTTTCTGCATCGCATCTAGATCCTGGTGGCCTCGTTTCAGGCTGCTCGACAAGGAGGGAGAGGGGGGTGGGTCTGGGGCATCGGGTTGAGTAGCAGAGTCATCAGCACCGGGAGATTGGGCATTCAGGTTAGTGGAGCTTCTCCTACTCGCTGTCGACTTGATCGACCCGGCATCGGACCTGTCCGTTTGGCTTCCCGTGGACAGAGCTGAAGTGGATGCACGAGGGCTATCACTGCTACGGATCTTAGACCGAAGAGAGCCCCGAATAGACCGAATAGATTCCTTCGTGTCGGAGCGAGAGAAGGATGGGTAGGACTGCAAAGAGTCGCCAGGGCCAGAGTTGCCCTTGGAATGCGACTGACCCATTACTGTAGGGCTGGATGTCTGCCAAGCGCCGAGGTGGACAATTGACGAACAGCGTACGTCAAACGATGAAGGCTTTGCTTGGCGTTGGAATGCTAGCAGCCGCCTTGGCTGCTGCTTATTCCCAACGGCTCGTGAAAATTATATAAAAGGGGGAGGGGAAGACGAGAGTTGCCAGTTGGGAACAAGGAGAGGGGAGTGGTATTCGTCTAGAGGGATAGGAGGGACTACCGAGCACCGCAGGATCAGGTGCAATGCGGATTACTGCTGGAAAGGGTATATAACCGCGGTAGCCGATTCCAGCGGTGAAGACAAAGGTAGGACAAACGAAATCAACAGGGCCGGTTGAGGATTTGGCGAGGTTATGGGTGGGGGGAGCGATGGGATCTGTACACAAGCCACCAGCGAACTAGTTAGTCGGAAGGGAAAGTTCCGATTCGCCCCAGGTAAAGCTCCTGCGATACGACGGTTAGCAAAGTCGATAGCATGCAGCACATAGGACCGACAGTGGGTGTGGTGAGCACAGATGAAGCCGAAGCTCGGGAGTGGTATGTGGAGGCGGGTGGAAGGAAGTCTGAATGGGAGATACTAGTATTTGGGTTAAGTTGGTTGGTGGAGGGGAGGGGAAAGAATGATAGGGTGTGAGAGGGAAAAGAATGCGTCATTATGGGGGTGGGCAAATAAGATGGAGAATGGTTGATGGATTGAAGTGCACCCATGACAAAAACCGCTCTTAACTTACCGGGACGTGACTATTCGAAGTGACAGTAACGATCTGCACGAGAGAGAGGAGGGGCAGAAATTGAACCCAAGGGCAAAAAAACCGATCAACGAGGTGGTTGTAGCGAGGCAAGTGTGAGGTTGCAGGACGCAGGTTAACTTTTTGCTACGGGTTCTCGCCTCAAACCCCAGGCTGTCGTTTTTGGGTCTCGATCCTGCAGTAACGGGTGTGGCATGTCCGGATCATCTGCCGGCCCGACTAAGCTCAGCTGTTTGCCTTCGTGGCCTGAAGATGGGATTGGTGCCTAGCAGTGGATATGGGTGGAGCTACTAAAATAACTCACCATCGTCATTGAATTTGGAGGATTATATAGTCTTCATTGAGTGGAGTTATTTCTACCTTTTTATACATAGGGATAAAAAAAATAAAAAATAAAATTAAAATAAAATAAAACAAAACAAAACAAAATAAAATAAAATAAAATAAAACAAAAGCGAACGAAAGAAAGGAAAGAAAAGAAAATGGCAAAAATGGGTGAGAGAGAGAGAGAGAGAAAGATGGACAGGCGAAGCAAAAGAAAGAAAAAAAGAAAAGAAAAGAATCTCGACATGGACTTACTACTACGGAGTACTACTCCTCCTCCCTCCTCCTCCTCCTCCTCCTCCTCCTCCTCCTCCTCCTCTTCCTCGTCACTTGCCAGTGGTCTCTCAATCACTACTACTAATTTAGTCTTTGCCCGCCCCCTCAGCCTATGAAGGAGCCTCGGTCAACGCTCGTGACTCCTGGAAGTGGGAAGGGAATTTGACACATCTTAGCACAGACTCCGTTCGCATGCCCCTTCCCCCCTCCTCATGCCTCTTGGCTCCGGCGCCGGCTCCGCTTTCAAGCATTATAGGGCCTTTAACTTGACCGCATCCATGGAAATTTTTGTTTCTGTCTGCAGGCTAGAACGAATCAGTGGATTACAGAAAGACCGGGCCGTGACGGCCTACCTTATGCATATTCCGCAGCTATCCGGTTTTTTTTGTATTGTTAAGACTTCAGAAGAATACTAATAATCATAATCATAATCAATTTGACCGATCAGAAAAAGATAACAGCTGCAACTTTCGAAGGATATTGGATGTTCTATCATGATAATGCACTCTTTATCGGCAGGGGTTTTTTGGGTCGCAGCCCTAGTGTATCTACCAGGGGGCTCTGCGAGATAGCCTCTGGGCAATCACCGAGAGGAAACAACCAAAGTCTTTGCAGTAGGCTCTAGACCCCACCGACTGCAGGAACACCGCCACTTCAATCCCAAAACACCGCTCACTCCTCCGTATAAACACCAGAATGACCACCGCTGCCAAGCCCACACACTGTGCCAAGCGCCGAGAATATTTCTCCTTTTTCTCCTAGCCACGTTGTGGGGACGTTGGGTCACATATCCCAAGTTCAGCCTTGGGCAATATGAAGGCACGGTAAAGGAAAAAATTTCCCGGCCAAGGTTGTCTAAGTAGAATTCGCAGGCCGATGTTGCCAGACATGCATTAGTAGCGCAGTTGACCGCTTGTTTTCAAGGTCTTTTCCTTCATTATTATTCGGTATTGATGGGCCATGCCGGCCGAACCGGAACTGAAGGGAGGCTTGAGCTTAAGGCCAACCTGCAGATGGAATTAATGGCCTATAGTGGACTTGTCTCGCTATGATTTTTTGAGCGTTTCCCGCACGCGACTCTGTTGAGGGGTCTCCTCCAACTCGATCTTAGTGATATGCTGGCCAGGGACGACCACAAGACCAATAAATCGACTTGTCATATTCGCTTTGACGTTCTGGGGTGCTGCGCCTATCGCGGAGTCCTCATTTTCTGCGCTAGTGACAGTATCTCGAACTGCCGATGTGCTAGGGAAGCGATATTCGTACGTGCTCGCGAGGATAATATTTCGTGCCTAGATACGTTCTGCAGTCAGCAAGCCTCCTGGTGTTCGTATTCCTTTTCGTCCGATTGATAATCAGGTGATTGTTTGGACAGGGTTACTTACCGAATCCGTACACTTGAAAGCGCCCACGAAAATGCGCGTGTCTGTCGCGTGGACTCGTAGTGTTTGGCCAATCAAAGATTCCAAATACTGGACGGCTTGGTTCTCATCCATGGCGCTCCTTTCGATCTAACCAACCTGTAGAACAGTAAGATCGGCCACTAGGAAAGACAGCGGCCCGTTCTGGCCTGTTCGTCGTGTTGTAAAAAAGAGAGTTGAGAGGGAACGGGCGGGGCAACGGTGCCAGGCAAAAAGAATGATGACCCTTAGCAGCTCTAATGATTCGTCGGTTGTACGAATACTGGGGCTAAGCGGCCTGTCGGGATGATGATACAGAAGGTACAGTGCTGAGTTTGGAGAGCCGCAAAAAAGAGAGAGAGGAGAAAGAGAATCCTGGCAAAGACTCCCCGCAAATACGTTTACGCATGTGACATAGGTACCTACTTATGAAACATCAATGCGGAACACCAACATAGCAAATCACCACCACCACACACTACAAAAAAAAAATCAATTCCTCATTATTTGATATTTACTTGAGTTCGTGATTTCTTTTGGTTTTCTCGTCCATCCCCAAAATAGAAGTAGTGCATATTAAACTAAGATATGCTGTGAATGTATGTTGCGCTTCCTGAACGCTAGAGAATTGTGGCATGGGAGTTGTTCATCCTTGATGACTAAAAAGTATCTGCTTTTCATGGATTCGTTTAGTAAAGTGAAATGGGCCATGTCGATATGATACAACTAGCTGAGGAAATGCAACTTCGTTCATATTAATTAGACTCACAACCAGGACTCAATGAGCTAGCTCAATTCGACGCGGGACATGCATATAGATATATTATATTAACCTTGCGGAATGGCTGAAAATATCGGGATCAATCACGAATAATATATATAGGGAAATAGTACCAACTATGACCAGCATTCGTTGAATCTTCGGGGGAACGTATATCGTGGGAAATAATCAATCATCAGTGGGTATAAAGTAGGCTGAAGGAATTTAGCACGGAGCATCGATAATCGGATGCCATATCACAGCCAACCCAATCCTCCATTCCACTTGTTGGAGTTTTGGACGGGCTCGTTGCCCCCGGAATCCATCCGCACCTCCATATCAACAGGGGTGCTCTGTGAAGAGGGGCTAGCCGCACTACTATCGACCGATGCAACGTTTGAAATAGCGTCAAGGTCATGGCGTTTGGCGAAACCAGTATTAGTTCGTGGAATATTGTCCGTCTGTTGCATGTCATGTTTGGGCCTGGGTTGGGAAGATAGCGGGCGGGAGGGTTGGAAGAATTTATGTAGTGTTTGTTGCCGTGGATCGATGGTTTCTGATGGAAGAGGATCTGACTCCATGTCCTCATCTATATTATCGTCCGTATGAGGAATTGGTCCTTGCTGCTGCTGGGCTGTGAAGAGCCAGCGCAACGTATTTTCTACCATCGTTAGCTAACGTTTGGCACAGGTCGTACATCAGGTACAAAGTACACACCATATACAACTTTATCATCCGGGCGGTCATTCCTATAGCGCTTCCGTGTCCGACTATTGAGATGTTTAGGGGAGTCGTCCATCATCCATGACCGCCCTGCTATTACTGGTGCCACATCAGGAGAATAGTTTCCTGGGAATGAAGCCTTGCGCTTGAGCGACATATTCCGTTGACGGCCGTGTCAGAGTTGCAGGGATGTGGGCGGTGTTGGAAAATGAAAATTGGACGCCGTCGTTTAAGGTAGAGCGTTTGACACAAGAGTATTTGGCAGACGACACCAACTAATGTCAATTAAGAAATGAATAAGGTATTGTCCTTGCAGGGGCGTGAGGAGGGGATCTGATTGCACAATCGAAAAATGGATTCAGTTGAAGGCTAATAACAGGGCTGGGTTCAGTGGTTGGTTGAAAGCGCGTCGCGTACGTTCCTGGCGTACGAGCGTTACAGTGCACAAACTATGCGCTTTTCCATATTCGGCTTAATTGGTATCATACCTAGTAGACTAAGGATAGGTGAAAATGGGCTTTAGACAGCCACCAACCCATAGGGAGGTTATTCTTGTATTCGATAGTATCATCGTAAGAGAACTTGCTGATATAGCAGTATAGGGAGAGCAACATTTAAGATCTCCACGACCTTCATATTGCCTTCCAACCTCGCGATCACTTTTACCGAAGGAAAATGATCTTGTTCAAGGCCAATCTGAACGAAGTCAGATCGCAGCGCAATGCATGGCTTCTCTTTCTGACTCCTATATCATTTTCTATTTGGGTGATTCTTTCCAATGCGTGATTTCCGGTATTGAGGTTATGTATCCTAGAATCACCTGCGCTATGGCAGGAAAAAGAAACGCAATCTACTAACATGTTTGTGATGAATATCATGCCAACTGATAGTAATTGTGTTGCCATAGCAAATATTTATTAGTTATTTTAGGAAAATAGGATTTCCCATCTTCATTGGCTTATGCTTGCAATACCTATGCTTCAATCTTTCTATTGAGTGGAAGGATCGGCATGCCGCCTTGATCTCGGTATACCGCGGCGTTATTATGAACCTTAGGCACTCCACTTAATGACGAGGAGGTCCCGCTTCCCCGCTTCCATCCTACTGTATTCGAGCAATACTACGCAGACAACCTAACCAAAACAATTTCACTACGGCAGCTTTATATTGTTCTGTTCACCCTGCTCTGTTCTTTCTGGTACAAAGTCATACAGCATGCAGTCTCGGGAAGCTTCTCATGCTGGTTCCTGGTATTCTGATAGCCAACGCACTCTAGCCGGTCAACTTGATGGATGGCTCGCCCAAGTTCCAGATAGTATTGAGGGCATAGGCTCCCTGCCAGTGCCTGGTGCACGAATAATAATTGCCCCGTATGTACCGAAGAATACTCTCTGTACTATACACTGTCAATCCGTATACTGATCTCTCAGGCATGCGGGTTATGCATACTCAGGGCCCTGTGCCGCCTATGCATACAAGGCTCTGGATCTTTCGAAAGCGTAAGTACCACATTCCTTCCCGAAGTTGGATTTTCTCTAAGATCTCCTGGAAATAGCAAACGAATTTTTATTCTTGGACCATCTCATCACCATTATCTCTCGACCCTCGCTCTTCCTGAACTTACCTCGTACTATACCCCACTCTCTGACGAGCCTCTTCCGCTTGACACGGAGCTTATTGCGAAGCTGCTCTCTACCGAAGCAGTTAAATCTAACGGATCTACGGTTAGCTTCACAACTATGTCACGATCTATTGATGAGGATGAACACAGCATAGAACTCCATTTACCATACATCCATCGTCTTTTGCAGCTTCATTTTCCGAATAAACTCACCTCCCAATACCCACCACTTGTGCCAATCATGGTTGGAAGTACCTCGGCATCAACCGAGAGTGCTTTTGGAGCTCTTTTGGCTCCGTATCTGGAGGACCCCACCAACGCTTTTGTCATCAGTTCGGACTTTTGCCACTGGGGTCTACGTTTCCGTTACACATACTACGTCCCTCAAGCACCTAGGCCGGGGCCAAGACTCCCACTTTCCGCTAACTCTTTACCTCAGCCAGGGGATGATATCAGTAGTGTAGAGGAGAAGATGGAGTCGGTATCTACGGGCCAAGCTTTGCAGCGACGAGATCGCATCTCGAGTCGAGAGCCAGCGATCCATGAAAGTATCTCGGCCTTTGATATCGCGACTATGGCAGCCATAAGTACCGGAGTCACTGCTAATTTCTTGGATACAATCCAGACGACTGGAAATACTGTCTGCGGCCGTCATCCAATTGGCGTTATAATGGCTGCGATTGAGGAAATTACGAGTCAAGAGGAAGGAAAGAAGGGTAAATTCCATTTCGTCAGGTATGAAAGAAGCTCGGATGCAGTTGATGTCGACGATAGCTCCGTGAGTTACGTCTCTGCATTTGCTGTGCTATAAACCTGCATTTGCTCGCTCCTTTTCTTTTCATCTGCCCCTATTTGGGGGGCTCATTACTCTGTCCTATAGTCTAGCATATCTGTCATATTGATTTGGAAGAATGCAACACTACTTTGTTACCCTGTGACTAAGGGCTGTTGGTAGCAATTGATTCCGATTTAGTTGGCATGTAACTCTCTTCACACCCTCGGGCATTAGCACTGATACTGTGGGTTGTTTGGCATCCTTCGTCCAGTATCCCTATAATTCCCATCATATATAGGCACCCTTGGCCCAGTTGCACTGCTTTCTGCCATTGCCTTCCCTGGATAACCCGTGTGACGAGAATGCTGCCCAGGTCTGACTACCAGCGTATAAACATCGAATGCTACATTACACTGTGTGAGAAGCCAACCAACACTGCGCCCCTTCGCGGGATGACTTGTCGAACTCAGTACCAGTCCGAGGACTCGAAGAAAAACCGCCGCGGTGATATACCAGTAGTCTTCTTACCGATGACGCTGTCACCATGGTCCTCGACTGTCTGGTGATGGCATCCCGTGGCTAGCTAACTGGTGAGGATATGTTTTACCCCGCAATCTCGATTTGCGATACTGAACACTTAAGATTAAGGATCAATTAAAATATGCCGCCAATACGTCGCAGGTGGTGCTCTTATGCTCAATGCACGTTACTAAGTGTCTGTGCGTGGGTCGATAATTCTCGCTGTCATGTGTCCATCCCGACTGCTCATTCCACGCATTCTGTGTTTATCCTGGAACCAGCCAATTGAAGGAGGTAATACGTGCCTTGACTGGAAGGTTACATCCGAAATGATCGACGTTAGGGCTGATAGGTTGTTCTTCAGACACACACATCCTGTTAGGGCCGTGCACCCTCGGATATACCCGTAGCAATGGCAACGTTATTGTCCATGAAGCTTGATTGCGCATGGATTGAGACGCAAAATGGCTTGTCTTTATTCGCTTGACTCGAAGCCACGCCTGAGTGTAACCGTCAACTTGCTTACAACAACCCTGCCAATGGCGTAGTGGCCCAGTGTTTCAATGGGTTACTATCAGCACCCAGCGGCAGTCCGAGAACAAGTCTGGTGGTAAACACTGGCGAGTTCAGGTCTCACATCGCTAATACCTCACCGCAAATTATGTACCATGTGATGGATATTCAGGTGTTGTTTGTGTTGCAGCTCGAACCGCCTGATCATGACGCTCCCTTGTTGGCTTCAAGCCAGGGGGGGGGAGGTAGTTATCAAGATAAAAGGGAGGCCACCTTGCAAAGGAATCCTTCAACCCTAAGGCAAAAAGGGCAAAACCGCATTGATTATTTAGAATAGTGCCAGCTGCATTTACTCATAATCAAACTATCTTCATCTTCATCTTCTGTCTTACTGTCCTTTACTGTCCGTTCCATGGTTCACAGTCCAGTTGCCCTGCCTATAGTATAGCATATCGTCTATCTCGTTTGATTGTGTCCTTTGCCCCATTTGCTTGCTCTCCTTTATCTCTGGAAAAAAAGCAGTTGACATTTCAGAGGCCATGCTTTCGAGAATCTTCCCCGTGGTCCTCACAGGCTTTCTAGCATTGGTTGCTGCCACGCCAGTGGCACAGCATATAGCTGATAATATCGTGACTGACAAACTCGTGTTCTGCCATTTTATGGTAAGCTAGAAGAGAATACATAAGACAGAGCCGCAGACCCCTTGGCCTAATCATCCCAGATTGGAATCACCAGCAACCGCCAAAGCGCTGCGGATTATGATGACGACATGAAGCGTGCGAAAGCCCTAGGCATTGATTCATTCGCGCTAAATATAGGCGTAGACCCGTACACAGATACTCAGCTTAACTTGGCATACGAGTCTGCCGCCAAGAATGATATGAAGGTCTTCTTATCTTTTGATTTCAACTGGTACAACACCGGGCAGGCCAGCGCTGTGGGGGCAAAGATCAAGCAGTATGCAAGCCTGCCAGCTCAACTTAAGGTAGACAACAAAATCTTCGCGTCATCCTTTGCAGGCGACGGTCTCGATATCCCTGCCATGCAGTCTGCTGCCGGAGCAGATGTGTTCTTTGCTCCGAATTTCCACACTGGTGTCGGAGACTTCAATGCAATCCAGGGCGCATTGAACTGGATGGCTTGGGGTAATAACGGCGAGAACAAAGCGCCGACCCCTGGCCATAACGTTACTGTCGTTGATGGTGACAAGGCATATGTCGAGGCTTTGAAAGGGAAGCCATATATTGCACGTAAGTTTCGTCTTTACAAGCTACGACTCACGAAACATCATGACTGACAATGAACAGCTGCTTCTGGCTGGTTCTTCACCCACTTCGGGGGCGAGGTGTCCTACAGTAAGAACTGGGTTTTCCCTTCTGATCTTCTCTGGTATGATCGATGGCAACAGATCCTGAGCCTCAGCCCTCGCTTCGTGGAAATCGTCACCTGGAATGATTATGGCGAATCGCACTATATTGGGCCACTGGCCTCACCCCATACAGATGACGGGGCGTCCAAGTGGGTTATGGATATGTGAGTAGTTTCGGTATCTCAAACATCAGCCCAAGTTAAACGATCGATTCTAGGCCACACACTGGCTGGCTCGAGATGTCCAAGCCTTTTATAGCCGCGTATAAAGCGGGAGACAAATCCATCGATAAGTATATTGCAGACGAAAAGCTGATCTACTGGTATCGACCTACCCCAAGAGACGTCAACTGCGACACTACCGACACTACGATGGAAGGGAATCCTAATAACTCTAGCGGTAATTTCTTCCGGGGCAAACCTAACGGATGGGAGACCATGCAAGATGCGGTGTTCGTCGTTGCATTGCTCAAATCGCCTGCTACAGTTGCAGTTTCCTCTGGGGGAAACAGCAAGACATTCGAGGCTCAGGCCGGTGCCAGCGCCTTCACCGTGCCAATGGGGGTCGGTCAGCAGAAGTTCGCAATTGCACGAGATGGTAAGAACATTATGGAAGACACAAGTCTGAAGGATATCGTTGATACTTGCATTTGTGGCATCTACAATTTCAACCCATATGTTGGGACCGTCCCAGCTGAGAGCACCATCGACAAGCTCGAAAAGGCTGGCCTTGCAATGCTCAGTCAAGGATTGAAGGTGCCATGCCCCACAAACACGCTGGGTGCTGGGGGGGGCCGTGCTACTCCCTGAGGGGCGCTTCTCTCTCTGTCTCTCTCCCAGCCCATGTTCCACAACTGTGCTTTGTTACTGAGGGCGAGTATCGACTTGTTCACTCATTTTGTCTGTCTGAGGTGTCTTTCACAATCACTTAGGCATCGGTGATATACATGAGTGTACATAGCAAGAGCATCGCTCACGCCAGTCATTCTTTCCTTGAAGAGTAGTTTACTGAAATGAACGCTTCTTAGACATTGAATTGAAGCTGGCAGCCCATGGTTTCTTGGCTACCATGGTAGAGTGAAAGACACACTTCAATCAAAAACGAAATTCGAGAGCATCTTTTTCTTGGTGGCATCTATTACGATCGATATGGTTTCTTAACAGCAAATGCTGTGCTGGTGGAATCACTAAATTTAGGACTGATCTATCAGGCCACCAGCCCCGGACACGGCAAGACGATTGGCCTGAGGTTGTGCTAGTAGTACTTTAGTAGTTCAGGTTTGACTCTTAAGAGTCTTTAACACCATCGACTATTTATTTATCTAATCTGCCCGCCGACGATAAGCATATCTTCACCGACTCTTCCAAGGCGATTATTCCTATTATTTATATGCCTCATTTCCGCGATGAATCCTAGTTCTCCCGTGATTTCTGGGTCCTTGGGAATTCGACGTAACATAGTATTAATATCGTGTCCGACCCCCCCCCCGATGTTTCGTTAAATCGCGCGCTTACTGTCGGTTCTGATTTCCCCTCACTCATTAGCCACATATACTCCGGCAGTTCCATCTCGCGTGATTGATTTCCTCATTTTCACTGTCTGATCCGCCCTGGTCAGCTGGCTGTTCGCTGTGCTACTGCTCGACCCTCGGCTACGACTCCATTGACTTTCTGGTGGTTCTATCGTTCGTGAAGACCATGATCTGTTAAAATGTCGTCGGACAAGTGAGCGCGCCGCCGGTATTAGAGAATAGCCGTATCATATATCCTATTATCGACTCGTGCATTGATTGCCGATCATTCTTCAGTACATCTCTTTCAGGCCCCGTCGCGATGGCGAGGATCAAACAAGGAGTGTTTTCCTGGGAGGATGTTCTGGCTCAGCGGTATCAGAGTAGGTGATTTCTCGTCGCTGCATATATCCCCTTCAATCTCAACTACCAAGCTTGCATCGTTCATGCACACTTCCCAAATTCTTAGGCATGGGCTGTCCACCCGATCACAGGTTCAAATTTCCGTGCGAATCCAAGACAGCCCGCACCAAAACCACTGCTATGACTACGTGCTAACCGACAAAGATAACAAACCGACCGCATTGCCCAGATCCAGAAGAGCCAGCGCGATTCCGGATCGATCCCAAGTCGAGAAACAGCCAGCTCCCGCATTCGAAGGGACCGAGCAGGTGCAGAGTGGCCTGTTAGCAAAGCTGTCTCCCGAGCTCCGCCTCATGATCTGGGAGACGGTCCTGGGCGGAATGCGCATACATATTGTACAGCGGCCTGATCGCCAAATGAGCCACGTGGTCTGCCCTCTTACGGTTTCCTGCAACATCTGTCGAGGGGATTCGCCGCAGCCCGTAAAAAGGAAGGCTCAATTGGTCGGGAGTCTGTTGGCACTTCCCATGACCTGCAGGCAGATGTAAGTTAGTTCTTGCCTACCACGGTGGCTTGAAAGGATATCTGATCCACACGGGGATGTACCTATTGACTGTCTCTCTAGCTACGGCGAATCCATATATATGCTTTACACCATGAATACCTTCGAATTCAGTAATACGTGGTCACTCACGTACCTCCGCCCGACCATACCCTCGGACTTCTGGAACGCAATCCGCGAAGTTGAGCTTCGCTGGGCCTTCCCGGGCCACTGGTTACCTAGCAAGGACCCGGTCAAGACGATCTACTTCTCCGCTGGCCGGCAGCAGTGGGATGAGACCTGCAAGACATTGACGCGGATGGAGAGTCTTCAGTCCTTCACGCTCCAGCTGAGTGGCAGCTGGTTTGGCGAGCCGGTGGAGAAGATCCCGGTCTTCTTGGAACCGTTACGGGATCTGAACCTGAAACAAGGGTGGAAGCTGCAATTACCCAAGCAGCCGTATTATGTCAAGGAGATCCGAAATATAGATGGGGATCTGCGCAAGAGAGGGATTGATTGTTCGGTTCGGGCGGCGTAAGCCAGAGCTGATGGATATGCTACCTTTTTTTTTTTTTTTCATATTTAAAAAAAAGAATTCCTCTATGAATTTTGTTTTTGCTGCATTCATCCGGACCGCAGCTTCCAGGAGATTCTACTACTATGTTGGTATGTAAATACACGGCCGGTTCGTTGTACACATCAGTCAATGCAAGCCGAAGAGTCTTTCAAACTGTCCAGCATCAGACCCAGCTACGTAGTGACTAGTCTTATACACAGCAATTAGACACCCAGGATATATAAAAAATATTACTGAAGAAATAAAGAATTATTGAAAAATATGGAAAATAAAATAAAATGAAAAAATATATACTACGTATATATTAACACCCCAGAACTACCTCCAAGTAATACGTACTTCCGTAGTAATATCAATATAGTGGGTCACCCAAAAAAAAAAAAAAAAAAAAAAAAAAAAAAAAAAAAAAAAAAACCAAAAAAAAAAAAAAAAAAAAAAAAAAAAGGGGGAGCCTTCTTGACATAAAAAGTCATGCATAGTGAGAGAGCGCGCCCTGATAAGTCGGCGATGACTCCATCTGGGCGTGCCAGCACGTGTGGCGTGCGCTCCGTGGTGAAATTAACCCTCCTGACTAGTACATAGTAGTATAATTACGAAGTACATACAATATAAAATATAATATATAATATAGAACTAAATAATGACCGCGGGGGGGTAACCGGGGAGGAGGGCCGTTCAGCCCGAATACCTGTTTAGTTACTACCTAGGTAATTGATTAATTAAGGCAGATTGAGGTTCCATCCCCCCTCCCCCCTCTCTCTCCCCTTCAAAGTTCTCCTGTCCGTGTGTCTGTGCGTGTATAAATAATAGTAGTATATGTGTAGGAGTGGCTATGTTTTGGGGGCTGTTATCAGATGAAATACCCCGTCTGTACTATGATACATCATCGAAGGATATACGATATGGATTATTAGCCGAGTAATTGAACTTTCCCTCCCCCGCCCAGAGCTGATCGACCCGTGATGGCCTGGATTAGGCATATCAATCAATCAATCAATTAATCAATCAATCAATCAGTCTCCATAACTATATCCTATCCTATCCTATCTATCTATCTATCTATCTATGTACCTAACCGGATCTCTGTGATGTGGAATGATGTCTGTTTGATATAGTCCACGAACAAGAACCAGAAGAAATGAAATATAGAAAAAAAAAAATAATAATAATAATACTATTGATACCAAGATATAACTATTAGTACTACAAAGTAATAGTTAGTAGTTAGTACGGAGTAGCTGAGTTCTGGCATGAAGCTGACTGGTCGGTCATGATTCATTCATTCATACATAATCGTTCATAACTACTATTTACTTACTTACTACTGCTACTACGGATTCCATCCGAACTTGGTCACTCAGGTAACTCGGTTACTCTCCGTACCTATGTAAGTCAATTGCCAGGGTGAGTGGGAAACACACAACAAAAAAAAAAAAAAGGGTCAACAATCGAAACGCCATCCACCCCATCAAAAACCAACCAACCAGCCACCCAGCCCAATCCAGTCCAGCCCAGACCATTCCTGGTCAGGTACCAGCACACTTTATGGGGCCCTGGGTTTTTTTCTTTTCTTTTTCTTTTTTTCACCACCAGCTAAAGCTAGAGGGAGAAAGCCTCTAAAAGTATAAAAAATAAAGAAACATAAGAAAACTAAAATAGCACAAAAATAAAATAAAAAAAATAAACTTAATCTCTCGTCTGTGTTCCCCCCCATTGAGCCAAAAAGTTACTTTGGGAGTAATTCAAGAAAACAATCATAAAAGAAAAAAAAAAGAGCCACATGCAGACCGAAAAACCCAATCCATTTGGTCCGTCTCAGGTGACCCGGTCCCAAAACGACGCGGCGCGTTGCAGATCGCAGCACTAAATATAGTACTGACCGCCGGCTTCTAGTCCAGGGACCGACGTGGCCGACCGGACCCGCTCTCTAATCGCGGGGGATTACAAGGGACGTTCGATTTGACGGATCATGGCTGAGGATTTTGCATATCGTAATTAAACGTGTAATGGGGCCCAGGGTCCGGCTGGCGGTCTCGGATTTGGGCGTTTCTTGGGTCTGACTTATTTTGGACCCTGCTTCTTCTGGTTTTTTTTTTTTTTTTTTTTTTACTTGGTCCCCTCTTCTGGTTTGTCATCTAATCTAATTTCTAATTGGATTCTGGTCTCCATCTTCATTTGACCCTGGGGAAGTTTTGATTGCGGATTGGAGTCGTGAGAAATTTGGAAGTTTCATGCGAAGGGGAAGGGGGATCCTTTTTTTTTTCCCGGGTGAATTGTAATTTACCGAGTGTTATGGAGTGGAATGTCGGCATGATCAGCTGTTGGTACTTGACCCTGCCATGTCTTACGAGTTCCTCGGAAAGATGCACTGGTCTCAACCTTCGGTAGTTCTCGATTCCCGTCTAGGAATGGATGCACTGGTTCTTTGTTGGTCAATGGAATGGCTTATTTGACAAGAGGATCTGAGATCGCCAGGAGTCAGAATAAAAAAAGGAATTGGAAAAGATGCCGTTGCCTCGAAGCCGATATGCGACCGAAGCATCCGTATTCTCATTCAACATGGCATTGACTGGCCGTCTCCAGTCTTGGCACACCGGCCAAAATAAAAAAAAAAAAAAAAAAAAAAAAAAAAAAAAAGGGGAATTAGAAGAGAAATTAAAATTATCAGAAGACGCCTTTCAAACCCCCGCCGATTGCCCAATAAAATCACCAATTAATGCCTGATTTCCTGATATGCCCGTCATGATGAAATCAAGAAAAATGAAAAAAAAGGAAAATAAAGAGAAAGAAAAAAAAGCTAGAGAAAGAAAGTAACTGTCGAGGTTCGACAAAGAATGTGTGGATCTGAACCAAAGAAAATTTGAGATATGGGTATTGTGTAGGTCAATGACCACAAAAGAGATAGATTGTACTGTAACCAAGGATTGTCTGGGTATAGGTCACGAATCATATCGTTCGTGAGATGTTGAGTTTGGTTTTAATGTGATACTGGACATCGGTCCGAGCAAGGTGTAGATGAGATAGACCTCCAACCCTAAAGTAGGGAGAAAGGGGTCCGACCGGGAGACGATTCATTTTGGGATGCATAGGATCAATGCACTGTAATCAGCACGGGATGATCTGCCCTATGATGAGCTGTGCACGTGTAATGTCGAATATAAATCCTAAAACAGGCTAGCTGAATCCATTGGGTGTCGTGTGTTGATTGAAAGTCAAGCATCGAAGCACATTGACCACGTTATATCGTCCTAGCGGTCGAAGATCTCGTGTTGGTTGGTTGTCAGTTGACCGTCAGTGGACTAAGCCTGGGCGACGGTTCGCAAGACGATGAGTTTATTTCTGAGACCTCTGAGATAGATGCAGTGTGCTACCGTCCGCCTTGAGAGTGGTCAGGACCGGAATGGCCAGAGCTTCTTTGCCTAGCGGCCAGCCACTCTGCAGCAGCCTCCTGCCGCGAGACAGGAGTCTTTTGCTCGTCCGGTCTGCCGGTTATTTGACCCTGAGGTAAAAGGTTGTTCAGTTCTGCTGCTAGGGCAGAAGCTGTGTAGTGGCGAAGTTCTTTTTCCTCGCGCTCATCCTCCTTCAGCAAACGCTTTTGGTCGGTCTTGGAGAGATTCTCCCGGCGTTTCCTGCGGATTTCCAGAATCACCCAATGGACGACCTCTTCAGGCGCGCGGTTCCGGGACGCTCCATGTTTTGCTGAGCTTCGTACATATCGGCGGGTGACATCGGTGGCGCCATCAATCGAGAATGCAATGCAGTAGGACATCTTTCGGCCCCAGCCTGTAAACAGCTGTTAGCTTAAAAGCCAGGTAAAGTCAGTAGTGAAGTACAAACCTTCTGCGTAGAGACGGGGCTGATCCCACGCCCCCTCACACGCATCAACATGCACCCAGCGCCTCTGATGCTCAGAATATATTTCGGTCCAAACGTAGTCCTCCGAATTCCATACCCATCGTACGCGGCCACCAAGGGCTCTGCAGAACATGCTGAAGCAATTGGCCCATTCGCCTACGCGACCCCGACGGCTTTGGAGTAGTTGCCAAACATCGGAGAAGCGAGGGAATCTCTCATAGGCGCCGCAAGACAGTTCCGAGCATCGGTAAAGCTCTACTCGTGTTGCACCGCGAGCGGTCTCATCGGGTAAAGGGGGGGTGTTTCCTTGGGCAATTGTTGGTCGCAAGCATCGTGAGCAACGGGGGTTGTTGACAAATTCGAAGAACGATCCTTTGAACCATCTGTAGAAATCGCGTTTAGTATGTTATGGTCACAAGCATTATGATATAATACCGAACAGATAGGAATACTATGACAACGCACCTCAAGAGTGACCGGATAACACAATCTTGGTATCCCCATTCAGGTCTGCCACCAACGCTAGCAGCCTGTGCTTGCATGATCTGACTCTCCTCCTCTGCCTCTGAGTATAACCGGTCGAGTGGGATAAGGGAGAGAGCCTCATCGAGAAGACCCGGGTTCTCATACTTTGTCGGCGTGACAGACAGGACGTGAAGAAGATTTCGGAATTTTAGTGATGCTTGATCCTGCGGCGGCGATGGAACAATTGGTAACCCCTGAAGCATCGAGGATTGGGTTGGCTGGTATTGTTGTGGTTGTGGTGGTGGGTATTGGGGTGGTTGAAAAGGAGCTGCGGTCGGAGGTGGTGGTGGTGCTCGCGAGGGATGAGGTGGTGGGTAAGGCCCAGGTGAAGACGGAGCCGGAGACGGAGAATGAGTGCGAGCCCTCGAGTGTTCCTGGAGACGGTGGAATCTCTTATTCCGCATCAGTTGTTCGAACGCGTTGGTGAGCTCGGAGGCATCGAAGTTGTTCGAGCTTTGCGCCCGTTGCGAGTGGTGTATGCTGTCGGCCATGGTTGGTGTGTGGTAGGGGATGAAGGGCGCCAACGGCGATCGGTCGGACTTGACACTCCAGGTTGACCAAATCCTCAATGACTCCCTTTTGGCGATGGATATTAGTGATCCTTTTTTTCTCTCTGGTCGAAAGGGGGAAGAGAGAAAGAAGGGAGAAAGGTGAGCAGTGGGATGTTGTTCGGTCGAGTCGGTCGTGTACAGTAAGAAGAATGATGGTCAGTGAGGTCAGTCCGGAGGGTACAATGGTCGCACAGCCCAACTAAGCGGTCGCCACGCTTGGCGCTGGTCAAACGTAGTCGTGTCCGCGACTTACGACAACCACAAAGAAATCGAGGGTGAAAATGGAATTTAACGAGAGAAAGTGATTGTTCACCAGTCGTTCTTGCCAATACAATCAGAAATCAAAAATCAAAAAAACGGGAAGCTTCCGGTAAAGTGAAGCGGACGGGGGAAAAAAAGAATTAATTAGGGGCGTGAACAGGAAAAAAAATAAAAAAATAAAATCAAATAAAAAAAAACCGATATGCCTCGAGCAAGAGAGGAGATCCCAAAAGGGAGAGAGAGAGAGGGAGAAAGGAAGGAAGAATGGAGAGGATCAGTCCAAGTTCGAGAGCGACGCAACTAAACCACTAACTAGTTGATGAATTTTCAGATCATTGGTCTTTTTTCCACGCCAGCAGTGAGGGCGAAGCGTCGTCAGCCTTGGGGTCTTCCCCCCAATCAGGGGGCTGCATTTGCACCGCAAGCCGCGTGTGTGCCGCCCCGAAACAGTTAACTGAACCATGGCCAAGACCCTTTGGCTGCCCGCTAGACTAAACTATTTCCATCCATCTGACGCTCTGTGTCCCGAGGGATTTGGCAATACAGCAAGAACAACAACAACAATGTTTCTTGGCACGGCAGTCAAGTTGAAATTGGTTGTCATCTCTGTTCTTCCCAACGGCTTATCCCGACAAAGTTGACAGGATTTCATCAGGATAGACGTCGAGCTCCACTACCTTGACGAACAGGAAACTTTGGAGATGCCTCTTCATTCGTATCGGATAGGCAGTCGTGGTTATCGCTCTCCACCAGCTGAGGAGTATGCTGATGAATCTCCTAAAAGCTTGGCCCTGTCCGCGTGGAATTCTATCCTTCTAGATGGTCTCATCCCCTGCGACTCGACATACATGACTACGCAATCCATTTGGTCTTTGATAAACCCCCCTCCAACCTGTTATCACCCGCTTCGTGATACGTACAGTACATGCAGCCCAATTCCAACCCCAAGAGGGGGTTCAGAGAAGACTCCCGGTGTCCCATCTGGTGGTACAACGCAAATGACTTCGTCTCGACGTCAGCTCGGTCTTACGCGGCTCTCTGATCAACAGACTAAAAATGTCACCATCGTATCTGTAAGATGCGCAACCGTGCACGTTAGACAGCACGCGGTGCCATTTAGAGGAACGCTCGGGGGAACCATTTCGGTACCCTCGGCGTTAAGCTTGGGAGCATCCGATAAACAGCTTCTCAGGGCAAGAAAAGAGGAGCAACTGGGACCCTCTTCTAAATAAATCAGGAAATTCACAACGGCGGTTTGAACCGTAGCCTTACGAATGTTACGACCCATCGCGAGAAGAAATTCTTTTGCTGACGAATCATTGCCAGTGGATATAATATCAGCATGACCTTAAATACTAATGAACTATTCATCCTAATCCGTATTGAGCGAGGTTAAAAAGGATATCTTAATAATTGAACGGCTATTGGAAAATCCTTTCCCATGAGCATACGCCATCATCTACATACTACGAGAGTAGTCTCGAGACAATCGATCAGATCTGTACCACGCCAGCCGGCTAGCCAAACAAGTCAGTGTAACTGATAAGGCGAGGATCGTGGGTCTTTGGAGAGTCAAAAAAACCTCATTCAAGGGGTAATTAGTCGTGGGAGTAGTTCTGAGCCCTAATTGCTGAGCTTAATCGAGATTCTTTCGAAATTACTTTTCTTTTCGTCCTCATACCGTGTAGGTGATAAGATTGGCCACTAATTATATGCCACACAGTGTAAGTATACCGATGTACAGACCCATACAGGATACCCGGAACTCTGTATGTACATATAGTAAGAGCTGCTGTGTCCCTAAGCCAAGTGCATACGCGGCTTTCTGCACTCTGATGAATGCATCTCCACTTTGATTGACAGTTGTTAATAATGTATGCTGGGTCTTGGAAAAGTCCCTTTCCGTGAAATTGCCACCGACCTAACCCGACCTTTTCTCAACAAAGGACTTTCCAATCATCATGTATGTATGTATATATATATATATATATATATATATATATGTGTGTGTGTGTGTGTGTGTATGTGTGTGTGTGTATATATACATGCATGGAGTGTGTGCTACATACCGGTTCGACCAGGTTCTAGGGCATAATTGAACTCATTTCCAACTCGATTCGGAAAATTAGGACCAAACGATTCGGTGTTACAGGATTACGGCAGCCTTCCAAGATAAGTGGCGGAGACGCGCAAGCGTCCGTCTTGGCAGATGACAAGATCTGGCTAGAGCAGCCCAGGGACCCATTACGCTAGACCCTTTTCTGACGGGTGACCAGACGTGACAAGAAAGCCTAGTCCCAGACCCTGACTGTCCAGGGGGCTTGGCGTGGATACCTCATCCGCTCTTGGAAGCTTCCTTCGACGATGCTCCCTCTGCTTTTTCCCTTTTCGACTTTTGACTTTTTCTCCCCCCAGGTTCAGGGTCCCGCGGTGTCCAATCCCTGGTCACTGTCTTTCATCGAATATTCCTGCTAGTACGACTGTCTGTTCCGGCCCCCTCTTCAATGTCTTGACTGATCTGCAGTTCATACCCCGTATTTAGTGCTGCGATATCCATGCTCAATGTTGAACAAAAATACGGAGGAGCATGAGGGAGGGTGTTTGTCCGACAAGACGGTGGGGACCTGGCCAAGCCACAGAAGCATACTCATCTCCCGGGAAAATGAGGCTTGACCAAACCGACCTCGAACTCCTCCTGGGAGATCCGCATTCCATAGCGGTCTGGAAAACGTGATTATCGATTGATTGCCCATGTTTATTCATGGGGAAATTCATGGTCCATCGTCAACGGTTTACCAGTGGAACATGAAAGCATAATTCTTTGCTGGATGAAGTTAATTGCATTCTATGCTGAGCGAATTCGACAACGTCTCAGAGGAGCTTTTACGCGGCAGTCACTGCTCATCACGAAACTCACAGCAATCCATTGTCAGTATCATTGGTTTTGGCTCTCGCTTTGAGAAACCGACGTTGCTTGTTGAGACGGGATATGTTACGCCCACGTCATTCCTGGCCACAAGCCGCGTACCCTTACCCTTGGTACGACGGCCAGTAACTTCCTACCATGCGGAGTACTACTCTACAGGGGAAGGGGATGGTACATCTTTTGCCCCAAATGATGTTCAGATTATCTCACGACCAACATCAGTCCATGTTTCTGGCCTCACCAATGGTAGTCTCGGCCCTGTCTCTCTCTCTCTTTCTCTCTTTTTCTCTCTCACACACACACCCTCCCTGATAGACTTCGCGATATAACCCTATCTTATCATGTGTTTTTGTAACTCAATCAATGACTCTGGATGGTGAGACATATGTCTTTGAATAGTAAGAGCAGTAGACAAAAAGCCGAGACTTCGCAAAGTTCACCGACCACGTTGAAGTGGTCAGACCTACGGCATGGAAATCGTGTGATGTTAACCCCGCAATCTCGATGTGACCTGTAGGTACTTTTAGTACCTGTACCGCCCGATTAAGCGTGCCGTGAAGCTTCCTTTCTTTTTCTTAAACTCAACTTCTCCGATGTACCGAAACCCAGCAAAATAATCATCATGATGTAATGATAGACATAGCTACTGAATAACCCGAACGAGAATGTCGATCGCTCACTCACAGCGAAGCCCCCTCTCCTGGGGATCTGTCGGAGTGCAACCAAAAATACAAAACAAAGCAAAAATAAGGGGAGGGGAATAGTGAAGGGTAAATATAGTGCTCCGTACTTGGCATCTCAATACTGTTAGCTCCGTCTGACTGAAGCATCCAAACAACGCATGGCGTGTTATGCATATCGATGTTACGATGTTACCATAGCATTCTGTGGCGCCGAATCCATTAATCAGCTCGGGCCCCGCCAACCCGAAGTGACTAACATTCGGCATTACCTCGCCAGTGGGCACTAGTACGAAGTTGGTTAGTCGTAGGCACGTTGAAGCTGACTAACTTAGTATGCCGCCAATAGGAATGCCTGCGTCTAGATACCTCCCTGCAAAGAAGATATCTTGAGCATCCATTTCACCAGGGGCCAAGACATATAATCAAGGGTATACAATGTAAACAAACGGAAATATAAATTGAGGGGACAGTCCACGCGGTTGGATCAGGATTCAATTGACTAGCTGAATATCCGAGAGCGTTCATTCCGTACAAGAGCTAGATATCACAACAATTGACCGATCATCAATCAACGAGAACTACCACATCCAACATGTCCAAGCTCATCACTATCTTCGGTGCCACTGGAAACCAGGGCGGTTCCGTGATCAACCACATCCTTGCTGATCCCCAACTCTCAGCAGAGTTCAAGATCCGCGGCATCACCCGCGATCCCACCAAGCCCGCCGCCCAGGAGCTGCAAAAGCGCGGAGTGGAGGTCGTTACGGTCAGTCCACAAGCTCTCTCTCCATGAGCTCCGTCAAGCCTGACAAGCTCCTGACTAACCCCACACAGGCAAACCTGAACTCTGTCGAGTCCCTCCGCATCGCTCTCAAAGGATCCCACACCATCTTCCTTGTAACCAACTACTGGGAATACGTCGACAAGGGCACCGAAGTCACCCAGGGCAAGAACGTCGCCGACGTCGCCAGAGAGCTCAGCGTCCAGCACCTGATCTTCTCCTCCCTCGTCCACGTTACCGACTCCACTAATGGACGGCTCAGCCATGTGCCCCATTTCGATGGCAAGGCTGAAATAGAAAGATATATCCGTGCCTCGGGCGTTCCCTGCACGTTCGTTCTAGCAGGCTACTTCATGCTCAACTACCTACAGATGCTAAAAAAGGGCGGCGACAGCACCTATCAGCTCTTCTACCCGGTCAATGGCTCTAAGGCCCAGTTTCCTTTGTTCGATGCTGCGAGCGATACCGGTAAGTTTAGATTATTCCCACCCCCCTCTGGTCCTAGAGAACCAATGGCAAGATCTCGACGCAGCGTATCTAACTAACAAATAACCAGGTCTCTTCGTCACCGCAGCCATAAAACATGCTTCGGAGTTAAATGGGAAGCAAATTCTCGCTGCCGCCGGCTACTATACCGCCGAGGAGATCGTGAATATCTTCACCAAGGAAACAGGAAAGAAAGCCGTCTTCGTGTCCGTTTCCGCTGATCAATATAAAGCCGTTCTCCCGCCGCCCGTAGCCCAGGAGTTCCTCGAGAATCATCTGCTAATCGAATCCCCGGGTTATTTCCTCGGGCAGTCCTTGGATGAGAGCTTGAAGTTGCTGGACGCTAAACCAACGTCTTTCGCCGATTTTGTGAAGAAGAATGCGCATGCTTGGCAGTAAATTTTTTCTTTTCTTTTCTTTTCTTTTCTTTTCTTTTTTTTTTTTTGGTTGCTAGGATTTGGTCTTCGGTGCTATTAAGTAGATGACGATGTTTATTGGTAACTCTCCTGTAAACTAGGACTGGGGTTTGGGAAATCTATATGTTGCTCCCTTGTCCTTCTCTACCGCTCATAAGTTGTTGCACTAGGTGTAGGAAAGATATTGAATTTTTTGGTTACTATGGATGCTTGACGAAATTTTTCAATGGATTGATTCGTGGATTGTTTTGTAGTATCACAACCGCCAACATCTGGTTGCTGTCATTATGGCTAATCTAAACTGAATTAAACATATGGCTGTTTGCTAAGCCTCATCAATATGCCATTAGATCTATATATTAGAATCAAATGCTATGCTGTCGCGAAAAAGAAACATAACCGCCACGCTTGACTGTACTCTGAAAGACTGAGGGGAACGAGAGAGAGGGAAAAAATAATAAGAAGTTCTGGTCTATCAACCCGAGCATTGCGATAACTCGGCCACAAACGACTGGCCCCAGAAAGCACTACGGCGTTGTTAGCATTACTGAAACAAAGACGGTCCCGGCCAGGTATCAACATACCTTGTGTATTTCGAGATGTACTTGTAGAGCTTCGCAAATTGAATGGAGCGCTTGTCTTCGCTAATAGAAACGGCTTCATGGTACGCCTCTGCGAGCTCTTCGGTGTTCCATGGATTCACAACAAGGCTTCCGTTGAGACTCTGAGCAGCACCAGCAAACTCTGACAGGATCAGAACGCCTTTGCGTTTCTGTTGAGTTGCGATGTACTCGAAGGATACCAAGTTCATTCCATCGCGAGTCGAGGAAACAATGCAGGCATCGGATGCCGCATAGAGAGCAATGAGTTCGTCAAAGCTGACCGACTTGTGCATGAAGTGGATGGGCATGTAGTCCACTGTTCCTATTGTGCTGGTTAGAGCGGAATTATCATAGGAGGTGTCACAAACACCTAGCTTACCGAATTTGCCATTGATTCGGCCCACTAGCTCATTTACTACTGCTCTTAGGTTTTGGTATTCTTCAACATCCTGGCGACTTGGGACAGCCACCTGCACCAGGACAACCTTACCCACCCATTCAGGATGGTTTTGGAGAAAGACTTCCAGTGCGTGTAACTTCTGAGGAATACCCTTGATGTAATCCAAGCGGTCAACACTAACCATCAACTTTGTTCCCTGGAATTTATTCTCCAGGCTTGCGATGCGGTTTTGCACCTTCGGGCTCTTGAGGCCTTCAGTGAACTTGTCGGGGTCGATTCCAATGGGGAATGCCCCCACATTGATCGACCTGCCGTCGTATTTCACGCTGCTTGGGGTTGTCACCAATCCGCTAGAGTGACTTGTCAGCCGGTGGATATTCAGGTTAGAGGCAGTTCTTGTTTTACATACAGAATGTGAGCACAGCTACTCAAGAAGTGACGTGCATAGTCATAGGTATGGAAGCCGATCAAGTGGCAATGCAGCAACCCTCGCAGAAGCTGGGCTCTCACGGGCAGGATTCTGTAGATTTCACTGCTGGGGAAGGGAGTGTGGAGGAAGAATCCAATCCGGATATTCTTCTTCCCCAGGAGACTCAGTTGCTCCTGAAGCAACTCTGGAAGAAGCATGAGATGATAGTCATGCACCCAGACCAGGTCACCCTCTTGGGCTTCCTTAGCGATGGTCTTGGCGAATAGAAGATTTGCCTCTCGATAGGCATCCCAGGCACCCTCATCAAACACAATCTCACCCGGATGATAGTGCAAGAGAGGCCAAAGGATCGAGTCTAGTGAGTCATGTTAGCACGGTCCCGCTGCGACGGCACTAAATAGGGAGGTGGCTGACGCTGGCGCCGGAAGTTGTGGAAAGGCACTTACTGGAGAAACCATTGTAGTGACGGTCGGCTAATTTATCGTCCATGAACACCGGAGTAGCGCCGAATTCGTCTTTGAGTCTCTGTTTGACCGAGGGGACCTCGTCTTCCGGCACTTCCAACCCTGGCCACCCGTACCATTGGAAGGTGGATGTCTTGGACAGACCGCTCAACCCGGTTACGAGTCCCCCGGAAGACATGGAAAATTCATACTTGCCATTCCCAGAGCGTCTAATGGTGATGGGAAGGCGATTGGAAACGATCAACAGGCGTGAATCGCCCAGCGATGAGTCAGTCGTGGCCATGAGTGATAGATACAACGCGAGTGAGGGGACAACAGAGGGATGGGAGAGAAGAATTAATTAGAGTTTTTGTAGATAGGGTTACGACGATAGTAGTATTTATTATATAAGGGAGGAAGGTATATGGAAGCGTGGATACCGTCAGAGGAGAGGGGGGGGTAAAGTGGGCGCTTGGTGGGGAACAATGATGAGCTGATTGCTGGACTTTGATATTATCAACCCTGAGAGAGAGAGAGAGAGAAAAAAAAAAGGTGGTTTCAATTGACTTGTTTGAGTCTTTTGTCTTCTGCTGCCCAAAACAGGCTTAAGGTCCTTTCTTCACGGGATGCCGTGCTCCATGGAAGAGAGACCGTATCCACTTTCTTTCTACTTCATCATCTTCCCTTTTTTTTTTTTTCCCTCGAATGCCCGAGTGTCTCCTTCTCCCCTCATGGTGGTAGTTCCTTTCCTGCCCAATTCTCAGGTGCAAATATCAACTCCGTCCGACCGAATGACCAATTCAATTCCATGTGCTTCTCTCACTCAGGACGGGTTTCCCTGATGGATCGCGAAATGCGCGTGGGTCTAGACTTGTCGAACTGTCGAGAATCATCGCCTAACGCTATCTTAGCGCCGTGGGTAAAACCGAACCGCGGATCAACCCGGGAATCAAGACGTCATGGGTACGATTGGACGGGGGACGAGGAGTGAAGCAACCTTGAACGAACGGTTCCCACGCCTCCAGGCAGGTTCTGGTATTTTCCCATGCGGTTGGTCGCGTTGTGAAACCAATGGCCTCAATTCCATGATTCCACGATGTCCATCTCACGAACCCCGCGCCCGAAAGTCACGCCCAAGGCAGCAAAGAGAGTGATACCCCTCCTTTGAGGCATCCATCACCTGCTCGTCGCGCTCTTGGTTTCCTCCGCACGAAAAGCCCAGAATGTTCTTTTTCACCTTTTCACCTGCTTTCTGTCGACCTCACGCGTTCCATGGTCCAATCGCAACGGTGGTCATTCCTTGGGGCAACTGGTTATGCTTCTCGGTGGTCTAACTTCCCGCCGGAATTTTCAGGATCGCGGTTCCATTGGTTTACAAAACATATAGAATGTAGACTGGTTCCTTCAACCTTCAACCTCCCTTAGCCCGGCAAAACACAGATGCTGAAGTCTCACTGCAGGCCATCTCCTGCACATACCACCAACCTTAATTTATTTGATTCTTCTCCAACGGTGGATACAGACACAATTAGATTCTTCCATCAACACTGGTAGAGAGGTCCTCAACTCTCCCAGCCCCCAACGCAAATGACGGTCTTTCTGGTTTCGCTGTAAGTTGGTTCCGTCTCTCCTGTTCCTTTGGTAGAAATCGTATCTGATCGCGCTGTAATAGGTTCCTCCCCTACACGATTGACTTCCGTGCCACAGAATATAGGCATCGCCGGAAGTCATCCACCAGCTACTCGCATTCCGATGACCGCGTCGTTGGGCGGCTGGCCGAAGCGCGACGCAGACGTCGCTCGAGAGGTTACAGCTTGTCGCTTACCCCTGGCGCTACCACAGAAGATGAGAAGATCTTCAAACCTTACATCTCACGGGCGGCAGGCGAGATCGCTTCCGCTGATGACCCTTACGGCCCAGGTCCCAGCGAACCCCGCGTGATTTCCTGGGGTCAGAGCCGCAAATTCAACCAGCCCCGTTCCAAGGCTACTGGTCCCCCTGAGCCGTCAATCCTGAGACGTCCAAACCCAGGGGACGGATATGACCAGCCATTATACCTGGATAGTGTCCTCGAGACACCCGATTCGGAAGAGGACCCGGGAAGTCCGCGCGCATTACTGTGTGATCATGATTGGGTGGTAAAGTCAGCAGAACAGGGCAATGGCGGTATGCGAAATGCTGTCGCTGCCGCTGAAAGAGCAGGCATGCTGTCCGACAAGATGTGGGTCGGCACGCTGGGTATGCCGACCGACTCGCTTAAAGATGAAACACGCGCTAGAATTGGAGAGACGCTCGAGGATGAGTACAACACCCTCACAGTCTTTGTTGGCGATGAGGAGTTTGAAGGGCACTACTCGCACTTTTGCCGCACAGTCCTTTGGCCCGCTTTTCATTACCAGATGCAGGAAAGCCCTCGGCACACCCAGTACGACGACTACTCCTGGAAGCAATACGTGAAGGTCAATGAAGCATTTGCGAACACCATCGCCGCGTGCTGGCGCCCTGGCGATAGTATCTGGATCCATGATTATCATCTTCTTCTCCTGCCATCGTTACTCCGAGAGAAGCTGCCAAGCGCAGAAATCGGCTTCTCCATGCATGCTGCATTCCCCTCATCTGAGATTTTCAGGTGTCTCAATGCACGAGGAGCTCTACTAAACGGTCTTCTGGGCGCTGATCTCGTCTCTTTCCAAACAGAGGAGTATTGCTATCACTTTCTTCAGTCATGTAGTCGACTCCTAAGTTTGGAAGTGTCCGCCGATGGAGTCCAACTGCCACAACGCTTCGTCCACGTGAAACGTTTGCCTATCGGCATTGATTTTCAAGCACTCGATGAGCTGCGCCAGACATCCGAGGTGAAGGACTGGATTGCAAACATAATTTCCAGGTATATTGGAAAACGTTTGATCGTCGCTCGAGACAGGCTTGATGCGCCCGGTGGTATCAAGCAAAAGCTCCTGGCTTACGAGCTGTTTTTGAAAAGATACCCAAAGTGGAGAGACAATGTATGTTCAAGTTGGGCCTTTCCACCTACACTAGACTTGGTATGCTAACTGAACCAGGTTGTCCTCGTTCAAGTTGCTTCGGCGTCGGAGCTACCTGAATTGGAGGCGCAAGTCTCGAAGATTGCCATGAGGATAAATTCTGCGTATTCAACATTAACGCATCAACCTCTCGTGCTCTTAAGACAAGATATCAGTTACTCGCAGTTTTTAGCCCTGCTGAGCGTGGCTGACATCTTCATGGTGACAAGCCTGAGGGAGGGCATGAACCTTACAAGCCACGATTACCTCCACTGTCAAGATGGCAAAGTTACTTCCCAGCGCCACGGCTCTCTCATCCTCAGTGAATTCACCGGGAGCGCTTCTATCTTCAGTGGTCACGAACTACTTGTCAATCCATGGGACTACAGGGAGGTTGCGGATACAATCCACAAGGCGCTTGAGATGTCACCGGAACAAAAACAGCGCAACTGGGAATATTTGCTTGAGAAAAAGGCACCCTATACTGCAATCGCATGGTACAAGTCGTTTCAAACAGCTCTCCACAGGGCCCACAGTACGCAACTATCTCGGGAGCTCAGTCAAGTCTCATCTCTTTCGGTACCCAGCTTACAAGAATCGTATGAAAAATCCAACTCACGGCTCTTCTTCCTCGAGGATGACGGAGTTCTTCAATCTGAGGACTCAGATTCCTCCTTTGACTTCCTTAACCGCTTACTCCTGGACCTTCAAAACAAAGTATACGTGACCAGTAACAAAAGCCCAGAGCAGCTTGAATCGAGCCTTAAAGACTTCTCCCGTCGAGTGGGTCTAGTCGCCGAAAACGGCTGTTTCGTACGTGGCATTGGAGAAACTCAGTGGAAGGCATTGGTAGACATGGCGAAGGCCAAAGACTGGAGGAATGGAATCCGCAAAGTCATCCAGTACTACCAAGAACGGACCGAAGGAAGCCAGTTGGAAGAGCGCCGCTGCATACTAAGCTTTTTGTATAGCGACGCCCATGACCCTGAAATTGCTGCCCGCCAGGCCTCCGATCTTGCTGATCAGATCAACGGCACGCGTGGCAGCGAAGCTATCCGAATCGTTCTTACCGATGGTGCGTTGAGCGTCGAACCCTTGGACATCACAAAGGCCAAAGCTGCTGAATTCGTCGCGGGGCAGTTAAGCCAAGCCCCCGACTTCCTGTTTGTGGCCGGCGGATCCCGCGGCGATGAAGCTCTATTCCGCTGGGCAAACCGCGTCCAAACCGCTGGTACAATATCAAGTGTTACCACCCTTACCGTCGGCATCCATGCCACGGAGGCCAAAGCCGTGCTCCCTAGTGACATGAGCGTGGGAACCGTTGTAAATGCCCTGTGTTCTCCAGTAACGAACGGTTGCCATGATTGCCAAAGCAAAACAGGGCATAATGAACTGAATGGAGCTAATGAAACTAACGGCGTCAATGGAGTCCACTGAATGGCCCACATGCCTTGAAAAAATATGCTCAACTCCAAACTCAACCAACAATATCCTCACGACCTTTTTTTTTCGGTTTTGCCTGGAGCATATGATGTTCCAAGCCGTCTCCCCTACCCTTGTCTAAGTCTTTGTTTCCTAATATAAACGAAGTCGGAAGGAGTATAATGGTAATGTATTTAGAGGAGTAGACAGAAGAATGCATTTTTTTTATATGGTACTAGATTAAGCCGTGCGTCAATGAAATGAAATGACTTAAACATGGAATATTGGATATCAAAACAGAGTAGCTGTCATAAACAACATTTTGCTCCCAAAGAATATCGCCTAACATACACAAGGTAACCGTCAAGAAATCTGCCCAAGTCACAATCATAAAAGCATCACATTCACCGCCAACTGACGCGATATTCTTTCTTGCCTGCGAAAAGGCAATCAAAGCATGGAGCATAAGACCCAAGGGGGTTGGAAAGAGGAAAGGGAGCTACCGTAGAATAATAACTCCGATGATTTCAACCTCACGCCCAAAGACTGCAAGCTTATTCGACAGGGAAAGGTTTGCAAGACCGCAAAATGCAGAGGTATCCCGAAGAGTGCCAGTTGGATAACAATAATAAAAGGAGAAAGAACAGAAGGAAGAAAGGTGAAGCGCCAACAGTGAGCAGATGCATAGCCATTAAACTCTACCAAGATCCCAGAACACGGTAGGTAAATCCCACAGGGCGTAAACATGACGCAGAGTCTTGTGGAACGGAAAGAAAAAGGACACATTACTCATAACAAGGATATCATAGGCACTCGAGTCATCCGTAGTCGACTCAGTAGGCAAGAGAACAGAGTTTTATACATCCATCTGCGAGGCTTAAATGAGGATTGGTGGAACAAGGAACATTAGCCGCTAACGTCGGCATTCTAGGAATTATCTTTCGAGGATGAGGGGCCGCTGCCAGTGGAAACGAGAGTCGGTGCTACCCGTCTCTTCTTTGGCGGTTGCTCTTGTGGAACAGAATTCTGATCCTTAATCTCCTCTTTTTCAGACTCGCTGGTTCGCTTGCCTAGAACACTATTGCTGGCAATGCTTGTCCCACTCTGAGAGACGGCCGACAGTGGTGTCTGCGGCGGCGTAGTAAGTGGCAGAGTTGGAGGTTGTGATGAATGCGTGGCTGTGACTAACGGCACAGACCCGAGTGTCGGTGTCGGGTTATTCACAACAGATCCTGTGGTTTGCTGCGCAGTAGTAGATTGCGTAGCAATGGAGGATACTGAATTAGACCGCGCAGGGCTTGCCGGAGGGACGGGATGGATGGGAGCTGCGTTGCCCGGGGCAATTGCTGAACTCGGTTTCGCCGAGGTTGGTGCATGGCCAGTGGACTGTACACCAGAAGTTGAAGTCTGATGAGTGGTTGACACTGGAGCAGTATAGGGCTGGCCCAATTCTCCAGGGGCAAATGTAAGCGTCGAACAGAAGCCATCCGATGAGCTCATTATCAACGTCAACCCGTCATTCGACCTAAGTAATGGTTAGGTTACGGCACGGCCAGGGCGACGAAATAGACTTACCATGTCAAGTCCGTGAAAGTTGCGAAGTGTAGATTACTCACTACGCATATCGGAGCTTGTTGCTGCGTGTCATACACCAAAACGGAGTCTTGAGTAGCCACCGCATATACGATTCGGTATGGTAAGGCGAAAACCGGCGTTGGCCCTGGAGTGGTGGAGGGGCTCTCATCCTTTGATGTCTGGTGGATCTTTGTCACATCACTCGCGCTATGTGACGATGCTGGAGGCTCCATGGATGGCCGGTCGGTCGTCGAATTTACTACAGGGTCAGGAAGAGACGCAAATGTCTCCTCCCCAGAAGAAGTATCCAAGGTAATATGCCGAGCCGGTTGGGGGGCCTGTCGCAATGTATAGAAGATGGGGGAGCATTTCACCGCAACAGAAGGCTTCTTGTGGCCCGGAAGATGGGAGATCGGAGGTTTGTTGAAACCCGCGCGAGTATAAACGTAGACGGTATTGATGACCTCGTCCGTAGTTTTGGTGGGATCTGTCGCTGACGCATGTGAAGTCTTGTACTGACCCGCCGGTGTAAACAGCAGGCTGCCGTCGGGAGCGAAGGTCAGTCGTCTAAAAAAGGATGTGAAAGTTTCATTGGCATAGATGCTAGTATTCTTGACGCCCAGCCCACTCAGGAGCCCCGGGGACGGCACTTCCAGAGGCTTCACCGCTGGCAACGGTAGAGACGGCGCCGGGGACGCCGAGCGGCGGATCGATGGGGAGGAACCAAAGGAGGACCTGCGACTATGAGATACAGGCGGCGGGTCCATGGGCAGATTAGCCATCGGCGTGCCCGGCGTCGACGGTACTGGGGAAGTGATGGCAGCTGCATTGGCAGCCACTGGCTGAGACCGGACAGAGGGATCCTGGGGAGCCGGGCTGCTAGACGAGATACGCTTGGCTGGTAAGTCCATCTTCAGGAACTTGCCGTGGGAGGTAAGTGTAAACTGGCCATCTTTTGTCTTCAGGCTGTAAATGTGTACCGATCTGTCCGATGACTGCGTAGCCACGAATTCGTTGAGGGGATCCCAAGCTACCCCTTGGACATAATGCGAATGCTCCGCGATCTGGCGCACCATTTGCCCTGGGCGTTTCAAGGATCAGCAATTCGGTTCGAGAAAGGAGCAGCATGAAGATTAGACAATGGGGCTGAAATCCAACCTACCTGTTTGGGCGTTGTATATCCGCGCAATATTATCCATGCTCCCTGTGATGATGAAGACGCCGTCTGGGGACCACGCCAGATCATAAATTTCCGCCCCGGATGAGCGACACATATGCTTCACCCTCCATGTCTCTTTATCATCCGACCGATCCTCTCCCAGTGGGGCCTGCGTCTGCAGCTCCGACGGTACCCAGAGAAGCACGTTCCCGTCATCTCCAGCAGATGCCAGCATCTCGCCTACATGAGAGGTTAGCCACCACGGAAACACCTTCCGCTCCCGGTGAAAGGTTGCAAACCCGCACCTTTTGGACTGAACCGAACGACATTGACAGCTTGTGTATGTTTCACCAGTGTACTCAGGTAAGACACCTTTCGTTCTTCGCCTGTCGACTCCACTCTCCACAGCTATGGTGGGTTTCTGTCAGAAATGGTGGGAATGATCACAAGAAGGGGGGGGAGGGTCACGAGGGGAAGACAAGGTGATGAGGGGACCGTACGCGGACATTGTTGTCACTATAGAGCGAATGGATTAGTACCCAAAGTCTTCAAATTAAGTCCCCAAAATATGGAATCATACTTTCCGGCCGTCGCCAGGCGACCTTTCCCATTGGGATCGAAATGAACCGAATAGATTGGAGCATTATCGTTGTGCCATGCGATGAGCAACGGGGTAGCCTTCATGGTGAGCACGGGAGCTCCAATGGGCTCCCCAAGAGTCGGTAGACGGTAACCAGAGAGGGTATGATCGAAAACCGCGTTCACGGGGAAGAGAGAGACCGAGTTCAAAGAGGAGAGTAGTAGTAGGTGGTAGTGGGGGGGAACCAGCAGTTCGTTGCAGGTCAGTTCAGTAAGACCTGTGCGGAGGTTAATCAGGAGCCGTGGAACAGAGTGACGAAGAGGGCAACGGAGAGAGTTGACCGTCAACCCGCCACAGATGGAGATGGTTGGGGGGGAGAGGGGAAGGTGGAAGTTATTTTTTTTTATTATTTTTTGTGTTTTTCAAACGGGGAGAATTTACCTCCGAGGAATCAGTCCGGGGGGAATGTACCAAAGGAAAAAAAAATGAAGGGAAAGCAAGTGGTGATGTCGACCGAATTGACGTTCGTCATTTCCCGTGTCGGACTTTCTTTCTCGTGTCTCGCACGCGCCCGACAAATGAGCGACGGCGTGACCGTCAGCTCTTTCACCTGACGAATTTACTCGAGTCAATATTTATTCACATCTCATCCCCAACCTTCTTGGATATGGAAGGCCGCGTGAGATTTCTTTTCTCTTCTTTCTCTCTCTCTCTCTCTCTCTCTCTCCCTCTCTCTCCCTCATCTTGCTGGGAACTCGTTTCGGTTTACACTTTCCATCTACTCCGCACGTAGTATATAGATTATAGAGTCCCTGGTCAGGTCGTCATCAGATTCATTTGGATCTTGGCATATCTCGCTATCATATCAATTCAATTCTCCTCCAAAGATGCGCCCTCGGGTTCCAATCCGGCTAGAGGGTTAGGGAATAACAAGAGTTAAATAGTAATAATACAAAAAGAATGAAACCTCTTCCCAGACACCCGGAAATCGCCAGTGCGGATTAGGGATTTTACGTAACCCATTTGCCCACAGTCTCTCCAAACCAGTTTACGGCTTTCTCTCGCCGCTTTTGACGCGCATCGTCATGGGTCTTCATGAAAGGAGATGCCTCCTGCGCGTACACCTTCTGCTGTTCCAGTTCCGCGTAGTGGGCGCGGATCTCCAGCTCGCGTTCATGCGGTGTGAGCTGTTCCAGTGGCTTGGATGGTTTGAACCCGGCCGGAATGGCCTCGCCGCCGGGGATCTCCAGGGAGCCTGGAGTACTTTCGGCTTTCTGTGGTTGGGGTTTTCCCTGAGGGTTGAAGAGGGATGTGAGCGGCGGAGGTTCCTGGCCAGCCGCTCGGGCCTCCTCGACTTGCTTTTCATAATCGAGCATCTCATGGTAGAGCTTATCGGCGTGCATCTGAATCTTTTCCTCTCTCTCGCCATCCCATTCAAACGAGGAGGAGTAGCCTAATGCCTGGAGGAATTTCTAATCACACATGAGCGGGGGTTCCAGCAGCAGCCGCGGTGAGGGTAGAATGGGCGGAGGGATACGGTCCGCGAGGCCTTCACTTACAGCTTGGGTGGTAAAGCACCGAGAGAATTTCCCATTCTCCTCGGCGCACAGCGTCAGGCGAGACATCAGTCGTTTCTGTAGGTTACCGTTTTGGAAACACAGGGTCAAGTCCTCATGTTCCAGGGCACAGTTCTCCATCGCCGCACGGTGTACAGTATCATTGCGCGACTTGTACTTTTCAATCACCCGGGAAGCGCCCTTCACTTCGGTATTCTCGTCAGACGGCGGTTTGTAGGTCTTCCAGAGGTGGGCATAACGGCCGTCGGGGTACAGTGAGGCAGCAGGAACAGTGGGTTTAGAAGGCTCGGCGGAGTCCGCTGGTAGCGCTGATTGGGATTGTGGATCTACTGTCTTGGAAGGATCCTGCGTGGAAGGCACTGAGGTCGTAGGGACGTATTTCTTCGGAGCCTCATGTTCAAGATATTCTCGGAGGCCCGGATCGAGCTTCTTGACAGGATCGTCTTGATTCGAGTTACCCCAGAACCAACCCATAGCTGCGATAAGAGGATCCGAAGACTTTGAGGTCGAGATAGTACTGTGTTCGATCCGCTTAGTCCTGGTAGGATCAATTGAGAACCACAATTCCGAAAAGTATATGCGGAGAAGAACTTCCTTTGGGTGATCGACTTCGGGCGGAGCGACGAACGCCGCCAAACCGTTTTGGGTTCGATACTAGAGGTCCAACTATGAGAAACCAAATCTACCCTAGTAAATAGTAGTAGTAGTAATAATAATATTATTATTATTTTCCCATTCACTCTCCTCCGGTCGCGTGCTTGCGAATCACGAAATGTTTCTACTGGTATTCAATCTCATCGGGTGAATCGTAGTTCTTTTTATGGAGGTGGTGGTGTAATGATAGATGTATACATAAATATATATTGCCTCTCTTACCTTGTTATACAGTCTAGTAGTAATAGTAGTAGTAGTAGTAGTAGTAGTAGTAGTAGTAGTAGTACTGCTCTCTATACATCTTGGTCGTTCCCCTCTTGCAATCTCCCTATACTAATCCTATATACTATACACTACTAACTAGTCATCACCATAGTTACTCTCTAGAACGGGAAAGAGATTTACTATTGAACTATTTTATACTGGGTACCGAACCGCCGATTGTGCCAAGCGTCGCAGCCACGCTTGTCCCGAACCAGACCGACCAAACTATTTCCGGTAAGAATCTCAGCAGGTGCCCCGAAACTATGATGGATTGCTTACTCTGTACACGCTCCATCATCGTTTTTTGGGCGCAAACCACCTCCTTGCACCATTTTACCCAAATCTCGCGTAGATTTGCGCGTTGAGCTCGCCGAGGCGCCGCTTCTCGATCATGGCCTCCAGTACGTACCCCTAATGAAGCCGCTGAATCTATCATCCAAGCTAACGAATTCCACAGATCGAGAGGAGCGGCTGCAGATGCGGCAGCGCGGCGCTGGGTACGCGCTGCTCTTACCCCGCGACCGATTGCAGAGGACAACCAAGAGCTGATATCGTAAATCATGGTCTAGGACACGCAAGATCAAAGAAGTCAATTTTGGCTTCGCCTTTGGTCTCGCCCCTCCGCCCGAAGAGCCGCCACAAGCCGCGTCGCAATCCGCTGATGTTGACATTCCCATCGAACCCCCCGCCGCACCACAGTCACTTTCAGCTTCGGAGAATACGCTCCCTCCTTCATTATCACCAGAAAGGCAGCTGCCATCATCACAGGGTAGTGGACAGCTTCGAACCCTAGGCGGGGCGCGTAATCCACTCCCCGAGCGACCGTCAACATTCGACATCCCAGAAGACGATGCATTGGACATTGGGCGAAGCGGCAAGCGAAGGAAGATTGGTACGTGCATGGGCTAATATCATGGTTATATTTATTATCTAATATCGTTATAGAGCCTCCTGGCCAAAGTCCAAGAGTATCCGTCGAGCCAGAAGTCACGCAGCAGGAAAAGCGAGACTCCCCGACTCTCCAAAATGGCGTCCCGACAAGCGCCCCTGTGGATGGCGAGCCTATAGAACCACACGACGAACACCCAACCATCCAGACCACCACGGATATAACACGTGCGGGGCAGACATCCCACGAGGCGCTTGATTCAACTACCGCGATGGTGCCGGACAACCCGGCTGCCGAGGCGCCCGTCCTGGAAAATGAACGTCCAGACCAAAACGACGTGTCTCAGAAGCCCACGGAACCCTCCAAAGAATCATCCAGGCGTGATGGAACACCGGCGCTTGAAGGCAGCACGAAGGGCAAGCGTAAACGACGAGAGTCCAGTGCCAATCAGCGGCGGTCCCAGAGTATTGAGCAGCCAGGGATTGAGTCCGAGAGCACACAGCAGCCAGCGCCACAAGAAACAAGTCGTGATATATCCATGCAAGCGGAATCTTCTAAGCCACATCCCGAGAAACGGCCCAGAGGCCGGCCGCGAACATCAACACAATCATCCCCAGCAATAGATGAGGGGAGCACGCAGAATGAGGCTCCTCCGACGGGAAGCATACCGACTAAGCAACAGTCAACGAAAAGGTCTCGGGCCAGGAAAGCAAACGAAAGGACGGAAGCTTCTGCTACTAGTGAAACGCAAAATGGCCCTCATCTGGACGAGGGTAAGGTGTCTGTAGAAGATGATACGGCTATATCCGAAAGAAGCCCTTCGCTGGGTCGGAAGTCAAAGGCGACGAATCACACTCAAAATCAGGTTGGACGCCCAAGATGGAAGGCTCTCGAGTCGTTGGAGAGTGTGGAGCCATCAGGACTCGCCGATGAGAAGAGAAAACAGAGAAGAAGGTTGATCCTGGAGCCGCAGCCGGAGCCGGAGCCTGAACCTGAACCTGAAGTTTCAAGAGAGTCTGAGCCAGTTCCTGAGAAGAGGAAGAGAGGAAGAAGATCAAAAGAGAAGCGGGAGCAGGAACCAGGATCTGAGCGTCAACCCGAAGCCCCCCAAGAGCCTGAGCCAGCCACCGAGAGAAGGAAACGGAGACATAGGTCAGAGCAGGAGCCAGAACCAGAACCGGAACCAGAACCAGAATCAGAGACGCAGCTTGAGCCTGGCCCCGGGCCTTCAAAAGAGCCAAAACCAGCTGGCGAAAAGAGGAAACGAGGAAGAAGGTCCAAACAGGAGCGAGAGCTGGAGCCGGAACCTGAGCATGAACGCGAAGCCCCGGCAGAACCAGAACCAGAACCAGAGCCAGCTTCGGCACCTAAACGTGGCCGCGGCCGACCGTCACTGTCTAATAAGGGTCCTGAAGTTACCCGGCGTGAGGAAGACCCTGCGGCTCAGAATGAAGATGGGGAGGAGGCCTCTCGCACCACTAGAAAGAAGGCCAGACAGCCCCGTGGAGAGACAGTTCCTGTGACTGTCCACCGTCTTGCCAATGCCGCTTCGCTTGGAGGCCATGTTCAACCGTCCGAGCTGTCCGACGAGGAGGAATCTGCGGACGAGCTCTCGACGAGACAGAAGACCAAACTCCCTAGTCGTGGAGGCGTCAATGTTGCCGATGTTCTTAGTCAAGTCTGCCGAGAAACACTGGAGAAGACGCTGACAACGCTCAAAAACGGCATCTCCAACGAGGCGAATGCAGCACGGCGCTCAGAATGGACCACTAAGAAGAAGGCGGTGGAGGCATTTGGCACGGAGCTCGAAGGACGCCTTTTTGAACTCAGTGAAATGCTAGACAGTAACTTCGTGTTAGGGGTCAAACTGAAGAAGGCTAAGCGGGAGATGATGGATATGCGCAGCCGATTGTATCAACTACGAAAGGAAAGGGAGGGAGTAGCATTGCGGACGGATGCAGTTCGAAGGAAGCACTCGGCGGAGGAAAATGCAGGCCTGGTAAGTCGATCTCGATCCCATTGTCGCCTGACCTTGTAGTTAACACCCCCCTAGGCGCGCACCAACATCAATAATTCCCTACACAGCCTGGAGCTAGCGCTGGAACGAAGCCAGAACCGGACTGCAAGCGACGCAGACGATTCGGGCTCAGCCGAACCTTCTCTGACCGTTGGACTGGAGTTCATGCTCCGTAACGTTGCGGATAACGTGAGCTCCCGTGCCTCTGGCGCCCAGGGGGGTCTCTTGAATCAGATCAAGGCGTTCAATGCGCAGCTTGAGGCTGCCGCACGAACCCTTGAGAGTTGATTTCTTTCTTTCTTTCCTTGTTTATTTATTTATTTATTTTTTGCCTTCCTTTTATATTCTCGTTCTCAAATACCCTGTAGCATTGCAATAGTTTCGTCTTTGTGTGATGAATATGTATGACGGTGATAGCAGTATACCATGGATGAGTGGCTTTGCTTTTTTTTTTTTTTTTTGGATGCGTTATTTTTTGCTTTTCTACCAGCGGCGAAGGAAGGATAGTTAGCATCTAAGGTGTTTCTGATGGTTTAGGTATGGGCGACGGATACCTCAGAGCAGAGGGACTGCCTAGCAGATGGGGGCATACAACGAGATGGCGTACATACATATATATACCCAGTCCGTCTAATCAATGCTTTGCCTCGTCCGAGTGTACGTATACTATGAGATAGATGGGATATCATTTCCCTCCCGTTCCCCCTCTTCTTACTATAATCATGTAGTCGAAACCAGGTAAATACTGAATTCAACGGTTATAAAAGCGGACAAGTCATGATAATTAATTAATTCATCATTATTATCATTATCTTTCAGAAATGACGATTCTTCAAAGAGGAAACATCACAGTCGTTATTTAATCAATCAATCAATCAATCAATCAAGATTCCATTAACCAGTTCGAGCACAATCGCTATCTAGTATGACCGTCTAGAGGATAGAATAGATAGGCTAAGATTGAATAGGATAGGATAGGATCTCACTCAACCATTGAAGACTACTACTACGTAACTAACTCTCAATATCGTTTTTCATTCCTAGATTGAGGTTAGACTACCAGCTAAGTAGCTAACAGAAGTAGTCAACTATGTAGTCAAAAGTCAAAAGTACAGGGGGCAGGAACCCAGTAGTACTAGATACTAGATACCCATGATGAAAGAAAAAGAAATCTCCAAATCCCGACCCTTCATTCATCCCGACCCTTCTTCTCGGTCAATTCTCCTCCGGACCATGTCATACTAGGGATGTTTTTGTATAATCAACAGAAAAAAAAAACTTGTAGCAAAAACGAAAAAAAAGGGGAAAAAGAGAAAAAAAGATTGTTATAACTGGAAAAAAAAACCCCCCATCGGATGACAAATGAAAGCGGATGGCATCGGATATCAAAAGATGCGCCACAAGCCGCGAGGTAAAACGTCGGCTGGCGAATGAGAGGGTCGGGAGGGGGATAAATCCCGAGAAGATGATGAAGTTTTCTTAGTTTAGGTTTGTTTTTCTCGGCTTATGTGAGCCGATGATTGGAAATCAATGGCGAAAAAGGTACATATAGTCTTAGAAGTATAAGTATAAAAAGGAACGGTGTTTCTTGCACAAAAGAATCTGCAGTAACAAAAAAACAATAAATCAGTCCATTGAGGAAGAAAAGACTAGAGCTACAGAGAGGAGCAATTGAATCCCAAAAAACCACGACAAAACACGACACCCAAAGAAACCAGAAAAAAAAATAAAATAAAATAAAGAACATGGCCTCTTCGAAGCTTTTCACTCCCGTGCAAGTCGGGCGCATGCAGCTTTCCCACCGCATCACCATGGCCCCGTTAACGCGCTTCCGAAACGATGACGACCACGTGCCCCTCCCCATGATGAAAGAGCACTATGAACAGCGTGCCTCCGTTCCCGGGACCCTCCTCATCACGGAAGCGTCCCTCATCACCCCTCGCGCAGGCGGCTACCCCAATGTCGGCGCCATCTGGAGTGACGCGCAGATCGCTGCCTGGCGCACCATCACCGACGCTGTGCACGCCAAGGGCTCCTATATCTTCATGCAACTGTGGGCATTGGGCCGTGTCGCCGACCCGACCAGCCTGCAGAAGGACGGCTACGACCTCGTCTCTAGTAGCGCAGTCCCTGCGTCCCCCGAGAGCCCTGCGCCCCGGCCTTTGACCGAGGACGAGATCCGCAGCTACATCGGTGACTATGCGCAGGCCGCGAAGAACGCCATCGCGGCCGGGTTCGACGGAGTCGAGATTCACGGCGCGAACGGGTACCTGATCGACCAGTTCACGCAGGATACGGCCAACCAGCGGACGGATAGCTGGGGCGGCAGCGTTGAGAACCGCGCGCGGTTCGCGCTGGAGGTCACCAAAGCTGTGATAGAGGCCGTGGGCGCTGACCGGACGGCCATTCGCTTCAGCCCCTTCAGTACCTATCAGGGGATGCGCATGGCGGACCCGGTCCCACAGTTTGAGTATCTGGCACGGAAGGTCAAGGAATTCAAGCTGGCCTATGTGCATGTGGTGGAGCCTCGCATTTCGGGTAGCGTTGATGTCGACGAGCCCGGTGCGGAATCGCTGGACTTCTTTTTCCGTGCTTATGAGAATGCTAGTCCTGTGATGGTGGCCGGTGGGTTCAAGGCCGACTCGGCCAAGGAGGCGGTTGATTCTCACTACCGGGACTCTGTGACCCTGGTTGCTATGGGACGGCCCTTCACTTCGAACCCGGATTTGCCTTTCAAGATCAAGGCGGGTATTCCTTTGAGGGACTACGAGAGGGAGAAGTTCTATCTGCCTAAGGATCCGAGCGGATACACTGATTATGAGTTCAGTGAGGAGTTCAAGTTGGTGGCTGCCTGAGATCTTTCTCTTCACTTTTTTTTTTGTTTACTTGCATTGCATTGCCTTGCATTACCAGGCGTTGGGCTAGAATAGAAGACATATACTATAGATTAGATTGTACATCCATTACCTATTTTTTGGATATGATTTACTTTGTTCTTTGGTCATGATAATATTTTGCTCTCCGTAGGAACGGTAATAAATTGTCTCCATCCATGGCCGTGAGACAGTGACTGAATTCGCACCATGCTGTGAAGAGGTTACACAGAAGATGAGTTACTCCAATGGCGCTTTCCGATAAAGAAGTTCAAGGTCGGAATGAGGTGTGGCCTTCTGATTTTACCTTCCATATACCATCATGAATGTGATCTGGAATATTAGTCATTTCGATGGTGAATCTCAGATGCTTGACTTTATTAGTCAGACGAAATATGTGGCCGATTGCAAAATGCATTACTATCAATGATAAGGAATGTCCCCAATGCCATAGCCCATAGTATGAGCGCTTCCGTACACCGAGAGATCTCACCGGCTCGAGTCGCTTGCACTTGTCTAGTCTAGTTCCCCAAGGAAGCGTGCTTGCATTGAATCTCGAGAAAATGTGCTTGATAATCAACACACGCGTTAACTATCGACGCTAAGATAGCGCATAACAACGGTGCCGCGGAACAACCGGAAAATAACCGGCGTCCACAGATGGTCAATTTACCCTCGCCTGGGTTTTTCCCTCTGGTCGCCGCACAACACGTAGAATGGGAAAGCGGAACCCGGCGGATAGCGGCGTGTTCCAGTGATGGCGAAAGCCGCTCCACCCCGGCAAAATTTGCATGATCACTGGGGACTATTAGGTGTAAAATAGTCGAGCGCTGGATTGAGGGGGGGCATTGCATAGTGGAGAGTGCATGTTCACGAAATGGATCAGATATTGGGCTATGCATTTATCCAGTACTAGTTCTCAGGACCCTCACCTTTGTATCCATTAAGATGCATGATGGCGGTCTATCCACTTGTAGAAACATTGCGTCACTCCCACCTGATCCTCTCCCTCAGGAAGATTTCTTCAAGTGAGATTCAGAGTTTGTTAAGTATTCTTTCTGTGGAGTATTTTCTCTCCCTCTGGAAGTTGTTGGTGATGGGAACCTAGTTGCTTCTAGCGTAGTGGGGTTAGAGAAGATCTGCAGTGAAAGAGCGGTCAGTGATCCGGTTTGTATTGACTCTGGATTAGAATTGACCCCATTCAAATGCCAATGACATCCCTCATGGATGACACTGAGTTCACTAGATGCCCCAGATGAAATAGTGTTGTCGAAAGATTGAGCCCACGAGGTGGGATCGTAAGGTTTTTTTGTTGTTGATCATGACACCATCCCGCGCTTAAGGTTGTCTACCTTAATTCCCAATGGGTTGACCGCCTTCGGTGTCCATTGCGAGGGGTTAAACTAGGTTGTGAGGAGTAAGTACTGAAGTCCATACCACAATGATGAGGATGTATAGTATCATGTAACTATGCTGCGGGGCCCCATCCCCAGCCAACGTGGGGGAAATCCCGTTTCTTGTTTTGGATTCTTGGAGTCCTTGGCTACATTTCCTGGCCTGCAGGATTTCTTTTCTCATAATCGATTTTTCGGCAGCAGGAGTTATGGCTTTCCGCTCCGCCGAACCGAAAGGATTCCGTCGGGGTGGCTTCTTTTATTCTTGGAACCAGGGAGGCTCTGGAATATGTGTGCCCAGACTCCAGATATTGTGCCCCAGATTAGTGTCCCAACGCCAGACTAGGGTTCAGCGGTTCTCGTCGAATCATTTCCAGATAGTTCTGATCGGATGACCACTGCCCCTGACTCGAGATGCGGAGAGAGAGAGCCTCGGTACCAGATGTGCCTGGGCGAGCCACGTGGAGATGTCAAGGACTACGATTCTGATAGTGGTCTTCATTATTTCGATCCTTTTTTTTTTTTTGTTTGTTTGTTGGGTGTGTATGTGTGTGTGTTTTTAGTAGTAAGCACAAGTACCATGGCATCGTTGTCGATCGTACGTATCCCGTGACGGCACAAAGATGCATCCAATGCCATCCATTGGTCTTTCAAGAAGGACCAAGGAAATGTATGGACGACGTGTCAACCCAGCGCTTGGGCACTAACAACCTAAACATGGACTTGAATGAATTGCCGTCTTGGTGGACGGGACAAAACTCTCAAATGTTTCAGCGATGTAGCACAATAGACGTCGACAGCTTCCTTTGTTCCCTCAGAACGCCTCCCCGTGAACATGAGTATAGGAGGATGCTCTGTATTACCCCCCGGCACGGCATCCCGGTCGGCATATCCTCCGTAGAACAATATCCTTTGAATCATGCGACTCCACGTGGAGCACACATTTATTGTGGGGTTCGATCCGGCACTCAACCATGGATCGAAGGGCCTCCCGGGGCAATGGAAGACTGAAGTAATAACCTAGGTTAAGTAAGGTGGTCAGATTGGACAACTCAATGAGCAATACATCATCATGTTGAGGGAAACTAAGCCTAAAGCATGGCATCTCGTATGCAGGGTCGTTGGGGTACAGGATGGATCAACCTCCACCATCGCTCCATTCCTGTTCCCGTCCTCCGAATCTGTCGAGTCTCGAGGTCAGCCAAGGCGTGCTTTTGTTCTTCTCTGTTCTTCTTTGTGAAGGATTTGCGCCAAGGGTGTTTCCATAGATTGTGCGGGGAAGAACCTTGTACGATGGCCTGATAATTGACGGACATTCATGATACTTGGCTCATTTACGATGCTTTAGGGATACGTCGTATGCACCGTGCTTTTGACCAGCTCTGTCGGTAATTTCCAGGCATGGAGGCCACCCATCCATCCATCTATTTACTAAGATATGGAACCGATGGAAAATGACGAGCCTGGGTCATGGATTTCGATCCGGTAATAACGTGGTTGATGTGCATTGGCATTCATAAGAGACGGATAGTCAGATACGAGTTGCTAATATAGATTGCATAACATTAATTAACCCGGCCCTACTAAGCATGAGTACGAGAGCGCCTCCTCTTGGTAATCATGGGTATTAACGAGGTTTCGATCATCAAACCAGTCCTTACGCAGGTGTGGTATCACCTTTGGCCAATAGGCTTCGCCCATGGGGGCAGCCATGCATGCAGCTTATTTAGCAGTGGCCCCCAATAATTTAGTATGGCTTGCAGCTGGGGCGGAACCAAAGTTCGCCATCTCTTATTAGTCCTTGGCCAAGGAAAGACCTGGCCTGGGCCACCTGTATGTAACCGGTCCGGTAGAATTTAAAAAAACCTTTTTTGCCGCCATGGTGGGCTGGAAATTCATTTTTTTTTTGGCCAAGCCATCCATTATTGACTAAATTATGGCGAAGTCTTTGGGGTAGACGGAGGAGGCGCGATGTATTTACAATAAGCCGGTTGATTGCAGTGGTGGGCAAAAGAACCGAACAGGCAGGATTTCGATTGGTGGAGGAAATAGATGACCCCAAATCACTGTTGTCAGTGTCAGCAGTTGCCCGAGGAACAAACATCAGATAGCTCGCAGATCGAAGCCCTTTCCTCCTAAACTTTGTGCTCCAGAGGTTGTATGTAGGATTCCTGAGCCGTGTTTCGCTCAGGGAGATCTGCTCATAGTCTTCCAGCGAAAGGCCCGGTCCGAATAGCGACTCTATTGAGATGACCTGAGGGGTGATCCTATTTTGGTCGAGCAGAGTCGTATATGATAATAGATACACCTTGTCTTGGTTAATATCATTGTTCAGGGATGAATTTAATGATGATAACCCGTCAGGAATGGTTCCCGCCCTGACATCTGAGCTTGTCGGTATGCCATCAGTGAGGCAGTGAACGCCAAAATGGAGGAAGAACAGGGAAGCTGGCGGAGCTTCGGAGTGTAAACAGTCAGCTTCCGCGGCAAAAACGGCGAGAAGTCAAATCAACACTAAGTGGGTTAGGTTCGATCATTTCCCGTGATGGGGGTCATGAACGAAACAACCTCAGTTGCTTTAGCGCGCATTGGTCGCAGGCTTCAAGACCTACTAGTTAGTAGTGCTACTAACTAGTAGGCGTCGGACAAGTCCGTGGGTCGAGTTCACTTGGGGTGAATCATTGGTGCGTAATCCGGTACTAGTATTCTTATTTTTGTTTTTAAGAAGAAAAAAAAAAAAAAAAAAAAAAAAAAAAACAAAAAAAAAAAAAAAAAAAAAAAAAAAAAAAAAAAAAAGAGAGATAATCGAACAAAAAAAAAGGACACAGCAACTATATATATTATATCATGACCATTTGCAGCCAGCTGCGAATCTTGGATAGCACGAGTTTAATCATCATTGTGTAACATCTGTACTAAGTACTGTCAGGTTTGTTGTTCTTGTCCGAAATTCTAAAAAAAAAAAAAAAAAAAACATACACACACACACATTTTCTCCCCAATGGATGATATCCTAGATTTTTTTTTTTTTCTCGGGTTAGGTTGGCTTTATGCTGATCAGTGTTGTTGGGAGAGCGAAGGTTTTCTCTCTCTCTCACTCTCTTTTTTTTTTCCCCCTGCCGCATTATGCATCATGCCAGTCCTAAAATATCCCCGGTCGATCAACGGAAGAGAGGGAGCGAGTCATCGTGAGAGAAAAATGACACCGCAGAATCATCCAACCGTATGGGTCTAGTATCATGCTTGCTAGAGTGTTTTGAGAAACAATCCCCTAAAAAAAGAAGACAAGAGAAAGAAGAAGAAAATTCCGCTGTTGTTTTCAGTCTTTGTGGGCCATGTAGACTCTCCTAAGGATGGTTGCGCACCTGCTCCATATGAATCCGTACTATATGTAATCGACAACTTGCCTCTAGTAGTTCAAATGGTGACACAGACGACGCCTCATGTCAAGCTTTCCATCTTCAGAGTCTCAAGAAAGTCGCGTTTGCCAGATGGCTGGCCCACTAGACGATGTGCACGAGAGTTCTGGCATGAAGGGGGGTCCACTGTTGATGGTTGTAGTTAGTGAACTCCGTATGGAGAAGTCTGAATTTAGCCCGCAGTCCACACCAGAAAATTAATTACTAGCCCGGAAGAGTTAGGCACAGGCCAATGATAGCAACCCCTTGCGTAGGTTGTTTCAGTATGTGGTGGGATTATCATTCCCATGATGAATCACTGTTGATGCGACATCTCGAGCAGAACCATACTCTGTCGGACCCTTGGAGAGAACCATGAGAATGAAAACGGTTGATGCGGACTGGAAAGCTACGGCTGGACCCGCGTATGCGCATTACCAGACAGGTTGAAACCTGGGCCTGTCCAGTTTATGTAACACAATCATGTGCCTGAGGAAGCTATGTTAATTACGGTAAGGGTCAATACTACCTCACCTTCATAGTCGGTTCCATACTTACCCATCTCGTCCATCCTTCGGACCTTCCCATTCAGTCCCTCCATCTGGCCCTGTACCTTAGCGACGGATTGAGGTGACATAGTGTAACCTTTATGTTAAAAAAAGAACCAGAAAAGGAAGATGAGAAGAGGAGAAAATAAGCGGTACCTGACTTGGACTTGGAGCAAGCGGAAGACAAGTTGACTCCGGAGTATACAAAACATCCATTATCTACATCTCCTGCTACTGCTACATCCTACAGTCTTCTACTTACTCCTCATCAACGGAGGTTATTGATCCTTGAATTTGACCCAATAAGAGCCACTTTCTGTCTCGGGGTTCCAGAATGGTATCCATAATTTGGTGTGATTTCCCCAGAGAACAACTCCATCATAATTAATGTCTTTGCTAGCAAATTGTATGAAGTCAAGAGTACCAAGTAAACCACATACGTATTGGGGAGGAAAAAAAAAAGTACCCTGTGGAGTCTCCACTTCTGTACCCCGGGGTTGTGGAAAGCTGGGCCATGCAGTGAGAATTTCTGGATAGGAGAAAGTTCCTTTCACCCTTGGACCAACCAAACCGCTTCCCCATGATTTTTTTTCTGAATTTTTTGGGGGTTCCAGATTGATACTGTTGTTGGATTGGGTGCGGTTTCTCCCCGCTTTTGCTTTTCTGGATAAATTGTAGAAGAAAAAAAAAAAAAAAAAAAAAAGAGCTGAGCATAATTGGATCCCCGACAGCCGATTCCATTTACCGTATCTTCACTTCAACCTTCTGCATATAAGACCAGAACATATCCCTTCTTCCTCGAGTTTAGTGTATCTTTCATTCTGTGGATTCGTGCAAATCGTCCGCTCTCAAGATTTTGACACGAACTAAATTCGCAGCTCCATTGCTCCACTCCCCGTGACCCGACCCTTGAGCCATTCAAGGGAAAAATTAGTACCCCAGCGAAACACGAAAAGAAAAGAGAAAAAAAAAAAAAAACCCTAAATCAGAACTAAACCTAACTAACGGGCCTCCCTCCCGTATTCGGTAAGTTGCTGTATTCACACCCTTGCAACTTTCGCTCGTCCGATTAAGTGTCGGTTCGTTCTTTCCATCGGTCCAGGCTGCCCTCGTCCCTTATTTTATTATTTGACTTACGCTTGCCCCCCTCCCTCTTCCGTGCTATTTATTCCTCTTCTCCATCTTGCACGGTCTTAAATCGTCAAGTCGTTGTTTTGAGCTAGCCAGCAGTGCTGTGCGCATCGTGTCTTTTGTTCTCCCTTGATTTCCCTTGCGTGGTTTCAACCTATATATTCATCTCCACCTCCAGCTAGCTGGATTCCTTTTTCTTTGCCCTCACCTGTTAATTCGCTGTCGCATCAGGCATCAATTGGACCTATCGTGAATAGATCCTTAAATCCGTGAGCATCATGACTACCGAACATAGCCCGCAAGGCTTGGAAAAGGACTTCGGAAGTAACGCCGATGGCGCCTCCGGTCTTCACCAACAGATGACCGCCGAGGACACGGCTAAGGCTGCTGCGCGCTTCGGATATGGCCCCCTCGCTCATGTCAACACCGCTGAGGCTCAACTCCGTCCCTTCGGTGGTGAGTTCCAACCTGGTCTGTACAAGTCCGTCGAGCACCGCAAGTTCGGTAACCCAGCCCCCCTGGGTCTGTCTGCTTTCGCCCTCACCACTTTCGTGCTGAGCGCGATTAACATGCAAACACGCGGCATTACTGAACCCAACATTGTGGTCGCTCTGGCTTTTGGCTATGGTGGCCTTGTTCAACTGCTTGCTGGCATGTGGTAAGTTCACTCCCCTGCCCCGGGATGTCCTGTCAGTTCACGCTGACCTTCTTCAGGGAAATGGCCGTTGGCAACACCTTTGGTGCCACCGCTCTGTCTTCTTATGGTGGTTTCTGGCTCTCTTTCGCCATCATCCTGACCCCAGGCGGGTTCGAGATCGTAAAGACTCTCAGCAGCGCTGGGCCATATGAGTTCGATGACTCTTTCGGATTGTTCCTCTTTGTAAGTGTGCAGTACTGATGATTGAATGGGCCACGTGCTGACTGTGACCAGGGATGGTTCATCTTCACCACTATCCTGCTCTTCTGCACCTTAAGGTCTACTGTGGCCTTCTTCCTGCTGTTCTTCTTCCTGGACCTTACCTTCCTGCTCCTCGGTATCGGTTACCTCCACCGCAACGCTGAGGGAAAGCCCAACCCCCCTGTCATCATGGCCGGTGGCTTTTTCGGTTTCTTGTCAGCATTTGCAGCTTGGTACAATGCCCTCGCCGGTCTTGCGGATGATAGCAACAGCTTCTTCATCCTCCCCGTCGCCCATTTCCCCTGGTCTCCTACTGGTCGCACTCGCAAGACGGAGCGCCAGACCGTTTAAGTCACGGCGAGGTGGAAAGTTCGATGATCAAAACTAGATTGGACCGGGACCTTGTCCTTGTGCTTCCTTTTTTTCTAGATACCCATTCTTGTAAGATCATTGCTGCGAGAATGTAATGTCATGTCAGCAATCTGCATGTTGTATTGCGGGTCAGCTTGACCACTATATCCAAATCCGCAGCAGGTATAGGTGGTCTTCTGTGATTTCATTTGCTTTTGGCTGCCGCTCGGCGGCACCTTTTATAGCTTTGTAATGATGGTGATCTGTTGTTCATGTCGTTGGACGATAGGTGGGGACGTGTCTGTCTAGTTCTATTAGCTAATGCATTCGATGATAATAACTCTGTTGCTTTGCCGTGTTGTAGCTGAAGACATGCGATCCCATAGTGAAGTCAAGTCTGTCTGGCCACGGGACATGTTGCAGACCGGTCGCGAAGCACACGTGCCAGAAGCGTTGGTATCGATCGATATACCATATCAAGGGTAACGAATCTTCAACAGCAGCATATGGGAACGGTTTCTGTAGGGTCAGCATGCATCAATCGTCTTTCAATTCAGAGAAAGAGAAAGAAAAGGGGAAAAAAAATGAAAGCAAAGAGAAGAATTGATAAGTAACCGAAACACCAGACACAGGAGCTATATGTAAGTGGGAGTATAGCTCCTGGACCAAGCGTAAAATCCTAAATGTATCAATTAGCAGCACACAAAAACAAAACAATTGAGCAAAAAAAAAGAAGTTTCTATTTTTCTGTAGAATAAATGGTATTCATACAAATAAAGCCAAAAGAAAGAGAGACACACAGAGAGAGAGAGAGAGAGAGAGAGATAGAATGAAAAGAAAAGGGGGCCACCAAACTAATAAAAGTTCCTATAGATCGGAACTTTCTCGGCCTTGCCTTTTTTTTTTTTTTTTTTTCTTAAGAGTCTTCGGAAGTTGTTCGGACGGGTGAAGTTCGGCATCGTTGGTCGCCTAAGAAAAGTTCCGTTTTGCGAGCTGGCTACGGGTGTAACTCGGGCTTGGCGTCAGCCCTGCATGGCATGCATAGGCTTCGTTTTTCTTGTTCTTCCTGCTATTCTTGGTTTTCTTGGTTTTCTTGGTTTTTTCTTTCGTTGTTTCATCTTACTTGGTGGTCTCTTTCCATGTGAATTGTTTTTTTGGGAAGGAGGGGTTGTATCTAATGTAGTGGTTTTGTTCTTGGTCTAGTTTATACTCGGAGAGAAAGAGAGAGGGAGATGTGTCTTGAAAACAAAACCAAAAACAACATCATAGCAATACCTAGTTCCTGGCACTGAGATCTAGGTGTAAGTAAGCAAATAAATAAGCAAGTAACTAACTAACTAAATATGTCTATCCAAGTAAAATCCAAGCGAGAGAGAGAGAGATACTGACGTAGATCCACCATCAACTACCACTCTCGGGAACGTCATCGGAATCGGGACATCACGCCATTACCCTCACTGCGAAAATCGCGCATAACTACTAATATTGATGGGAAAAATTATGGCTTGGATGGTTTGGTATTACTAAATCTTGTGTCTCTGTCTGCCTGTCCATGTGGGTGGGTGTGGAAGTGTGTCTGTGTAAGGGTGAGATTACTCTCCGTTAATAGTAGTAATAATAGTAATAGTAGTAGTATGGTTATCCTGTCTTTGGGCAACTTCTATGACGCTGCCTATACTATTACTGTTTCCTGTTTGACTGGGCACGTTTCTTGAAAAGGCCCGGGCTGGGTAGGAGACTAAGTTGAACGTTAGGCCGAGTCAGTTGGGGTAGATACCTAACTCCTACTAGTGCTACTGTACTGAGCTGAGGTTAGTACCATTGGATTGAATACCATAACATACTACTTACTACTCTGGAGTAGTGCTGGGTATGGGTCCACCCGGTTTGGGGTGACAATTGGTTGATTCTTGAACCTGCTTACCAGTAGTAGTATTGCCTAGTTAAGTAATACTACTTAGTACTAACTAGCTGTTGTCACTTGATGAGATGGTGTAGTGATGAGCGCTGCCGGTTGTCAAGTAGTAGCTTTGCTAGTGCGTTGCCCAGAGACTGAGGAGCGTCTACTGCAGCTGATCACAATATAACACACAAGAGGTGCGAAGTGTGTGGATTGCAGACGGGTAGGATGGAGATATACTCTGTCTACGGAGTAAGGCCGGAATAGCCTGTCTTATGGTATATACAGGGACATTTTCATTACTATACACAATTATATAACCCATTAAGTTCACGGCGTACGGATCAGCTGGATTTCATCCCAGAGTCCGCCCAATGCACGTTGCTGAACGCGGTCCACGTAGAAAAAGTTTAACAACAGGGAGCGTAGTTCCTGCCACGACTGGATCCCTTGTCCTCCTACTGCGGCTGCTAACTCAGTGACGAAGAAATTTCTCTCCGGTAATAGCTGCGAACCCCACGCCCCGATAAAAAGCACCCAGATTAATACCTCCGGCAGCATTTGGAAGAACCCAGCGGGGATCGTGGTAGCGAGCGCCTGATGAAGAGCGCTAATTGGCTTTGGGAATACAGGGCCGAGCTGGGGGTAGAACTCCCAGATCGCGCCATTGTGGAATAGAAGACATGCTAGCCGGATACAGCCTTCAATATTCGCATCCCCTTTAGGCTCACCGGTCTCATGATACCGATCCATATGAAGGGCGTATTCGACATAGATGACCTCTGTGTTGAAGTAGCCCTCGGTCTCATCATCAATTTCTTGGTGATTTTGGCCGCTCTTCATCCATTCGGCGTACCAAACAAGTTCAGACATGTCGGAGAGGACCCTAGACATGCCATCGCCAATGATGCTAGGCACTTCAGTGAGTGAAATGAATGCAGAGGCAGTCTTGGCAAGGTCTTCATTGGGAGGGACAATCATGAAATGGGCAGGGCGAGCGTAACGGAGAAAAGGGAAGATTGGCTTTGCGAAAGACATGCAAGCCACTCGGATATCGGTCCTATTGAAATCAGCGATAAACACAACATTTATTCCATGGTGAGGCCCACCAAGATATCTGGAACCGGATATCAGGTGATACATCTGCAAGGCTGTTTCGCAGGGCAACCATCTGCCTCAACCCGGCCAAGTGGATTTTGAGATAATCGGGATTTCCAGAAGCAATCTATTTGGTTAGTAGCGAGCAGGGATCCCCTGGCAGGGCGTCATACCTCAATCGTCAGCAGCGTTGAAACCGCGGCGATTAATGAATCACTCGAGGCCTTGACAGGGTCTGATAACCCCTCGTTTACTAGTCGGATTGTCTCACCCCTGTGATGAAAGGTGTCGAGAAGTAGGGCACTGGGCCGTTGACCTTCCCTCACGGGGAACTCACCGGTGGTCAGGGCTGTATTAGCGGCAGCAACACATATGCATGCATGGAGTGAGGCAGGGTCACGATGGACTAATGCCGTCCAATGTGCCTGTAGTTTCTCTCCATATCGGTGCTGGAGCGGGTACGCTATCTGGGTAAGGGTGCCTAGGACTATCAAATGTGAGCTCCGTATACTCGACATGGTCTAAAGACTTGGCTCACAGTGTTGAAGATGCCGAGCCATGCGATCGGTAAGCCGCGTATGGAACACATTAAAAGGGTCGTTGCCTCCTGGGCCCAAAAGGGCCACTGGCGAAGTATTCTGGACCACGGCGAGAGCCTGGCAATGCGAAGATGCATCAACGTCATGGTAGTTTTCGGTTGAGACAGCCACAAGGCCTAGCATGTCGCTCGCAAGTGCATTTTCTAAACGTCCTCCTTGCCCAGACGGAGATACTTTGGAAGGTACCTTGTGAGAGTCGCCCGGCACAGAGGCTAGTGGAGTAGAGGCCGATGAACTAGAAGTGGCGGTTTCCGGCGGCTGAAAAGCAAGGTGCTTCCATGTCTTGCTCTTGTACCGTTTAGTATTCTCTAATCTCTTCTTGCGGTTGTGCTCCGACATAACATGCGACCGGATACGCTTGAGGGTTTCCTCCCTCCTTCCCTGTGCTGCAGACTGAGGGTCACTATGGACCCAGAACAGGGTCGACCGGCCACCCGACGCATTACTAGGCTTGCGCGGGTTGCGCGGCTTCGTTACAGCATTTCTGCCTACATCTTGACTATTGGACTCGGAACTATGAGTTAAGGTCTGACGAATTGATTCATCGACGAAGGAGAGCGCATGAGAATTGTTATGGGCTGTTGGTGACGCTAACGGCGCATTAACCACGGAGGCGGGAGCCGGGTTGTGGCTAGAGTCTGGATTCTGTATAGAAGACGTCGAGGTCGCCGATGACACCGGAGTGGAGTTGAGGAGCGGCAGCACCTGCTGGCGATCGCAGGGAGCCGTTGAGTGGTGAGTAAAGTTCTTGGCGTCCATGGTGCGTGCAAATCTAATTATGGCACTCGGAGATCTCACTTAAGGATCGTCATGGGACGCCGTTTCAAAATGAATGGAAATAGACCACGAATTGGGCAAGGTGGGAGAGAGAAAGGCGCCCAAGTGGACTGGGAGACCACCAAAGAAATTGCTGAATGGTCAGCGCACTGCCCTTATCAGGCAAAGTCCATCCCCTCCTAGCTTTGGTATAAATCTCTTTTATACGTGAAACAGGGAGTCTGAGGTTGAACCCCTCTCTTTTCCCTGGTGGCACGAGAGCGTGGGAGCGAGAGCGAGCGGTGGGGGGAAGGGGCGAAAGTGGAGGAACGATTCAAGTTCTTCAAATCGTTTCGTCTCCTTTTCGAACCAATTAAAGAACAGATTAAAACCAATATGACCAGCGGAAAGAGTGGAGAGAAAGAGAGCGAGCGAGCGAGGGTGACGGGGGGGGAGGGAGGGAGAGAAGAGAGAGACCGCAAGAAAACGAGAGAGTGGAGGGAGAAAGTCGAAACAGCGGCCAAACCTTCCCCCCGAATCTGGCATCAATCCCTCGTCCTGGTCGATGGGAACCCACAAAGAACAACAGCTAGTGAAAGAGAAATTGGAATTGATCCCGGACGAAAAGAATGAGGTCTGCAGGATATCCTGATGGAGGGCGATTTTCTTCATCCATCCGTTGCCCAAGTGGAGCCTGAACTCAATTCCTGGTGTCATACATAGTATTTGGAATCGCATCTATACCGCATGTCGTAGCTCAGTCGTCCATTCCGTTCGATTTGTCGCGGTCCTATCCATAATAGGTACCCAGATGTAGTTTAATTGTATTTATGTCTTTCGTGCCACTGGCGACCCGAGGATCAGCCCTCCCGACAGTCCATCATCGGCTTTTCCGATACCCAGCGTAGTTCAGGGCAAGCACGGGATTCCCCAGGACAGGTGACAGATGATTAATCCCATCATTTGGAACCTCACGTCTATTGATTACTCCGGAAATTAACAAGCAGCCTTAATCAAATCACCCAGAATACAAAGCCCAATGCGCCACTGGAAGGAGACACAAAAAAGAGGTACAACATCTCGACAACAACAACACCAACAACCCCCTCCTCTACAACTCACAGAACGGTCGCAAAAATCTACAAAGTCTTATTACATGCCCTAGTCACTAATGCTGGCTATCGCTACAGGATTTGGCAGACAGGCCCGCGCTGCGAGCTCGCCATCGGATGCTGAAAACGAACACAATAACGGAACAACTCATGGAGGAGAATATGAACAAGAAGCAACGGTAGGGGGTGAGAATCTCCTGACACAGGCATCACAGCCGTCTAGGCCGTAACAGGAACATTACATTCCGGGTCGCGGAAACACTGGCACAGTCTCGAGCTGCTCGTAACCGCCCATGGTCCCTTGCTGGCCACTGACCTGCCATCCCTGACCAGTCTGTTGATTGACAAAGGCACTTTGGCGGAAAGGGTTCGTGCTTCCAGTTGGGTTGGGCCGTAGAGGCGCCGGTGCAGGAGGCTGCAGGCCTTGTGGCTGCTGCGGAGGAACCGAAGAGCTTCGTGCAAAAGGATTAGTCCCCGTTCGTTGCGCTTGTAGTGGTTGAGCCGACTGTGGAGGCGGTTGCTGCGGCGATGGAGTACCGGTGTTGAATTGCGGCAGGTTGGCGCTGGACAGTCGTCGCGCAAAGGGGTTTGTGCTCTGGCGGTTTAGGGGAGACGCCGGCGTGCCGGCTCCGGTTGGAGTATTCATTAACATCGACTGTCTAAAGGGGTTCGTTGTTTGCGGTTGCAACTGCGCGCCAGGCATTGGCTGCTGCTGCTGGGGAAATGGCGCAAGATTGTTCTGGGGAACAGGAGCAAGATTCTGTTGGAACCCATATGTTTGCGGTTGCGCCGAGTAACCGCCGAATCCCGCACCAGTTGGAGTTGGCTGAAGTGGCTGTGGCTGCTGGGCTTGTTGTTGGCTAAATGCGTTGGCACTTTGCTGTGCAAAGGGATCTCTAACCGGCATAGCCTGGCTAAAGCCTGTCGGCTGCTGCGCCTGTTGTTGGAACCCAGTTTGCTGAGGGTAGAACGCTGGCTGTTGCGGCTGGAAGCCCGTCTGTTGGAATTGCATCGCTTGCGCTTGCTGCTGTAGCTGCTGTAGTTGCATAGCGTTCTGTTGTGCTTGGGATTGTGGATCGATCGAGTCGAAGAAGTCGATCAAGTCCGCTGGGTTCTCTTTCTTTTGCGGGGCAGGCTGTGTGTGGGGTCGAGGCGGTTCAGGATTGCTGACAGATCTATTTCCTGCTCCGGCAGTGTTGCTCGATGAAAATTTCGGGGCCGAGTTGCTGCTCTTTCCTGATTTTTGCAGTAAATACTCTCTTCGTCGCTGATCAAAATCCGGGTCATTAAGGTCGTCTTCCAGGAGTCGAGTTAGGTCCGTCGAGGCGTGCTTCAGCTTGGGTATTTCTAGTCGTGTTGCTGCTTGGAAGTGTCTAGCAACACCTAGAAATTTCACAACCTCCTCTGTTTGTTGGGTAAAAGTCTTATAGATCTCCAGCGCTCGCTCGCTATCAGGTCGTGACATTTCGAAGTAATGCTCTGTTGCGAACACTATGAGCTAAATCGCAATAAGTGACGGGTGATAATACCTACCCAAAACGTTGATCGTACCCTCATTCATGACTGAGTAAAGCGTCAGGAGGTCCAGGGTGAGCAGGCGAAAGGCTGTTAACGTGATTTCGTTCTCAACTTCATCGGTCAGAAGCTAGAGACAGTCAGCCATTGAAACTTGACTGCAGCCGGTAAAGAACATACATCACACTTTAACAGCGCATGGATCTGTCTTTGTACAATCTCTGTTTCTCTCAAGAGACCTTTCTCTACCGTCAACCTCTTCATCCGTCCCTGCCCGCTCCGTACATAATCCGTTTTGGTGGCCTCGAATGCATTTGCGCGCGCGACGAGGTAATCAGAATACCTCCGGATATTATGTCCTTGTGACTGAACTACCTGATCTCAGCATCTTCCCCTCAATCATGTGAAATGTGACCGGCCTACCTTCTGAGAAACCACTAATTGCAAGCCTCCTCGGGTTCTCCGCCATATATTGTAGTGTGGCGTCCAATTGACCCTCCCTTACCATGATATGGATGACAATGAGGGCCTTGAAGACTATAGTCCATGTTGAATCACGTAACCGCAGCTGAAGCGTTCGAAATATTTCTGCTACTCCTGCTTCTCCTGTATGGGTCGCTACCAGGATGTGTTCTATGTATTTAGATTTAGGGGCCGCAAGCTGTTTGCATGAAATTAGTCCACGTCGCGCCAACGTTGGTATGTATGGAGACAATATAGATTCAGACGGACCTTGATCTTGGTGGCCCCTTTTACTGATTTCTCGAAATTTTGAGACATTGTGAGGGGGTGTCGGACTCCGCGATTGGGCCGTAAACGAGATCCGAGGGTCGGCGTGGGAAACGTTCAATTAAGACTGAAAATACTTGTAGGGTATAGGGATTTCGAGGATATCAAGGCAGATCGATGACTATCGTAAATTCCAAATTGATCTGTCGACACCGGTACCAACAACAGTCATGGTGGCTCAAGCCATGTTGCGCATGTCGTGACTTCTGGAAGTATGCAGTCTGGTAAGGTGGGGGTGGGCGAAGTTATAATCAACACAACTTCTGAGAGTGGATTGAGATAGATAAAAACAATAGTGGGCAATGAAAGGGTGATATACGCCAGCCCTCAGGAGTTTAGACGGTTGGGAAATGGCCGGAGGGACTGAGGGAGCTTCAGGCCTTCGGAACGTTTGGAGTGTCAGCCAGCGGGAATCGCAGTGGACTTAAGCTTTACTCTCTCCGCCTTAGGCAGATATCAGCACTACCTAGTTCTCCGTATCACGTTCCCGCTTCGCCTGGTAGTACTATATAAATACCGGTAATGACACGCTTCTGTTGCCATTTAATACTATGGATTCTAATTTTTTTTTTTTTTTTTTTCCTTTTTGATAAATAAATGAAAACAATTAAATTATCAAGAATTCTCTTTTCAATAAACGTTTTTTTTTACGTGTCTCATCGTACCCTAACTTCAAAGTTGAGGATCTAATATATCGCGCCTCGGAAATATAAATTTTATACAACGTCGGCTTTCAATAACTCAATACTTCTGGGATTGATCAGTATTTCTAGTGTCATCTCTATAAAGTTAACCTGAGGTAACTATATGTAGACTCCTCAGATGCACTCTACCGTAGAAATCGCAACCGGCTTGCTCATTACTCTCTACTCTCGCTATCCAACACTTTCGATCCTATATCTTCCGGAGTAACACAAACCTACCTCGACAACGCTCCTGTTCCAATGCCCCAATATGAAACCCACTCAAGAGAGGATACCTTTCAAAAATGAAATAAGATTTGTGCATATTATCAGGAGCTTATTCTGATACGATGTTTCTAGTACAGCATTGACTGTCTAAAATGGTAACACCATTTGCCTCGCCTGTATCTCACTTCTCAAGCCACCTCAAATATTTCTGCCAGCAAAGACAAAAAGGAACCCTTGTTGTCCTCTTATACTACCTTACAGCATTCTTTTATCCCTCCCACACCCCCTTAGAGATAATTACACCAACCGGGTGATTTCTCACTTCTTTCAAGATGGATATTCAGGCGATCGACCATACCCTGAAGATACCCAGAAACCGGTGGACCACCAAGCAAAGAATCTTTCTTTGCTGCCTTTATAAGTTTTTCTGCCGAGATAAGAGTGTCTTCAAAGAAATCTTCAATCATACCTTCAAGCCGCAGCTGATTAAATGCGGACTTACAGAAGGCATTTCTATAAACACAATGCATTCCCAGTGGGCTGACCTGAAAGCGTCGGGTGATCCTATTTGGGGGCATATTCACCTGTCTCCTTTTGACGACCGTGATACTTGGCTCCCTGCAGTTAGAAGGATCCAAGAATGTGCGAAGACGCTGGGTCTCACGCTTACTGAAAAGGAAGTAGATGATATAGATACATCAACCTTCCAGCTCAAGGAGCAGAGTCTTCCGGTTGGCTTTTTGTTTACACCTGTGAGTTCTTCTCTTGGAGAATAGGGGCCTGGCATTAATGTCGTTTTAGGATGTTGATGAGAACCCCATTACACCCTCAAACGCAAGAGCTGTGGACGTTCCCGCCATACGGTCCCCTGTGGAAATTAGTAGACACAATTATCAAGATCTAAGTCTTTGTACAGGTGGCGGCAAGAGATGTTTTTGGTGCTATAGAGAAGATGTTGAGAAGGTATGAGACTTTTATTCTTTAACGTACTCTAGATTATCTTGCTGATGTACTATAAATACTGAAAGCTGGAAAGCGCAATTTGGGTACCTCCCATTTTGTACAGGTGGTCAAATATTGAGTCCCAAGGAATCAATTCCACAAAGACGTTTGTCGCTGGATTATTCATCGACGAGCTGGATTATTTTGCACCGAATGATATCCAGACAGAGGAGTTCGAGCAGCATGTAGTTAACCACGCTACCATAGCCAAGGTCCCAACTCCCTTCATCTCAACCTTCAGGTCTATGCTGGCACCAGTTCATAGGGCGATCAAACACAAAGAAGGGGCAATAGTAACCATGATTGACACGAAGAAGCTACGGACCCAAGTGTACTCTGCTCAGAAGCTTGTCAGAAAGATTGGTTTAAAGATAGGAATGTACAATGGAGCGGGGGAATTTTTCATCTGGGGCAAGGTCCATGGATCTGCTATAATATCCTCGTTCAAAATCAGTTCGCTTCTTAAGATAGCAAGTGAACGTCCCCATATTGAGAAAATTATGCAGCTCAACGTCATTGGGGCCTATGAAAAGGCTGGAAGATCATTACACGAAGCCCTAGCTAAGGGTCCCGGGCAACTTGACCACCAATCTGGCTTGATTATAGGAGAGGTCTTGGCTCGCCTTCAAATACCTCAGCAGTATTGCCATCTGATTGGACAAGGAATAGCGTACTCATGGAGACTGAATACAAAGAAGGGCTCTTGGAAAGACTTTATTGGAGGAGTGAACGGTGGTTATTTGTTGCTATCCGACGACTATGATTCAGAAACACCCCTGCCTGCTGTCTTAGACCCAGATAGCCTAGACCAGCTCGAGCTATCTTCAGACGAAGAAACCGCAACAGAGGGGGAATCATCCTCAGATAACGATGATCAGGGGAGTGACGATGATCCAAGAGCTGACACACCTTGTCCGGTAGACCTGCCTACAAGAGCTGCACTGCCACCTATTGAGCTCTTTGACGGCCCTAATAGAAGGTGGATAGTGCAAGAAGATCACACAGGGGAAGAGGCTATAGTTGACGGCTCTGACACCGAAGATGAGCTTATTGACGATATCCTCACAACGGTTTCCTTCTCGAACACTTTGTTCAACACAGATACAGTCAATGATAGCACTGACAGCGTCTCTTCAACACATTCTGAGTCGGAACTCATCGACTCTCGTCATCAATTAGTGCCAGGAGACCGATTTGCAAGTGACAGAACGAGAGTATACCAAATCCTGAATTGACATTGTACCCATTGGCCTCTGTCTTATGCACCTTCTCACAGCTTGTCTCGGAATACCTAAAACCATGTTGCGCAACACAGAATATTAAATGTGGGACAGAAGGGGCCGGGAAAGGAGAGAACGAAGAGAAAAGGCGGTGCATATTTACTAGTTGGGGAGAGAGAGGGAGGGTTGAAAATTGGTTGATAGCTTGTACACCTATTGGGCTGCAGAAGGCACATACTCCAAAGAGCAGCTGGGGTCTTGATTCATTAGCTTTTAGCGATCAGAGATAATAATCGAAATACCCCAGGAAGGTCAGACAGTAGTGTTGGAAAGAGCAAATTAGATGAAAAAAAATAAAAAAGATCTAAATTGGCATCATGAAAAAGCTCCATTCCCGAACTGTCATGAATGGCAATCCCCTTTCCCGGCTGGCGATACGGTTGTAATTTAAACATAGGAGTATCAAAAAGCTTTTTTTCATTGGATATTTCCTTCACAAGGGTACCTGGGACATGAAATCGTGAAACAATCCCAACCCGTTAAACTAATTCGCTTATATCCAGTCACGCCGCTGCCCTAGGTTGATGACCCTCTGGAATCGAAACACCCCCATCATCATCGACACGCTTAGAACTTGGAGAAAGCCTTGACGGCCTTGCCAGTACGGGGCAGGACACGGAGGACGTTGAAGCGGACCTAGAGACGTATTAGAATTGTTTCAATCAAGGCGGTCGGAAAACAAATCCATCGGGTGGTCCATAGCATGACATGGCACCACAGAGCAAGGGGCAAGTGATCGCTAATGACGGGCCAAATGGAGTTTTTGGGGTAGTTGTGTACGTACAGTCTTGGAGAGGGGACGGCACTGGCCGACGGTAACCCAGTCACCCTCCTCAACACGGAAAGCGGGAGAGACGTGAGCAGCAAGGTTCTTGTGTCTCTTCTCGTAACGGTTGTACTTGGGGACGTAGTGGAGGTATTCACGGCGGATGACGATGGTACGGTGCATCTTGGTGGAGACAACACGACCAGTCAGGATACGGCCACGGATGGAGACCATACCAGTGAAGGGGCACTTCTTGTCTGTTTGATATCAGCGATCTATCCATCAAGCCGATGGAGACTCATGAACTGATCCCGGAGTTCGGAGATGAAGATAACGATAACAGATGACCAGCAAGGCAATATCGGCTTTCCAACTGCGACAGAATATTCTCCACCTCTATCGACAATCTCCGTGCCCAAATGCAATCCTGGCCTTTCATGATACCGCGCTGTCTTTCATCTCCAAACTCCGGATAATGGGTCGTTCTTCTCCAATATGAAATTCGAAATTTCCGGCGAAATTTCACCGTAGGTCGTGCATACCGATGTAGGTGCCCTCAATGGCGGTCTTGGGGGTACGGAATCCAAGACCAACATCCTTGTACCATCTGCGACCCTGGCCAACCTTCTTGCTCTTCGCAAGAGTCTTAGGGTTGTTGAAGATGTGAGGCTGCTTCTGGAACGCACGTTCCGACTGGACGGTCAACTCGGTCGCCATTGTTGCGAGAATTCAGTTCGACGAGGAAGCGAAGTCGAGCTGGGTGTAAAATTCGTCGCGGAGGGGGTGTCGGGGCCTGCGGTGGTCGACGTCGATGTTGAGGAAGATTTATTCGGGATGGCGGATAATTCAGTGTGGGAGTGTGCGATGGCGACGCTAAACCGGTTATAGGCTAGCCATGCTGTACTAGCCCTAACTCCTGAACACTATCATCATTATGTAATAAATGACTAATCGCGATAACGGAAACGTTTGTTTACATCCAGCGATCACATGAGCACCGCCCGGGAGACGCGCGACTTTTTGGGGGGGGGGATCGTTGATACTTGATGAGGGCACAACGATAGCTGGACTATGTCGATCGTGACCACGCCTGGAAAAAAAAAACCAAAAACGGGCTTGTTATTGATGAATTGAAATCGAGGAACCTGAACTATCTACACTTTGTCTATGATACCCTCCATCGTGCCTCATGGCATCCAGAAGTGACTCCGCGGGTTCTGCCCGTGTCCGATCTCGTCGCTCGATTGCCCATGTACCCCGATCAAGGCTCACATCCGGAGTGGATAAGGAAAATACAACTACAGACATAAGCTCAAGTCAACCGACTTTGGGCTCCGCAAGATTGGGGAGCAAAGATAAGAAGTCCCGCAGTAAAAGTCTGGGGCCTGGTGGTTTAGATGCGCTTCAGAACTCCAATGGTAACCGGCGCAAGGTACATTCCCTCTCTTAGTCCCACGATTCTCTGATTCGTTTACAAACTAAAAAAATTATGGTCGCATAATAGTCCACTATAGCATTTCCCCTCAAATCTATTCTTAAACCCACCGTGCCCGTTTCACCGGTACGAAGTATTCCCACGTTCGAAGAAACGCGGAGGCGGACACCAGCACGAGGGTCACAACACCATGAAGACAATGAAGGTGGGGGGGCCCGCGGCAAAAAGGGCATGTTGATCGATCTTGGCACCCCGGCACAGCCGTCAGAGTCTACGAATGAATCCAACCCGTTCGACAGCTTTAATGCTTCATCGATACGGGACGAGATGGCCGCTGCTAGAGAGCGTGACGAGAAAGGTAGACGGGAGCGGGAGCGGAAGGCTATTCTAGAACAGCGGGAAGCGCGCCGGAAGTCTATGGGTATGTCATTGTTTTTCCTCAGTCATTTCCGTGGGTCTGACCAGTTTTCATCACAGCAAATCGCCGAGTATCGTTCGCTCCGGAGGCAACATTGCACACATGGAACGTGGTGGAAATCCCCGATGACTCTACTTCATCGTCTGCCGCCAACTCTACCCGACGCGCATCTTCCTTAACTTCCGGGAACCAGGCAACCCCTGCTGTCGGACAGACTGAACCCCCCTCCTCCCCGGATGCCGACATCGAGTCGGACATAGCGTTCTCTCCAGTACAATACCCAGACCTTCACCAGTTGGCAAACCGCTCTCAGTATGGCACATATGATGGAATAGGAGGCTCCCAGCAAATGTCCTCCAGCCCATTTAGCGGAAGTTCGGCAGACGGCAGTGAAGATATTGGGCTTCAGGCCGAGAGAAGAGATGACGAGGAGGACGAGGATGACGATAATTCTTCAACCTCTGGTTTTGACGGCGAGAGTACCGCGATGAGTTTAGATGACATGACTGCCCACTCTGTTGCGACAGTGCGATCTAAGGAATCGAATACTAGCTCAAGCGCTCGATTAAATGAAGCTCTTCGACAAGCAGCTCGCGAGGCTGGCAAGAAGAGCATTGATGACGATGAGGATGGCGAGATGTCAATGGAGATTGCTGACCAGGAAATCACTGGGGCTTTCCAACCCTGGATTAAGAAAGGACAGAGACAGAGCTTTGACTGGGAAGACATTAGCGCCCGACATGATCAAGAGAATGCCTATCCGACGGACCACCGCGATGCGGATAGCCATGATGCGGCAAGCGATAACGGAGACGACGACATGAGTATGGAGGTGACGAATGCCATTGGCCGGATCATCTCCAAACCAGCAAGCCGTCGCCAAAGCGTCATCCGTCGCAAGTCAAGTGGAGAGGAAACCAACTATGGTGAACAAACGATGGAGCTCACAAATGTGGTCGGAGGTATCGCGCAGCCTACTTCCCCCGCGGAGTCCGCAGGCGCCGACAGTAATGTAAATGAGGACGAAGAGATGACAATGGAATTCACTTCCGTTGTTGGTGGGCTTTTGGGCAAGCCCTCTACCCAGGACGAGGATGAGGACGACTACGGGGCTCTTAGGTCTGAAGAGCCCAACGAACAGAACTTCTCTGAGTGGAACGAGGACGGCGGAATAGAAGATGGTGAAGATATGGAGATCACTGGGGCTGTGGGCGGTATCCTTCCACCGAACGAGGAGCGAGATGAACTGGATGACGATGATCAGACTGTGGGAATGGAAGTCACGACAGCTATGGGTAGGATATTACCAGGGACCGGAGCTTATGGCAAAGAGGAAGCAAGGGAAGTGGAATTTGACTCCGGTGAGCGCGGTAGCTCTCCCTTCCAAGAAGCCACTCAACAGTCTCCTGCGAAATCGCCATCCCCCATCCATGTTGCTACGGTCACCTCGGAGAATGGCAGTCCTAGTTTGGCAAGTGTTCGATCCCGACGTACAAGGCAGAGTTTGAGTCAAGGGCCGTCGGGCACTCCAACCTCAACTACTCCCAAGACGTCTCCATTGGAGAACTCGTTGGCTCCCCCGACGCAATTGACGCCGCAAGTTAGTCGTCCTACAACGCCTGGGAAAACCCCACCATCAAGTGCCAAGGGGTTTAGGAATGCGTCACCGAAGAAGCTTTTTCAACCTGAACTGCAAGAGTCTGCAAATAAACGGAGGTCGCCCCGTAAGAGCCTTTTTGGAAACAGTTCGACGGGCGAATCGACGCCCCTCTTCGTTCTGCAGCCGAAAGGCAAGAGGCGATCATCTGGACTTGGGATTGATAAAGAAGGCCTAGGATCCCCCAAGGTAGCTGCTATACTTGATAAGCGCCGGTCCATTGGTGAAGATTGCACCGAGTTCGTTCCTCAGGAGCAACGACAACAGGGTGTACGGTTCGAAGACCCCTTGAAGCTTCAAGAAGAGGTTGATCGTGAGCGCGAAGAAGAAGAAAGCCGCGAGGACGGACATATCCCACCGTTGCAAGGTAATGACCGAGATGCAACCACGAACCTGAGGGATATGATTTCAAGTCTCACGCCGAAGAAGAACAAACTTGCCGGTCGAAAGAGCTTACACGTCGGTGCGGCGCGGGGCTTACTTGGAAAACGTCCGATGGAGCTGGACCTACCTGACGACGAGTCTGACCATACACCTAAGCGTCTCAGAGCTCGCGAGGCTAGCCCTGTGAAGAATATCAGACTCCCTGCACCACCAACCAAAGACGAAACAGTCGGACGTCTGGGCCGCTCACCTGCCCCCCCATTCATTGAAAGGTCTCCGGCAAAGGTTAGCACAACTCCTACTCAGGAACCGAAAGGCTCCTCTTTAATGGAAAACCCTATGGAAGAAGAGCCGACTTCGTCCAATGCCACATCCACTTCTGAGCCCACTCCAGAAGCTCTCGATCGCCAGGAAGAGTCCGGGCCAGAGGCGGAGCCTGTCCACTTGCAAGAGTTCTTGAACATGACCAACATTCACTTCATGGAACTCACCACAACGAAGCGTCGGCATACCACTGCGCCAGACAGTGCGACTAGAAGAAGAGCCAGGCTTTCTAGCGACAAGTCAAGTGCCTCCAAGTTTGATGATTGTGTCGCTGCTGGCTTCTGTACCGTACCTATGCTCGAGCTCTATCAACATGTCAATCCCCCCCCTCTCCTCGACAAATTTCAATGGTTTGCTGATTTTCCCTAGTCTTGCCGAGAGTTGAAGTCATATATCTCCGAAGGTAGGCAAGTTATCCGCTCCATCGAGATGGAGACCTACACCGAAAATCCTCCATTATTCCGGGAGTACATGACCGCCCCTCCCGATATTCGTCTCTTAATGGACAATCAATTTCGAAACGTAAAGACTCACGCCAGGCTACTTAGCAAAGCTACTTGGTATGAGTGGCGGATGAAGCTCCTCGAGGGTCTGAAAGATGGGCTTAATCGCCATTTTGAAGAGATGAAAGGTGATGAGGAACTTTTGTCGAAGTATGAGACACTCCTTAGCGGTGCTGTGCCCGCGCTTGTTGAGAAACATTCCTCACTTGAGGAACAGGCTACATCTCTACAACAGTTGACGGACGAGATTGAGAATTGCGATCAGGATGAGCTGCGCGATGCGCGCGGGAAACTCTCTAGCATCGAGGAGGAGATAGCATCAAAGAAAAAGCTGCTCGAAGAACTTCAAGCCGAAACCCAGGAAAAGACAGAACTCCTTGAAGCCGGAGCGGAGCTAAAAGCAGAATACATAGGCCAAATTCAAGAGGCGGAACGGGTCAAGGAGGAATGTCGTGGCTGGAGTGCTAGGGAAATTAGTGAGCTGAAGGGTAAGTGTCTTTCTTACATATGATTGAGACTCCAGCTAATTCTCGTTAGAATCCGTCCATAAGATTGAATGTCAGACAGGGTGGTCTATCATCTCGGCCACTTCTCCTTCGACTTCCTCTGCAGGACCGGTAGTGACGATGGCTTATCGCAACCAGCTCCAGCTTTCGTTCTACCCGGGGGCATTTTTGATTGAGGGTAGTGACCGCCAGCCACCTGCTGCCAGCAAGAAAATGCCTGTAGAGTTGCAATACAGCCCTCAAGATGGAACACAGTCTATGGCCCATTCATCGCCGCTCTCGCCGATAGGGTTATTAGTCTTGAAATCTGTCCAAAATGAGCTTGCAATCATCCCGCAGTCCACAACAGCTCCAAAGCAGATGCTCCGTTTCGTGGCGCAAGCATGGAATCTTGTGCTTAATCTCGAGGAGGAAGCCCGCATGTTGGGATTTTGCGGTGCCACCAAGCTCAAGCTTTCTGAGGTTGATGCCAAACCATCCCTCAGAGCGAGATGTACTCTGCTCGAACTATCATCTGGAAAGGGATCCAAACCAAAGAACACGGGGACCAGAAGAGTTGATGTTGACTTTGCCGTCAAGACTTGTATCCAAAAAGGAAGCTCCGGTGATGTTGGTGCCCTAGCGTTCGAAACCGATGCGATTGCCAGCAAAGTCTATGGCTTTGGCACTGAGAACAATACTGGCATGTCTGAGGATGAGATGCGAAAGCTACTTCGAACGGAGCTCGGAGAGGAGTCCGGGCCGCAGCTTGGAAACGGTGTTTGGAGCAAGGCAGTCCAGACACTTACGGGGACAGTGTTTTAATTATGCGTGGTGGGATATGGCGTCTTTGACTTTTTATTTCTTTTTCTTTGCACGTGAAGCTGGGTGACGGTGTTTGAGGGCAGGGCTTTAGGAGTTCACCATGGGTTCTGGATTGGGGTGGATGGATATCTTCAATGGGAACAGGTGTATACAAGGATTTGATATGTGGATACATTTACAAGTAAAGTAGTACATGAGAATCACCATCATTTTGCGTCATTTCAACATACACAATAAACCACCCATACAACCAAACCAATAAACGCCAATCACCACCGCCACCACCATCTCTCTCTCTCTCTCTCTTTACCCCCCCCGCCCCCCTTCTTCATAGCATATCTTTAGATTCTTTACCCCCTCCTCCAACAAACCGGCTCCAAGGGAGGTTCCCCCGCCGCCTCCCTCCTCTCATTCTCCTTCACCCACGCATCAGCATGTGCTTGCCTCGCATCCAGCTCCTCACACATTTGATCCGAAACAATGGCCAACACCCTCCCCTCCACGTCTTTCTGGTACCAGCCCCCGCCGGTGGTGGCGGTCTGGCCGTCGAAAATCGTCTCGGGGTGGGTCATTACCGCCTTTCTGAGGTCGTTTTCTGTGTCTAGACGTGGGATTGACGGTGAGATGTCTCGTGGATAGCGGGTGTAAGTGTATATTGTTGTTGTGTTGCTGGAAGAGGAGGGGGAGGAGGTAGCCATTTGTTATTGTTTATTGTTATTTCGTTCTGGGGCGGTATTTTGAGAATGAGAGTGAGTATGTGTGAGAGTGAGTGAGTGAGTGAGTTTATGTGTGTATGCGTCCACTGTGTGGGTGTGAGATGGGGGTGGTTTTGAGATTTGAGAGTAGTAAATCGGGGGTATATACACTGGATGGAGTTTTGATTTATGTAAATGAATTTTTGTTCCTGGGAGTTGAAATATTAGAAGAGTAAATGAATCTAGAATTCTCAATGGTAAATAAAGTAAAAAATAGAGAAAGACACACCTACGTCATTTCAGCGATTGATCGTCTCTCTAGTGCTTACTTTTATTTTTGGCGGTGGCCTGGTTTTCTTAAGTCGTTTTGCTCCGTATTCCTCCGTCTTCATTCTGCTATATACAGGGGTGTGGAGTATAGGCTGTTATGTGATTTTAAATGGAGTGGTACGATTATTAGTTGTCATCAATTCATTAGGGTGTAGACAGAAATATTCTATCCAACATATTTACTCGGAGAGCTCATTATCGACGGGGCCCTCGGGTCGAATACTAGATAGAGTAAGGTTATAGAAATGGAAATGTAAGATGTCGCCGAAATTGCATGTTGGGTGGTCAAGACACACACACACAAGGGTTCAGCCCCTGCGGGTCGATTGATTAGAAGAGGTTCAGAAAACCCCGAGGTACCCACGCAGGATAGTCCTCCCCGGTGTTGGGATCCCCGCCGTTGAACCCCATGTTCAATGGCACCGAAGGCATCGGTGGCGCAGTCATCCCGGCCATCGCTGACATGACATCACTGCCCCCTTGATCAAAGATTTGTGGACCGAAAAGGCTCAGAAACGGACCGCCAAACTCCCAGTCAGCTGTCATTGGAATCTCCCACAATCCCGGCTGGTATATGTCGTCATTGATAGATGCTGAAAAAGTGCCATCCATTGGATACGGGTAGTCCTGCTGGATAGGTGCACTAGTGGTTTCAGGTGGCTGGCCTTCGGAGAGCCCGCCCAGGTGGGGATCGTTCTCATTGAGTTGGTCTCCAGTTGGGGTATCTGCTGAGGCAGTGCTAGGGCTTTCAGGAACAACATAACCCGCTGAGTTGATAGGTGGAAGGCCTTCGATTTGAGGAATATCAACGTTGCCGACAGAGGACGGATGGGGTACTTCACCTTTAGATGAGGGACCCCGTTCATTCTGTCCTGTGGTAGTCGCGGATGACACCACGGGCGGGTGATGTTTATCGCTCGATTTGAGAGCCTTTTGGTCTCGCTCAACGACTGTCCGGGCTATCCGCTCGAAGTTAGCACACATGTTAGTCATGAACTTGGCGTAGTTGCAGGGTCCGTCGCCGGGGATGAGCGTGGCGAAGAAGGTCGCGGCCATGCTGAGATGCTGTAAATCTTCTCTGGCGTGGGGGTGCTGACTGTCACGTAGGATATAAGTGAATAGTATAGTAACTGCCAGGAAAATGTAATACAGCAGAGACCTACACCAGATGTTAGTGAGAGGTTCCAAATTGATGTCTCAAAACACTCTAACAACTCACCAAATCCACGCGATGTCCCCCCATGGAAGGTTATTCACAAGCTTCAATGTGTCCCGAGCAGCCTGGATGCAGATCGAGCTTGCCCTGGACGACTCGTTGACGATAGTTTTGTGATCAACGTCCCACTTGACGTTAACTGTAGATTGGCCCATATAGGCAAAATGAATAGTCAAGGGCAGACGATGGATCATGATCATCGAATTAAAATAGCCAAACTGCAAGCCAGCAGTAGCAAATCCCACGAGGAAATCCTCTCCTGCTCCTCTCGGTTTCAACTGTTGGGCGCAGGGGCTTGCATCATGCCATTCCTCAAGTTCCTTCCGGAGCTCCCGGACAATACCGTAGATTTCTTTGGGAGTCATTTTCTGCAAAGCCTTAACAGCATAAAGCTTGCCATATATCCGACTCCTTATGAGTGTCATATGGCAGAGCTGGCGGAAAAAAGAAGCATTGCCGCTCATTGTAAACTCATCATCAGTATCCACCTCGGGAAAGCCAATGTCAAGATCGTCGGGATGCTGGGTGGGCGAACTCCCCGTCCGTATGCATGCGCTACACCATTTGTGAGTTGGGCTCAAGTTAAAATCTAAAGGGTGCCATATATGGAATGGGATTATATTCACCTTTGATCAAGAATATACGCAATCCAGAATATTCTCTTCCTCTGCTCTTTCTCGGCCTGGGAGAGATGAGGTCTTGGGACGTCACGATGAAGTCCCATTCGCTGACACGACCGTATGGCTGCTGTTATGATAGGCGACGCTGACTGAGTACCTGAATTGCCTCGGAGAAATAATGCCATACCAATAAGGGCCTGCACGCTCAAAATATCGGTCCTCCGCAAAGTCAGCTCCGCAAAGACTGACATAGCATTCTTGTAGTAAAGCCAGGCTTTCTCCCGGTCCTTCTCTGACTTCTGACAGTTGGAAAATCGATATTCGTAAGCTAAAGAGAGGATAATATTGATGCTGGCCCAGCGGGCAGCATCGTCACACGTCTGCTGTGTATATTGCCATTCAACCAATTGCATAAATGTCTCCTCATGGTACAGTGGAAATAACCGGTTCACCGTGCGGAAATAATCCTTCAATAAGGAAAAGACTTCTGCTCTCGGAGGCAAGGGTTTAAAGACTGTGGAGGAGAACACGTCATGGAATACATCTGGCCTCCAGTGATCCCAGGGGCTGTCATGGCCCTTGTCCTCGAGCAGTAGAGTAAGAAGCTTAGAGTCTCCTGTTTTGCTCTTGATCCACTCAATTCCATCTCGCGAGAGAATGGACAGGAACGAAGACCGACCTGGTATTTAGTCAACCAACTAGTTCCTCAGAGAAACAAAACGGGGGTATACTGTTGCCTGACTTACCATAGTATCGAGAATCTTCTCTAGAGTCATAGCGAAAGAGGGGCGGCTGGTGTAGGGTACTATCCCAAGGTAGCTTCTGGCTCCGTCCGGCAGATTTGTTCGACAGGCCTGGACCTGACGTGGCGTTCGGCTCTTCATTCGCAATATGCGCTGAGTCTCTCAGCTTTAGCAACCCAGAATCACAGCGCCTCGAGCTACCGGGTTCGTTTAGTCCATGATCAGCATCATTTTCGTCCTCAATATTGTCGTTACCATCTTCACCATCGGAATAGAGTTGACTAATTTCTTCGTCATCTAGAAGACCTGCCGTGCGGAGTAAGGCTTCCGTCTTCCTCAGACGATCTTCTAGTGATTTCACGTAGTTTGACCTAGAAAGGACTGTTTAGCAAAACCAGGCCCTCGGAAATGACTGTAGGTAAGAATTGCAGCGGTGTACCAATACCTTTTGAGATTCTCTCTCTTTTCTTTCCTTGTGGTGAATTTGCACGCTATGTTACGACGCATACATTGGATACAGGCTGTGTTGGAGCCCTCAACTTCGCATTTAATCTTCTTCTTATAACACATTTCACACGCCTGTCCAGACGAACTCAACTAATGCACCTGGTGTCGGGCACAAAGGAATGGTTCTTACCAATGGGTTACGCCTTCGATTAGCAAGGCCATGACCGTGGGTCAATGGTATACTCTGTCCCCAAGATGCCATAATCCCAGCATCCCGCGCTGGGGTTTGCATATTTCTTTTTTTTTTTTAAACTAGATCCGACAGTTGAAGTCCCTGAAGCGTAAGTAGACCGGGTCCGTGCCCCGGGTTCAACGGATCATCAGTTTGCTGGAACTCCGCGGGGTGGCTTTGGCACCGGTCCACTACTAAGGCTGCAATTCTGGTAGGGCCGATGTTATGTTAGAGTTAAGGATATGATGTTTCAGTCGTTCAGAGGATAAAGAAGCATAAAAATAGAAATTAAAGGAGGAGAACCGTGAGCATCAGTTGGATCCCACCGAAGTTGGAGGACGTGGAGGAGCAGACGGAGAAAGCGGACGAATGACAGGGCCACACGATTGGAATCTCAAACTGACGGCCCCATTTGGTTCTCTCTGTTGGTCTCCAGTTAGTGTGGGAAAGGCTTCGCCGCGTATCCGTCGAAGATCAAGATTGAATCGACAAGTCCAACGGCGATATTCTCAAAGATAGTGGGCATATAATATCCCCTCATCGAAGGAAGTCATATAGATCAAGAACGATGTAAAAACCAAGGACGTGAATGGTTTTTTTCTCTTTTTTTTTAATTATTATTATTACTAATAATTTTTTTTCTCTTTAAGAAAAAAATTTTTTTTTAAAAAAAAAGCAGCTCCAATTCGTTTTTCCGGTGTGGGCTGAAGCGCCATTATTAATGCTTAAAGTTGACGTCCCTTTTCGTTTCATTTAGTTTTATGCTTCGGGCATCGGCGCGTAGCGCATCCGATCCGGGCCCACCATAATTCTTGATATCAAAAAAGGGTCTGATTGTTCGAGAACGCTGGGATGATAGAATCACTACTACCTCATCGAGCAAGTGATTGCGCCTCCTCTTAAGGACCATCGAGTACATGTAGTACTCTCTGTCAAGAAGCCGATACTTAGCGGGTAACCCATTCTACAGGGTGTAAAATATGAGTATTGGCGTTCGAAAGTTGATAAGTTGAGCTTCATAACTAAGAGATCTTCCGCAGCAACGAGGGTCCTTCGCCTTGTGTTTAGTTTGGCAAGGCTCACAGTTTGCTTGAGTATCAAAATTTCACCACGTTATAGCCTCCCCCCTGAGTCTTAGTATCGCCATGCTATAGTCGACCCAGAAGCTGCGGAGCCGCCGTTTGTCGGACCCGTATATCGTATGGTTTCACTCAAGTTCCACCCTAACAGAAACGCGCATGATGAATATGTGAATATTATCAGGAGCGTGCCCCTGACGACACGCCATACGGACATACGCAGGAATATTGCCCCGTCCTAGAATGGTTTGCCCCCAATGGCATAGTGACCAATACTCTGCTAGCGATGGACACTGACTGACTTGTCGGGAATCTGTGACAGCTATAAAGTGAGTCCATGGGCGTTTGCAGCGAAAGACGGTTGTGTGACGGAATTGAAGAATTGAGCATTTATCCACAAATTTAGCCTTTAACGTAACAACTCCACAAAGATGCCTTAGCCAGTTCGTCTCGAGAGCATAAGATGAGCCATTGAACTAGATTGCGCCTGAGATGGACCGCAAATCAATCATACACCTTATTCCTCTCTTAATCACAACACTACTCCCTCTCTCTCCCTCTCTGTATATATATATGTGTGTGGGGGGGGGGTAACGGAGCAGTTGTTGTAGGATCTGTGTTTAATGGCTCGGTCAATTGATATTGTAAGCCGGTAAGTGTGGCAGGAGTTTGCGGAGTGTTTTAAACCAGTGATCTCCGCAGAGGCTGTTGACTATGTAATAGCCTTGCGGAGGGTAGTTTAAGGGAGCTAGAGGGCGAGAAATACCCGGAGTTGTCAGTTTATGAGGTGTAAATCTCAAGTCAAGTAGATTGAGACTGAGTGCGCCTGTAGGACATCCTGCAATCGTAGAGCTGCATCTCGTCCTGTTCAAGAGGTCTGCCATTAGCATGGGACGGAATAGAACGACTGCATATCCATTGTTTCTGCTATTCTTTTCAAACCAAGGGCATGCATCTTCCTTCAGTATGGTGCATGAACACATGGTTAGTCAATACAAATTAGTCCTAAGCTGTTGGTTTCATAGCCGAAGGGAAAAGTCCCGAATTCTCTCTGACGCGAAGCTAAATGTTGGAATATGTAGCGTTAGCTAATGGGAGTGAACGAGAATCGATACATTTGTGCGGATAAGATTTGAGGGGCGTCAGGACCAAATGCCTTAAAGGTAATCCGAGAGTTCTAAGCGTGTTGTTACCAGAGATGAGGATTTGGGGTCACGAGCCCTTACTTTGAAGTGCCTGGTTTCCAAGGCGGACTCTCACGCAATCCGCCAGAGGTTCAAATCACGCCATTTTCTACATGTCGAAAGATAGTCAAAAGTTGACGAAATATTTTCGGTCATCCAGTGGATCGAGGCGCATGAACTAGATCCGTGCAGGTGCATCATTTCTACAAGCTACTTTAGTCTGTTAGAATCGTACGGAGCACCATTGGCTATTAACTGGTATAGCGATTTAGTCACACTACAGCACCACGAGGCTAGGAGGGTTTTATCCGATTGCGAAGATACACTAGCCTGCAAGCCTTGAAACTGGAGAGCTGTGGTTGATGTTCGGACCGCATGGAGGCGTCACACTAACTTGGATATTGCCCAGGCTCTAACCCTAGGTACCCGCACACGCCCGAATTATCAATTGGCCATTTCCGCCCCCAATACATAGTAGATGAGAATGATGAGTATATGCGCTTCGAATATAAAACGACTTACCGGAGTGATGTCCTTTTTTTCTTCTTCTTGAATACGCATTGCAGGCCATCAGACTAGGGATGGAAGTACCAAAGCCATGCTTGACCCCAGATTCTCTCAGCCAAGATCGAGAGACAACAGATGAGCTGTCCTTGATAGTTCAGGTACAGATATCGATGGGCATGTGTAAAAATAAATTGCCTCATGCGCATGATGGAGACTGCGGATTTCATGTGCGGATCTTATACCGTACTAAGGACAGATATGGTGACTATGCCGCTCAAATTGCCACACCACACGAAGTCATGGTGGAGTCAAGCACTAGAGCGTCCAGATTTGTGTCAAAAACTCCCTCGTACACCAGAGCGATTTGTAGTGAACCTAATTGATGGTGTGTGGACTTGTAGGTAGTAGCGCCGAGACCAGAAACCCCTGGCTAAACGAGGATCACATAATCATGACTTTCCAGTGTAGAAAACTAGGGTCGAGGTTGTACAGTATGGTACTTCCATATAAACCGCCGCTCAGCAGTATCCCGAGGTCTAGGAGACATACTTCTTGCTTTCTGTCCCCACGCTTCTGCTTTTCGAGCCATGTTACGTATCGGAAGAGCCCGTGTCGGTCGATGTCGACGATCGATCCATCTCTGGGGGCAAAGTACCACAGAAGAGGATTGTTTCTTCCCGCCGTGGAGCGCGGGGGAAACCGCCAGCAAAGGACAATGGAATAATAATAGGATTCAGATCTCAGGAGGTCGAGAAATGCCAAGCTTTGCTTCCTGCCTTGTAAGGTACAAAAACTTGGACGAGGTTCAGAAGGTCGGTCCGCGTCATTTAGGAACGCGTAAGGTATGAGTGTGATTTGCTCAAGAATTGGTATGAAACCATTTTTGCTCGGAACTAGAAGTCTGGAATAGAGGTTCCTTTTCCCCCGAAGTGGAGCCGTGTTATAAACTAAGGGATAGGATAGATTGAAAGTGTCCTGGAGATGGAGATTACTGGCACGCACTCGGACTTAAGTTACTTTACCGTATTCGTGGGCCGTTACTGCATAGTTAGGGACTTGGAGTACTTGGCGACGTTGCCAATCACAATTCCATTCCGAGTACATCAGAAGTACCGGTAACTTTCCCTGATCCACTCAGCGATCCATATTTTTGACTGAGTGTCGTCTAGTACCTGTACCGGAAGACACTTACGTAGCAACGTCGTATGGGATGGACAGCCTGTGGACGTAATTTTCCTCCCCTTCCCGTCCCGTTTTGACTGGGCGGAGGACATCCACACCCGTGATCATGATACTATACCCCCTCAATGGGACGAATATCATGTTCTACTGGACGTTGGCTGCTTCTTCTTATTTGTGATTCTGTATATCTACCACGCATATCCCCCTTTCCCCCCGATGTTCCCCGTTCACTCGTTACTTCACCCTCCCGACCTGTTTCCCTCCCATCCCTCCTAAAATACCACCGTTCCCGCCGTTCCGCTGATAAAGCGGTAAAATTACCATACACTTAATCCCGAGGCTTGCAACTGGCGAACCAGAGTGCGCGATCACGACATTTCTCCATTCTATCAGATCATCCACTAGCTTGGACGGCCGTGAGACGATCAGCTCTTTTGCCTCGTTCCAATTGATCGCTGGTGTTGCTACGCCTGCTGCTTGCCCCCCCGGCTGGATGCTCAGGCTCCATCAATCGCCCATGTCTCTGCGTTGGTGATATTGGCCCTTGTGGTGTGGTTCTTTTTTCGCTCCTGCTGCGACCCCCCTCTTCGACCGACCCCCCCATCATCCCGGCCTCTATCGTCTCCATCCGTACGAGGTTTATTACCGACTTTGTCCTTCCCGTCGCGGGCCGTTGAATGCTGTTGTCACTATTACAATTATTGTTCTAATATTATTTTTCCACTCGTTGCTCTTGCGTACGTGGCACCCGCGCTATGCGATTGGCGATGCTGTGATTGCAGAACAGATATCTTTGCGACAAGTCATACAATCTTGGAACCCGTGAAATCGGTGCATTCTTTGGACCAAGTCTAAACCGGCCCCTCTTCAAGCCAATCCGGGGTTTGACTTTCTTCTCTGGTTCAAGCTTCTCGCGCCATCGCCCTCCAGTCTGGTCCCTACTCCTTTCAACAGGAGAAAAGGAAAAAAGAAAAAAAAATTAATTTAAATTAGGTCGGCGCAAGAGGTAATCCAGAAGAAGAAGGAAAAAAGAAAAAGAAAAAAAAATACCAGAAACTTAAATTAAAGAGGCAAGGACCAAAACAAGGCCATTACCAGAACGGACGCAGCTCTAAAACCTCTAAAAACCCATCGCGCAGCCAATATGTCAGATGAGCACATCGCTCGTCAGACAGCGTCAAGCCTCGATAGGCTTGAGAATTTCAACTTCTTACTCTCCCGACACGATCCTGCCCTGGCAAAGAGTCGACATTACTCTTTCGACGCAGAATCAGCCGGCTTGGCTCCTTTCCAGAACCTGAGTATGGATTACGACCAGACCGAAGGAATGGGCGGTATTTCCGTCAGTTCCTACGATAGCATCGAGGATGAACGGAATCCGATTGATGTAAGAGGGTATCCTTATCATGGTAAGTCTGAGCTTTTATGACTCTTAATGTTGCATTGTTTGCGCCATCTGCTCGATCCCTGGTTCGTGTCTCAATTTTGTGGCCTCTGCGGCATTAGGTGGAAATGATAGAGCTATTTGCTGAGGCGCACTCGGTTCGTTGCCAAAGCTCACCTCGTTCGTCTCCATCTAAATACCGTCGTTGTCGTTTTCCGGGGAAAAGCTTCTTGTTTGCTGAGCCATAAGTTTGTGTGTAATTGTTGGTCTTGGCTATCGCTGCGGTTCACTCCATCCCCGGTTGCTCACAGCCTCTCAAGTCGGAGTTTCGCTTGGGCTCATGTATGTTTTGCTTCATGTCTGCCTGTTTCTTTTTCTTTTTCGTTTTTGCTTTTCTTTTTTCTTTTTTTCTCATTTGCCGAAGTAATTTCTTATACCCCTTGGACTTTTCTCTCATCTGCACCCGGCATGCCTGGTTGATCACGGAGACGAGCACGCAATCCATCACACCAATGACACCGTCGGGGCCCTTGTTGTTGGTGTTGCCGGGCCCTGAGCCACGCATCTCCCTCTGTTCATCTAAAGCTTCCCGCCAAGGGTCTCATGCCCCTGGAGCTTCCCTCGTGTGATAACGTTTGCTCCTACTTTCTGTCTTATCATAACCTTCACTAGAGTTCCACTTGCAGCGTTTCTGTCCCAGACTTTTTGTTCATTCCGTTACTTACATCTATTCCCAGCAGCTGATAAACACATCAACTATTCTCTCCCCGACCAGATGATCTCATACCCGGCTCACCCAATCTACCCTCCAATTTCTTATGGGCCTGATGATCTGGGTCATGCCCCGGGGGCTCTGACTCCCTCGGACGTCTCATCGTCCATCTCACCCCCGAATGGTCAGCTCGGCAACACCAAGTACAGCACACAGATCCCTGGCGATCATCTCGCTTCTGCACTTTCGCAAGAAGAGCATGTCCGTCGTGCCGCCGAAGAAGACCGGCGGCGGCGAAACACCGCGGCGAGCGCCCGGTTTCGCATGAAAAAGAAACAGCGCGAGCAGACGCTGGAACGGACAGTGCGAGAGACTACTGAAAAGAATGCTACTCTCGAGGCCCGCGTGGCCCAGTTGGAGATGGAAAACCGATGGCTGAAGAATCTCTTGACTGAGAAACACGAAGCGACAAATAATCGCATGCCACCTCCACCGGAAGACATCACAGCCTTGAACCAAAAAGGCAACAGTGGCGGCAACGGCCAAAAACATATTCAGCCAAAAAAGAAGGGCGTGGGCACCGATAACTAGAGACTAAAACGAAGAAGTCTTTTTTTTCCCTGTTGCCTCGGGTATCTTCAGCTTTTCCTTCTGTCTCTCCCCCTCCCCTCCCCATTTCTGACCGTCCTTCATGCTCATGCTTTGGGCGATGGTCCATCTTGCCCTCTTCGCATCTGCCTCCATCTATGTTTGGGCGGATCATCCGCCCTATGATGGAGGCACCTGACGATGTAATGACCTTTCATCACTTATGGTTCTACTGTGTGCGAGTGCGAATACGCGACCGGAGACACGGTGTCATTTTTTAGGTTACTTGGTGTTTTTCAGTTCGTTTTCTCTTTATGTTCTTTTCTTTTCTTTTCTTTTTTATCTTCTTAGTTATTCTCGGTGAATCTTGCAGGCAAGTTGGGGGTGGTCTACAATTTTCTTGTGTCTTCAGGGGCCCGGGTCGTGGCCCTTGCAATTGGAGTAAAAGGACAGGGTTCAGTTATTATCGGTGTTGATTTTGCCAACTCCATGTCACAGTGGACGTTGGACATACAGCATATGATGCTATCGTGCCTGCAGTAGCTCGGCTTCAGCCTCCAATAGGTACTAGAGCTGAGAATCAACTGATGGCATTCAACTTTCATTCATCCGGAGCTATCTCGAGCCCGCTCCACGTATAGATTGCAGGCGAGAGGGCATACGGGGTGTATGTATCACCCACTCACACACACACGCATAGGAGGGTGAGGGGGGGGGGGGGGGGGGGGGGGCGAGGGGGGGGGGGGGGGGGGGGGGGGGGGCTTTCTTGCGCATACCGTCGTAAGGAATTGCTTTTGTTTTGTTATAGATAATGTTCTACTGCTGTTTCTATCTTGGCGCTTACGACGGAGTACTGGCTACTTACTACCTTCCGAATCAAGACTGCTACATACCTATCAGACCTCCGCTTCCATCCCACTCGAGGGGCAATAAAATCTAACCACAATGAGAGAGTATTGTACTTTAATGCAGTGGTGTAACCTCCAGGTCACCATCGTAGGCTAAGTGCATCGTAGTACTGTCTAACACTCTAACTTCCTCAAGGTAAAAATCGAAGCATAGTGACAGAATCGCCAGGGAGATTGTTTCTGGAGAATAGATAAATTTGAATCCCTAAAAAAAGAAACGAGAAGTACACCGTACTCCTTTCTGTCGGATGCAGTATTACTATACAGGGAGCCCCGAAGCCCGAGTTGTATCCACGGTGTTCCATCCATATATTATTATATTACCTCTACTGGATTTAGTCCTAGTACATAGTATTACTGAGATAAATACGACATACGAATGGAAAAAGCAACTTAACCAGTAGTTAGTTAGATACGGAACGAAAGCAATATATGGATTTTATGAAGGCGCTGTTGGTATAATTCAATGAGAAACGCAATATTACTACTAACTGGCCAACATGAAACATACAAACTAGCTAACAAAAGTAACATTTTTCTTAAAAAAAATAAATAAATGAATATATATGAACAAATCATCACCTTCGGCCGAAGAAATGCGGTCAGTCAGATTAGAATACCCTAAATCCGGGGAAAGGGATCATCATCGCCTTGACATCATGTTCGTCGGCTATTCAAGGGCCTATCTTCCCGTCTCTCTCATCCTCCCAATTCTTCCAAGACGAAACATCTAACTGGTAGTTAGGCGGTAGTAGTAGTAGAGAAAGTAGTAAGTAGAGAAAGGTGGCCAACATGACGGCAATCAGTACCAAAAATGTACGACGGAATATTAGTCCACGATTACGGGGGGGCAGAGGAACGTGAATGGATCGTCCGAAGAACTTACTGGAAGGGGGTTTAACAGAGTGGAGTCATTGACTTTTACAGTTGTTGACGTGGGGAGGAGAACGTCATCCAGCACTCAAAGTTCCTCACGGACTCCGTCGTACTTCGGTGGTCCCCTAGTGGCACTAATCGATGCGACGATGCCTTGGCGTATACGAGACGTTTTGTGTCAAGAGCCCTTTTATTATTTCATTATTTTAGTTTATGTTATTTAATTTTTATTTTAATTTTTCCTAAACAAAACCTGAAACGAATTAATCACTATTGCTAGTATCCTGGATCAACCGCATGACCGATTCAACATCACGATAAGAATATACTGTTGCAGATAATATGGTATTACATTATTCAATTAAACAATGACCCTTCCCCTTTTCTCCCTCCCTAATGGTGTCTGTCTGGTCTGACCCCATGGCATCACAATTATTCCACCGGTCCCTTGTTTTTTGACTGTCACCCTCTTCTCGTCGGTTCATTTTGTTTTTGGTCAGTATAAGACAGCGTTCCTCATCCGTGAATAGTAAGGGGGTCGTAACATCATCAGCCGGGACTCGAAGGCGCACAGCGGCCAGAATGGGCATCTAGATACAATCTTCTTGTCGGGTAGGTGTCCACGGAGGGGTTGGAATTAAGAAGTAGTAAACAGTGAACAGATCGGAAATCACGGCAAAACGGGAACATCACATCAAGCGGGACTTCAATCCGGAGTATCACAAGGATGAAAAGACGAGGACTCGACAATAAACCATCAACATAGCATATCCCAATGTTGAGATTTGTGGCTGCACTCAGCCCCACTAGACACTGACAGGCTCGCGCTCTTCTTCTCGACCCCGAGCCTCTCCGTCTATGGTGCTGGCGACCTCCTCACCATCTTCGACATAGGTTGGGTGCTGGTCGGCAGGGACCCATGAGTCTCGATCCCCCCTCATGGGCTGGTCCTGAATAGAAAGGTCGACGCCATCACGGTTCTTGCCCATAGCCTCCCGGCGACGTTGAGAGAGAGTGCGCGTGCGCTGTGACACATCGGACTTGACGGCAGCCTTGGAGGTAACCCAGTTGGCAAGGGCCTCTTCGCAATCCTGGATGATGGCCTTGCTGGCATCGTATCCGTCGTATGAGGCCCGAGTTTCACCGGGGGTGACCGGAGTGTCGTCGACGAGATCCAGAAGATGCTTGCCATAGCCGGCGATGATGGCTACCTTCTCGCAGTGCTCACGGAGTGCATCAAAGTGGTATTGGAAAGCTGCCTTGAGCTTCTCGCGAGTGATGTTGGACAGCTGAGCCTCGGCCACGAGAGACTCAGCTTCTGCGCGAACCAGCTCTTGCTCGAGGACCACAATGCGAGGAGAGTTTGGGTCTTTGTACTTGAGCTTGGCGATCTCGTCGGTGATCTTTTGCTTTCCTAGATAATTCGTCGTAAGAATCACTCTAAGTTATAGTGCTGGACCAACGAAGATCAAAACTTACGGTCTCGGCTGGGCTGAACGGAAGCCTCAATGTTGCGAATGCTCTTGATAGTGACACGGTACTGGTCATAACGGTCGACATAGAGGTCTTCCAATTCTCCAATCTCGTAGAGTAACACACCAATCTTGTCCGTGACGTCGGACACATCTTCATCACAGTTCTCACCCCAGATGGACAATTGTTGCTACGGGACCCGTTAGTCACCATTCTTATGATATTTGCATGCAGATCGTTCCCACGTACAGCGGTCTCCATGCGCTCTTTGGCTACCATTTCCATGCTGCGCATGACGTTCTTCTCCATCTTAACGAGCTGGGAGAGCTTCCTTGCAAGGTCGGGTCCGAATGCGCCGGCGGCATTCTTGCGGAAGGCATGACCTGGGCCAGTAGGTATTGTCAGCACCATTTGCGTCGCAGCTTCAATCGCTGCCAGGTGGGCTGCTCGCAAGGAGAAACTTTTATCTGCTGTGAGACAGCCGATGGGGTCCAAACACACTCACCGAAGCCTCCTTTACCGATCCATCGGTTTGTCTTGGTCGTGGACACCGGTGGTGGGGGATTCTCAATCTGCGATGCTGTGGGCATGCGCGATTGGCGCATAGAATAGGTACGATGCATAGCTACGGTTTGTAGAGGGAAGCTTGATGCAAGCGAGTGAGGCCAAAGGATACGGAGAAACTAGGGAAAAATAAAATACAACCAAAAAAAAAAAAGGTTTGAAAGAGATCCGTCTGAAAATGGACGATACGGTTTCTTTGAAGGTTCGATTTGCGCAGGAGTGACGTGGACCAGTGGGCGCAACGGGATGCCACGGAAGAGCGATGAGAGCACAAGGGGAGGGAACTGCAACCGGAGCGAGGCAGGAGTCTTTGTATGGAAGGGTGAAATTTGTATGCTAAGTCGAGAGGATCCAAGGAACGGTCGATGGTAGTTTGTGGTTTTCTGGTTGACCCTCTATTTCTGCCTTCTTTTCCCCCTTGATCCAAGCGAGAAGAGCAAGTAGTGGAGTTGGGACGTTGAATGTTGCAACACTTGAACACCACCGGTGACGTCGAGACTCCCCCGGGAGGCTAACCTAATTTGGAGATCACGTTAGGCAGTGATGGACCATCGATTTTCTCAATTGACCCTTGATTTGATGGGAGCTGAAGAGAAACATGAAACACGCACAGGAGATCGTCTTCTGCACGGGAGGGAAAGAGATCCGCGAGGAAAAGAAGAATAAAAGCTAGGCTTTGGGAGAAAAATGCTCCCGCAGCGGTTTTAATGCCCATCGAGAGCCATGCTCTGCGACGTCATTGCGACCCAAACATTCTTTTCTTCCCTCCGTTTTCCTGATGTCATCGATTCCCGTCCCCAAGATGACTTTTTTTCCCCCCCAAACCGAAAAGAAACTCTGACCAGCTCGAAAGCATGTCATCAATGATCGTACACATGAGGTTAGGTTACCTTGTCTAGAACCCTCCTCGAAAATGTATTCTTTTCTAAATTTGGTTCGTACACAAAAGGTGGTCGACAGATCGTGGTTCCAATTCAATCCCATCGCGTTTCCACCCCCGACATGACATGTCTTACGCATGATATGAGATATGCAACTAGTATATAAGGTTATTTTAAATTCCAGATCAAGGTCAAATGATCGACTGTCTCCGCATTAGGGATCGTCGTCAGATAGCATCAGCAGCAAACATTAACTATGACTAACGGTGGGGTTGTGCGCCGCCTATAGTAGATTCAGGTTTCTATAACATAACTGTCTGGGAAGCCACAAGGGGCAAAAAAAAAAAAAAAAACAAAAGGACCCAGAGAGATGGAGTGACAGCTCGCTTTAGCTACTTCGAAGTAGTTGGTCGAGTCTTTCGTCTCTTTCCGGTGACATCACCACCCATACCATCCTTCGCCTGTGCACTCCGTTTAGTGCCCGTTCTTTTCCTCCCTGGTGGATGCTGGGAGGGACCGGTGCTTTCCGAATGCTCCACTGAATTGGTCTCGGCTCCGGTACTTTGCTTAGGTGGGATTACCTCGCTCCCGGCTTCCTGTCGAAGTCGGTTAAATGCCTTTTCCATGCGGCTCTGGCCTCCGCTACGGACACGCGGTGCAAAAGCACCAGCCCCCTGAGGCCCATGAAAGAAAGCTGTGATGTTCGACTGCGTGCCCTCTTGTTCTCTGCGGTTCATGTCACGGATGACTGGCACCAGAACCTCATCGGTCCGTTCCTGGCTCCATCCGATCGTCGCCATCAGAAAATTACGCAGGCCATGTAGATCGGGAACCCCCCATTGGAAGGGAGATGGATCTGAATCGACCTCGGGCTCGAAATATGCCACATCAACCTGGTCATTTGGGAAAGAAGGCGACAGGAAGATTTTCGAAGCCTGCTTCCGGAACTTCTTGTAAAAAGTGGCATGCTCCCCGTCGGATAAGTTCACTCCCATTTGAACTTGGGTCCACCAATCGCGAAACTCCTCGAGGCTAGAAAACTCCGTGAGGATTTCCAGCGCTGTCACAGGTCCAATGCCGGGAATCCCTTCTGTATAATCACTGCCAAGTAAATGGGCAAAGCTGATAAGTTTCCGGCGATACAGAGCAAATTCTTTCTCCAAATCAGACGTCAGATAGCATTCGACAAACTTCCCTTGGTTGAACATGTTCTTATAGACGCGGGTGCCCCCAAACAAGAAGATGTCGCTGTCGTCAGTGATGATGCCGTCGACCAGGCCCAGGGCCACCAGCTCTGCACATTGAGCCTCGGCCTCCATTGGTGCGGTAATGTATGGCAGGCCAAAAAGGGTTAAGAGTTGCTGACACTCAGAGATCATGATTTGAGACACTTCATCCGCGTCTCTGCGATCCTTTTTTTGTTGGGATCGTAGCTGTTTAAGCTCCTGTTCGTAATCAAATGTATTCTCGGTGTGCGACGTAGAGTTCAATGTAGCCGCGAACCGGACGTGTTCTTCACCCTCAGCTGCAAGCTGTCGCATTAATTCCTCATCGTCTGGGTCTGAAAACTCATCCTCCTCCTCAATGATACCTTCAAGCTCATCAACTTGATGGGTTTGTGAGTCTATCTCAGGAGCCACAGAGCTGGCTGTCGCCACTTTAGGGAGTAGTTCAACATCTTCAAATTCGGGAGATGGCGACAGTTGAGTACGCAACAGACTTTCCTGGTCATCCCTACTAGGCGCAATATCATGGAGAGTAAGTGGTTTGGTAGCTTCAACAGCAGCCGTAGTATCCTTTGCCGGACTCTCTGTCTTGTCGAACGCTTGTGTTGCTCGAGGCTGTTTGCACTCCTCGGAGTTGGCTTCCAAGTCAATCACATCATCTGAGCCCGGAAGCATATCAACATCAATGACTTTAGGAGATTGACGGTTGTTTAGGAAAAGATGATCTGGGGTCATAGTACTATCCTGATGAGTTCCCAATGGGCTATCATCATGATCGGCAATAAACTCGGCAGTCGAGCCCTCTCCACAAAACCAGGGTGGTAACACTTGTTCGACCTTTGTCTGCTTTGCTGGTCCTTTTTCGAAGCCACCAGCATGCTGATCGAACTCTTCATGTTGGGGTTTTTTCGTTTTGAAAGGTTTGTCGAGCTTGATGGACTCAAAAGGTAGGGGTCCATCAAAAGGATGATTCGAGACCGGGTCTTTCTTTGTCCTCTTCGATCGCGCCAGGGCAGCTGTAAAGTCTAAGCCATCGTCATCGCTTTCAGGACTGAAACTTGGCATGGTTTCCTTGAGCGGAGCTAGAGGAGCACTGCTACGATTGATCGAGATGTCTGGCATGTCGTTATCACGTTGATCCGGAGGGGACATAGGTCTCAGCGACATTTCTATCGCTTTTTGAAGATCCTCATCTTGGTTCTCTCCATCCATCCCAAACAGATCGTCAATAGCAGGACGCCCGCGGTGATCAAGTCTTTCATGCTCATCTTCTTGTACAAAAAGGGAGTCATCTTCCAGGTTCTGTGGCGGACCTTGTGTGGCCCTTCGCTCAGAGTTCTCCTGCATTTGCTGTCTGATCGAAGCATCGAAGAGACCCTCCCGAAGGAACTCAAGTCTGGGAAGTCGGTTGAGGCCCTCTATAGGCACGTCCTCAAAGCCTCCATCCTCTTCCGAATCTTCATCTTTCTCTGGAAAAAAATGTTGGGTATCATACTGATCGACGTCGATAGGCTGGTGTTCCCGCCCTTCACCCTTATTTCCCACGACACCTAGCACCCATCCACCTTCTACAGCGTTGTCCTTGACCAAAACATACTCCTTACCGCGCTCTCCAGCGATCCGCTGGCCTGAATTGTAGAAAGCATCTTCACCATTCATGCCGTTGAGATTCATCAAACGTTGAGTAAGGTCATTCCTTTCTTTCACCCTCTCAATCTGAAACTTTGAGAAGGCCATGCGATCCGGAAACATATTTTCAAGCTGCTCCTTGGAATAACCCATGCGCAGTCGACTTCGTAGCCGTGCGGCGTTCAAGATATTATATCGATCTGTAGCAGGAAGGCTCATGAAAAATGGGCTGTCGAAATCGATCTTAGAAAAGTCATAAAGGTTAATGTCTTCACCTCTATAGAACTGCTTTGCATATTCCTCAAGTTCTTCGCGAGACATGATCCGCGGATCGTTCGGCGCTCCCATCTCTTCCAGTGAAACATGTAAATCCGGGAGATGGTAAGCATCCCGTTTCCTGAATGAGCGAGCTTGGCGCTTTTCTTTCTCCGTCATGCCCGTATCTGCGACATATACCGGATCGTCCGGGACATCCTCTTGCTCTTGAGGCGCACCATATTTGCGTCTGGCAGCCTCTTCCTCCGCAGACCTTTGCAACTGTACGGCGAGCAGCTTCCCGGCGGTTCGTACGGCATCCTCTCTGCGACCTTCTCGTCTCTTCTTCCTGCCGGCGATGGTTTGTCTTTTGAGGACTGGTGCACCACCATCAAATACAAAGACTGGCTTTATTCCGAAGTAGAGCAGTTTGCAGATGCGACGGAAGAAGCCAACGATATGAGAATTACGCAGGGCATTCCCTTCTTTATCACGTACGGCTTTCAAAAACTGATATATCCAGATCGAAGCATCCACCGCTAAGCGCTTCTTATTCAATGTCTCTAATTTTATCGGCCGCGCGCAGGGTTGCAAAACGGTCCAAAGCCCATGGACACCCATACTGACTTAGGAATGGCGGATCTCATAGTAGTACCTCAACGGTATGGCCTCATGCCACACTCGTAGACCAAATGGTGAACAGTATACCCAGTATCACAGGCTAAGGTTAAGTCAAGAGCCCAGCTGGTGGGACGACCCTCGACGTTGCGATAGGCTAGAATGAGCCAGTCCTTAACTCGTGTCGCCACTACTCTCGACACGAGAACCACGATATCACGTGGCCCAATTATGCCTCTTCGGGCAATTGGCCTGAGTGAGTGCCTAAGGCGAGAAGTATTACATAAGCGCTCATAGAAATTCTGGAATTAATTTTGGAAGTGACAATCGAGGCATGTGGGGAAATGTTGCTGGACAAATTTGGGCGTCAGGGATCCTTTTATTTGAAAATTCGCGGGCCTGCAAACTAATGTATTGTTTTTTGCATCAATGCATCCACCGCTCGAGGTTGGTGATCGATATTCAATACCGCACAATGCAAACCGCTAATCCCACCCTTAGCACATAGATGTCTGCCTCCCTGTAACTGCACTGAAAGCAATTGATTTGGGAGGTGCAAAACTTATTTTGCAAGGACAAGGCCCGTACTCCCGGTTGATTGATGACGGGAGTGGCAAAATATTGGCCGAAGTAAAGGTTTTCAAGCGAAACAACGTTCATGGGTTCGTAGTTCTGAATCAGAAGGACGAGGAAACGGGCTCTTCACACGCTCAGTTTCTAGCCTGGGGAGGTGAATCGTTGAGAATTATCGACCTGTATTTTGCTAGAAGTGAGGCTGCTGAGAGCTCTGAAGCATCCTTAGTTCCAACCACTGCAGAATATCTAGCACCAGATTGGATTCTCGCTGGATGTGCGCCTGACGCCATAAATGGAGTGGACAAAGCCTACATGGTGACCGCCCATAACAGCCTTCTGGGGCTTTATGTGGTACATGGAGGCTCGTCGACATATGCAAAATCGATTCATCTTCAGCAGCTCGTGGCTGGAGTCAAGTCTATCCTCTACTCAGCTGATACTATATCATGCTCGCCATCGCACGTGCTGATCGCCGCTGGAACTGTTTTTGGTGAGGTGATAGTCTGGTCTTGCTTCTTAAATGAGAGTGTACCTCTCAGCCCCAGTGCTGTTGGCTCCATCCATCATTTCTTCACCGGCCATGAGGGATCGGTGTTTGGGGTTCGCATCTCTCCTACAATTGCCTCTTTGCCTGAGCGCCCCTGTGGGAGGTTCTTGGCGAGCTGTAGCGATGACAGAACAGTCAGGATATGGGATATCTCAGATTGTGAGCGTGCATCCCCTAACGACCCTTCAGCCTATTCGACGGATGGCTTTGAACTTCGAAGCACTGGCTTTGGTGGAACAGCTACTGGCAATGGTCTCGATTCGGAATCCTGTGTGGCAAGTGCCTTTGGTCACAAAGCTCGGATATGGAGTGTTCATTTCTTGCCCGTAAGAGCTGAAGACCAGCCCCAGGTGAGCTTACTTTCACGTGGCGAGGATGCAACTTGTATAGTTTGGAATCTCAGCTGGGAACCATCTTCATCTCCGAAGCCGAAGTTCAGTTTAAGCCAAATATCCTCCTGGCATAACCATACCGGAAAGCATCTTTGGTCCTTGTGCATGCGCAACACTGCTAAGGATACAACCGTGTATACCGGTGGTGCCGATGGGGCTGTAAAAAGTTTCAAGATAGAGATGGATGAGAAATGTGCAGTCGTTTTGCCGAACAGAAACAACAGCATTACCGCCTCGGCTGGTCCTGGAATATCTCAATCTAGGGTCGATAAATCAGTCAGGGCATTCGCCTTTGTTACTCCAAAGCATTTCCTAACGACCACTACACGTGGCGAAGTGCAAGTCTGTTGGATCAGCCCGGAGGTATCGGCTGAAAGCATCATTCTCAAAGAAACGTTGTTCCTTGCAGAAGATCTCTCATCTTATTGCGCCATATCCTCCCTGCCACAGCGTGGCATTGCGCTTCTAGGCAATGCACAAGGAGCAATCCGGTTGTACAATCACAACACTAGGTCACTGCTCAGGATTGTTGAACAGGGGCCAAGGCCTTTGGTCTTGTTTGCTCTTGATTATAACAGTGGTGCTTCCGATTCGCCTGAGACCCTGTTCTTCCTCTCATCCCATCAACAACAAGACCATCTGAGTCTCGTTAAGATATCACTCTCAGCAGGCGAGGTATCGCAAGTTGAAACCGTGACTTTAGCACTTCCTCACAGTTTTGGAGTAACTTGCGCGTCCTTGATCTGTAGCAACAAATATGTGGCTCTAGGAAACACACACGGCTCCCTTGTCCTATATCGCGTGGCAAACACGATACCTGTTCAACAACCCATCTGGAATCGTAAAATACACTCCCGGGAGGGCATCAGCCATATATCGTCATTTTCATCACTTTATGGAGAAACGAACCCTCCGCTGGATTATTTCTTGACTTGCGCTCGATCTGGAGTCTACTGTATCCATGAGGTGAAGGCCGAGGGAGATCAACAAGGCTCGGCTACTGTTCGCACGATCCACCGCTCGAATGCTACTCGGCCCCTTGAAATAGAGGGTGCTTACATTGACAGGCAATCCAAGGATCTTATGTTGTATGGGTTCCATGGAAAAGAGTTCGTGTTATGGAATGAAACCACACAATCCGAAATCGTCAGGCGTTTATGTGGTGGTGCGCATCGGAGATGGGCCTTCCAGCCCAACCCCGAGGAGCCTGGGTCCGGCTTATTTATATGGATCCAAAAGAATCTCAATGTTCTTCAAACTCGAGGAGATGCTAACCGCACTCTGCGTGCTGGAGGACATGGAAGAGAGATCAAGGCTATGGATGTAGCCCACTCGGCAGGAGGCCCTCTCTTTGCCACTGGGGCAGAAGATACGATCGTGCGTATATTTGCGCCGACAAGGCCTCAGGACGAAACGCTGTGGGGCGCCTTTAAATGTCTGCGGGTACTGAAAAAGCATCAGGTTGGACTGCAGCAAGTCCGCTGGTCCAAAAATGGAAATTATCTCTTTACGAGTGGCGGGAGCGAAGAATTCATCGTGTGGCAGATTCGCTCGATTCCCTTGTTTGGACTGGCGACAAATGCAGTGGCCTCAGTCCGGGAGAATCCGTTCTCTGATCTTCGAGTGACTAGTTTTGATGTGTTGCCGGTTGATGAGGATAAGTCGGATGGCAGCTTCCTGTTCTGCCTGGTATATTCTAACTCCACGCTGAAGGTAAAATTCCATGGTTGTTCCTGTCTTATATCATGCTGAATCTGGTTAGATATTCCACTACTCTTCGACGGCCGACGGTGGCAACTTCACCCTCCTGGCAGAGGGCACTTACACCAGCAACTGTCTCACTGAAGCATGCTTCCTGTTGCGCGGCTCCTCTTTGAGCTTGCTAACGGCCTCCACAGATGGGTATTTCACATTCTGGAACTTGACCTCAGTCTTGGAGCCGTACTATACCATCTCCTCGGCGCTCCACCTAAAACAACCCATCGACACGTTTCCGATTACCCCAGAGAACATTACATGCGAAAACCGATACCAGACCCATTCGAACAGTATCAAATGCCTGGAGCTTGCTCATGTATCGGACACAGTTTCGCTCGTCGTTGCTGCTGGTGACGACAACGCACTAACAGTATCCCTTCTGAACACAAACTTCACGAGCACCGAAGCCGGCAATGCCGTCACAATTACCATCCCCGACGCCCATGCAGCGTGTATCACAACGGGAAAGATTCTCACGCAACGCAAATGTCAGGACAACGGGACAGCGCAGGTCGTTATTGCTACTTCTGGCAATGACCATCGAGTCAAGATCTGGTGCGCCGAGGTAGATGTTACGAAGACCGGAGCGAACGCAATCCAGGTGCAGATGATGGCAGATAGATACAGCTCTGTAGCAGACATATCATCTCTGGGTCTCGTCCGGGAAGAGTCTGGAGAGACTAGGCTGCTTGTCTGTGGCGTTGGCATGGAAATTATGGGCATCCAACTGCCCTAGCTTGGGCAGTCTTAGTTACGATGTGATGTTTATAGAGTTTCAATACCAAGCAATCTGGTCTTTCTAACCCACTCTACTACTAACATAGGATAACACCCATGTATAAGGAAAAGCTGTCTTGTGAATGTAGGTGGCAGCTAGGGTGAGTGCGCCGAGAACACATTCATGTCGCCGCAGCGATGTGCTTGTAGGTGTGCGTGCAGGTGTGCAAGTATGTTTTCAACTCGCTGTCAAACACATCTCACTTCTCACCACAACATCACTCAGTTCACACCAAGATGCAGCTCTTTAGTGTGCAGCAGAGATACTATGAAGTGCGCATGGCGCTTCTTGCACGTTGGCGTGTATGTAAACAAGCATGCCGCCAGATACTCAGACCGGACGAACGCTTCAGCCCTACCATCTCAATAGTGGGGATGGGAACACAGTATGGTGCCACCCTCCTGCAGCATGACTTCCTCGAGGATCTCATATCTCGCCACTGTCATCGGTCTCCTGCGTAAGGCTAATATATCGTTCTTCCCTTCCTTTCGGTGGTGATTGGCTAACAAGCTACCCAGGGTATCGAAGACCTTGAAGCTCATCGAAAAATCTGGCATTAGAAATCTGTGCAGCGTGCTATCCATGGATGATCCAATGTGGTCCCAGCCGGAGTTGCCCAATATCGCCGATATTGATGTCCTCTTTAAGGGACATGCCATAGCGCTCTTGTCTCGGGCTGCACAGAGTGCCATCGCGGAATGGGGCGGCTCGATCAATGACATAACTCATATCGTAGCTGTGACATGTACTAATACTGCCAACCCGGGCTTTGACATCACCTTATGTAGCACGATTGGCCTCCGTCCCACCGTCCATCGTACTCTGCTGCATGGCCTCGGCTGCGCCGGTGGCGTTTCCGCTCTCCGCATTGCCCATGATCTTCTTCTCGGAGCGGCGCTTCAGGGACTGGCGGCGCGAGCTCTGATTGTGTCGTGCGACTTGCCAACGCTCTTTGCCCGTGCAGAACTCCGCCGTATCGACATGGACCAGGATGTGGGATTTGGACTGTCCCGATTCAGCGACGGCGCGTCTGCGTTAGTGCTCACCAACTGGATCGGCACTAAGGTCGTCGAGAGAGCTCCCCTCTGGAATCTACTCGGATTTCGCAGCGTGATCATCAACGAGTCGGAGCGTTACAGTGAGCTTAGCATTGGGCCTTTTGGTGAGTACCAGTTGTTTCTCGTCTGGCATATGCATATCCCTAATGAAATTCTCATGACCAAGGGTTTCAACCGACCTTGTCGACCTTTATCCCCCGACTGGTCTCTTCTGAGTTGTTTACCAATTTCATGGCACTCATTAACTCCATCCCCAGCCTTCGCTCTGACCCCATTTATGCCATGCCGAACTCGTACAACTGGGCTTCGGATTTCCTCGGCCGTTCTTCTTTGAAGTTTGCTCAAGAAGTCATGGATCTGAAGAAGTCCAACCTGTCTCACAGCTGCGCAGTCTATAAGGCTAGGGGCAGTACGGTTTCCTCCGCTGTTCTGAACATCCTCGATTACATGAGATACCAAAGCGCCAATAATACAAATAGAAAAGATAAAGTCATCGCGTTGGCAATTGGACCGGGCGTGATCTTGGAGATGGCAGTTCTGCAGATGGTCTCCACCGAGAGCCAGCGATATTCGGCACTTTGGTGTGAGTGATTCCTACGCTTAGTAATTACAGGAGAGCAACGCTTTGTAGCTGCGCATGGTTGGTCTTGAATCTTGATGATATCTTGTACTGGTTTTGGGGGAAGGGAAAGGGGGCGATGAACTTTTTTTGTACGTAGCATGTTTCAATCCAATGGAATCAGAAGAATATTACCTCTAGCGTTCTAGTCTTGAACGCAATACTAGCTTTGGGTTTTCCCCCGCACAGAACAGTAGATGTATTCCTTGTCTATCGACCATGAACCACTGGCTTTATGGATGGAGATACTTTTAAGACTCTTTATATGCCGTGACCAAAATGGCCTAGGGTCCGAACCCCACCGGGGGGGGGGCATGTTGAAACGTCGTCTGACGATTACGATCTTCACTCTCGCTTTCCCCCGGGGGGTAAATAAATAAATAAAATAAAAAAGAAAACCCCAGAGGTCCCTCTTTTAATGTGCTACATCCTCGGTGAAATTATTTCCGGTTCCAAACCAAACCAGACCAGAGAAGAGGAGACCGTTCCGGGTAAATGGGAACTCCACACCTTGGTGGTACTGAATGGATAATCACTGACTCGATTCAAAACATGGATTCCTTTAGCTATTCTAGATCAGGGCGTCCTTGTGACGTTTTTGTTAGATTCTCGGTGGAGTGTATCAATTTCAATTCGGGCTTAATTAGCTAACTAACTATCTGCACGGTGAGTACTAAGTAACTCCGTAGAGAGTTAGGTATGCAAAAGTCTATAAAAGCGTAGATGGAAACCCTACCTTTCCTCCAAGAAATGGGAGAGAGGGGAAAAGGTGCTATTTTGTTATTATCACTATTTTTATTTATTACTATTGTTGTTGTTATTAGTATTCTTGGAAAAGTGATTGTTGTCTCTCTACCATATACTACTATACTAACCTGTCGTTCTCTCAACTATGAAGTTTCTCTCCGCCTGGCTCATGGCAAGCGCCATCTCCACAGCTGCTGCGCGGCCGTGGCCCAGAGCTGCAAACACGACGAACACATACTTCTTTACCTTGTATGGAGAGCTCTTTCCTCACGGGGTCATTTTAGTGTTAGAGAGATGACTGACTCCAAAGCTAGTGGCAATTCATACACGCAAACCGGGTTCAGCACTATAGGAGAACAGCCATCTCCCTCGAATCCCATGGGCAATCCCGCCTTGGGTAAGTTGTTAAATTTTTTTTAAAGAAAAACCCCCCAAAAAAAAGAAAGAAATGAAAAAAGAAAGAAAAAAGAAAAAAGAAAAAAGAATATATCTATATCCAACACCAATTCTGTAAGATCCATCTACTAACACCAAGACGCAAGGAACTGGCACCACAACCGGCGGCAAGAACTGGGTTGGATATCTGACGACAGCAGAGAATGCTTCTCTAGTACTATCCTACAACCTGGCCGTGGGCGGTGCTAGCATAGATAATTCGCTCGTCCAGGGATCTACTGATGTGGATCTTGCATCCCAGATCGATATCTTCGACAAAACATACAGTAGCAAGCCGACTTCTGCGCCTTGGTCGGCGGACAATACCGTCTTTGGATTCTGGATTGGAATCAACGAGTATGTTTGTTTGTTTGTTTTTTTTTTTTCCCTTTTCTTCCCTTAGAGTTGTGTGGTGTGGTTCAAGTGATCAAGTGGAAAAATCAGTTGTTTGAAAAAGGACCAATTTGGCTGACTGTGACTGTGTTGCATGCTCAGCATCGGAAACGCATTTTACAAGACTGATGCCGATACATTCACCCCCAAGTTAATCGCAAGACTTGCCTCCCTCGTCGACCGGATCTATAGTGCTGGAGGTCGCAAATTCCTGTTCCTGAATGTGCCTCCGACGAGCCGAAGCCCCATGTTTCTGAACCAGGGTAGTGCTACCGTCGAGCAGCACGCGGCGTATTTGGCCGTTTATAATAACAACCTTGCATCCATGGTGGATGAGTTTAAAACTAATCATACCGATGTAAGTACTCTATACTTATACCTATGTCTATCTCTCTGTCTATCTATATAGATAGTCATAGTGTGTGTGTGTGTGTAAGAGAGAGAGAGAGAGGGAGAGAGAGAGAGAGAGAGTATTGCTTGGTTAGAACTAAACTGTTGTGAATAGGTTACTGTCGCATACTACGACTCTTGGTCTTTCATGACAAAGATCCTCGATAGCCCTACCGACTACGGGTTTCCCGACGCTACTTGCATCAACAACGACGGATCCTCCTGTGTGTGGTGGAACGACTATCATCCGTCGGCGAAGTATCATCAGCTCCAGGCGGAGGATATGAAGGGGGTTCTGTAGTCTTTGGGGGCATGGTAATATTGCACATCATAGTGCGTATTGTTAGTTTTGGGCTGGGTGTAGAAATGAAACCGTGTATTGGTATTCCTGTCCTCGGAGTACATTAGTAGTAGTAGTAGTAGTAGTAGTAGTAGTAGTAGTAGCATTCCTTGGTTAACTGATCATGGAGATAGAATACTGAGAACTACGTAGGAGTATCATGCAATTTGATCCTTGCATATCTGCGTCTCATGTCCAGTCAGAAGGATCGCCCCGATGCATCTGGCGGCATTGAGCCGCTGTTCGGACCAGAAGAGCCGGAAATGATGCAGGCAAGCCTGAAGAAACCGACACCATCCCCAGAAAGGCACGGGCTGGCAACGATCACGCTCCCTCATCTATCCGATTCAACTAATCGGCTTTCTGGGGATGTCGATCACTGTCACGCGTATCTGACGATTTCATCTCCGTGGCGTTTCATCCAAGGGCCAAGACGGCAGAAGAGGAAACCCTCAGCAATTTCCAACTCTGCCTCCGGATAATTCTGCTAACTATTAACGGACCCAGTCGCTCCTATCTACCACTCCACTTTTCAAAGGAACTGATCCTAATCGAGATGTCAATGGCGTTGCCTGCCTACGGGCCGAAACCCCGACATCCAGTGTCGTCTCTGATCGGCACGTTTCAGTTCAGGAATTCCACGAATCACTTCAAGCTCTGCGTGAAGGAAATATGAAGTACCGGCGGAATGGAGTTGTGAATCATGGTCTTCTTCCGGGCCCAACTGAGAGGATTTCTCGCACTTGAAGATATAAATTTCGGTCAGTTCCCCAGCCATGAAGGGGTGGTGCACACACAGTTGATCTGTTGTCGATCCTTCCACATTCTTCTTCCATTTCGAGCACTCATTACGATGAGACTCCGTGACCTTTTCTTTGCCGCCGTAGCTGGCTCTGCGGTTGCTGCTCCTCTGGCCAAGGAGCAACAGAAGAGAGACTCCGTTTTCCAATGTGCGCTTGCTCTTCTTCGTTCTTAGGATTTCAACATAAAACCACTTGCGCTGACAGATAATACAGGGTTCGGCTCCAATGAGTCGGGGGCTGAATTCGGCGAGAACAACCTCCCTGGCGTATGGGTACGTCGCCTTGAGCAACTAATCACCATAAATTATGAGGTATTCGTCCATCTACTGAGTGTAATCGCTACAGGGTAAAGATTATATTTTCCCAGATGTCGCGGCTATTACCACCTTGATTGATAAGGGGATGAATATATTCCGTATCCAATTCAAGATGGAGAGGTTGGTTCCAAACTCGATGACGGGGGCATACGATGAGGACTACCTGAAGAACTTGACCACGGTAAGTTGCTGCTCTGTCAAGGGGCAGATCGTGGGTACTGACGATACTTGTAGGTGGTTAATGCCGTCACTGATAAGGGTGTCTATGCGATCTTGGATCCCCATAACTATGGCCGATTGTGAGTGTCTCAAGGGTTTCGAGCTAGTGCATTGCGCATGCCGTCTAATGTAATCATGATAGCAATGGCCAGGTCATGTCTTCTGCATCTGACTTCCAAACCTTCTGGAAGAACCTGGCAGGACAGTTCAAGAGCAACTCGTTAGTGATCTTTGATACTAGTAAGTCGGCCCAATCGGATTTTTTTTTTTTTCACTCTCATGTTGAGTTGGAAACCCTCGAGCCTTACACTGATTTACAGACAACGAATACCATGACATGGACCAGACGCTGGTCTTGAACCTCAACCAAGCCGCTATCAACGGGATCCGAGAGGCTGGCGCCACGGAGCAATATATTTTCGTTGAAGGCAACTCTTACACCGGAGCCTGGACCTGGGTCGATGTGAACGACAATATGAAGAACTTGGAGGACCCCCAGGGTAAGATTGTCTACCAGATGCACCAGTACCTGGACTCGGATGGGTCTGGTACCTCCGAGGCCTGCGTATCCGGTACGATTGGCCAGGAGCGCGTCACCAGCGCTACTCAGTGGCTCAAGGACAACAAGAAGGTTGGTATCATCGGTGAGTTCGCTGGTGGGAACAACGACCAATGCAAAACCGCTATAAAGGGAATGCTGGATTATCTGGCTAAGAACACCGACGTGTGGAAGGGTGCGCTTTGGTGGGCCGCCGGTCCCTGGTGGGGAAATTACATGTACAGTCTGGAGCCTCCAAATGGAGTTGCGTTCACGGGGATGATGGATGTTCTGCAGGCATATCTGGGGTAGAGCCCCAGTGAGTGTGGCATACTCTCAGGTGGTCATTCCTATCATTGTGGTGCTGAACATAGTTGAGGGTCGTTCGCTCTATTCCAGGTACATGCCACAGTCGGCAGCCGAAATCGGCAAGGTCCATCTGTCCACGTAACCCGCGTTCTTCATTGATTCCATTTCCCGATTAGAGAGAAAGAGGGAGTCGCTGATGGTGCAATTGATGTATAAAGTAATAAAATGGGAATGACCCACCGGTTTGTAGGGCGAAGCACAGCCCCGGTATTTCTGGGTAGTCTAAGTTTTAACCCGGTGGAGTAGACCTAAGCCTTGATTAAAGATAGTTGCTGAGGAACTCCAGCAGCGCTCCACTCAGTTGGCAGTGTCGTTCAATTGAACAGATGCCTAAAGGTTAAGTGTAAGCTTGACCCTGTTAAGTGCCTGGTCCTTGCATGCATTATTACATGCCGAGAAGGTTGCTGCTGACCGATCTTTATCAATGCGACCACCACAATAGTACTGGTCGAAAACTGTTAATTAATTTTCCTGTTCGGCTCATTCTCGGCGCAATTTCCCCTGCGAGAGCTGATGAAAAACGGTGCCTGATTGAGAGAAATAAATTTTGGTTGGGATACAGTGGAACCGAAGGAACGGGAAGGATTTCATTCTGCGTTTTCCTGCCCTGGGAGTTTATTTTGGTGGCCTTAAGGCAGTCCCGGGCGCAGGATCTGGTATAGAATAAGTTAAACCGCCAAGCGTGAAATAGGGAAGCCTACAAAATACGTGACCCTGCGCCTTCCATGCGTTGTACGTACTAGTAAATACTACTAGACTTACATACTGAGTCCTACGAAGAGTAGTACTACTGATCATAGTACATACTACATAGTCAGTTCCTCTGGAACAGTCGATATCGTCGTCGTGGCCTAGACGGATGGTTGATTTTAAATAATACCAACGAGGCCGTGTCACTCGTTGCTCCACACAATGCCTCCGATCAGTTTTAATTCGACACCTTTGAATTCCCATTGTGGTCCCAACAGAGATGATATGATAGAGATTTCCAGATAGTAACGTAGTGTCCTTGAAGGTAGTGCTTCGTGTTGTTGCCAGGGATCGTCGACCACCTCATCGTCATGCATCAGATGGAATGACTAGTTACTAACCCGTATTAAGCGAGTTCTCGTAATGCTAAGACAACGACGCGTATGACTCCAGCCACTTATGACGTGGCGATAGGGCTGCGGTAGCCCCGCCACGAGGCTCGACAGCCCCCGATCCAGACTAGTGTCATACGACTGGTCCCGGTGGACTCGTACGGTACAGAAACGATCCTGGAGTTGCGGTGGAATTTATAGAAACAGAGCGTGGCGTAGTCCGGTATCGGTGATCCTGATTGGTCCGATGATCTCTCCCCCCACCACCAAAAAGAAAAAAAGAAGCAAGAATAATAAATAATCAAAGTAAAACCAAAAAACCCAAGCCTGCGCCTCCTCAACAAGTGAAGTTGATACTGGACGATCATCGGGCAGCTCATCTTAAAAACCAAGAGATTCTCTCCCGTCTGACACTCTTCTTTCCCCTGCCATCTTCTTTTATCGATTCCATTCCGTTTCCCCTCTTCATCAATCCGTCCGTCCTTCTCTCCTGGTCGGCTTATTTCCCACCCAATAACTCCATCTACCTCACTTTCGACAATCCTCGGGCATTTTCGTCATAGTCATACATCACATCTAGAATACAGTCGCCTCAGCAACAGCCATCATGGGTAAAGGCGGCCGAGTTTTGTGTATTATCACGCCTTATGCGCTCACTATCGCTTCGTTGGTATGCATCATCATCGTCGGATTGGGCTGCACAAATTCCAGCTCAAGCACATTAAATGACCTCTACTTCTTCCGGGTAAGCACATATCCCGTCTCGTGCGATTTATCGCGGATCGCCGACTAATCGTATCTCAGGCCGATCTTCAAAATATGACAACAACTGCATCGAACAAAAGCACAGTATCCCAAGCTCTCTCTAACGCCGGTGTGACCGTTTCCGATGGAGATATCTCCGCCGCCCTCGAACAGGTCCAGAAACAGTTCAACCTTAAGGACTTCTACAACATTGGTCTGTGGGGTTACTGTGATGGAAACGTCACCAACAACACATTCGACGTCGACGAGTGCTCGAAGCCCAAGGGAGAGTTCTGGTTCAACCCCATCGAGGTCTGGAATTTGGAGGAGACCGGCGTCGAGAATGGCCTGCCCAGTGGCCTGCGCAAGTCTTTGAACCTCTACAAGAACGTCTCTAAGTGGATGTTCATCGCCTATATCATTGCCTTCATCGCCACCGTTGTCGAACTGGTCGTCGGTGTCTTCGCGATCTGCAGTCGCTGGGGAAGTTGCGTCACCACGCTTATCTCCGGGGTTGCTTTCCTTTTCACTGCTGCTGCCTCCGTGACTGCGACGGCCATGTTCGCCACTGTCACTGGTGCCTTCAACGAGAACCTGAAGGACTATGGCATGCACGGTAGCATGGGAAAGAACATCTATGTCACTACCTGGTTGGCCGTCGCCTTCTCCTTGGGAGCCGCTCTGTTTTGGATGCTCAGCTCCTGCTGCTGCTCCGGTCGCTCCCCCTACAACCACAAGAACACTCCCCGCGGTGTCACCGCCGAAAAGACCCCTTACACCTATGAGCCTATCGGCCCTCAGGGCCACCAGCAGGCCTCTCCCTACAACAACACCTCCTACCCACCAGCCCCCGCTCCTACTCAGAACCGGTCCAATGCCTATGAGCCCTTCCGCCACGTCTAAGCGACACTACACATGAGCGGAGTAGCTTTCAAAAAAAAAAAAAAGAAACAAAAAATAACATGGTCATATGACCTGACCAATGACAACCTGATGATCCGAACTGAGTTTTATTGACCCATCTCAGCGAGGATCCTCATTTATGAACATAATGCCAAGTTGCACCATGAGCCGTTTGGGATTTGTATTGTATTTCTTTCTGTGTTTTATTATTCGGCTGGGTGGATAGTAATTCTCGCCTGTTTTTTGTTGCAATTTTACCGTGGATATAGATTCATGTCTATGACATAGATACCCTCCTTCAATTGACTTTCTTCGACTTGACCTTGTTTTTTTTTTAACATGACTCCTTATTGTGAGAAGTAGTATTCTAAAACTGGTCCCCGGCTCTTGGAAATATCGTCCTCGCAAATGTGCTTTTGCACCTACCGTCTGTCATATGTAATCTTCCATTCCGTTACGTGCTTCGATATCAGTTTGTATTGTTACAGGGAACGAATAATATAAATAGGGGAAAAAATCAACCCCCTCTCCAGTAGATCTGCATCACTCGTACCACCCCGCGCTCGTCATTGAGAGGCAGATGCTAAAAAAAATTGAAAAAAATAAAAATTTTTTATCTGAAACATTAAGTCCGTCCGTCATAAGTTGAAATACAGAAGAAGCTATTGGAAAAATAACGACTCCCGCAGGATAAAGATAAATTTTGGCACGGTGAATCGGAGAATTAGAATTAAAATAAAGACAGGGAGAGGGAGTGCTCGGCATTCAAAACGAAGAATATTATTCAGGGGGATTGGAATAACACGGCCGTTGAGGTATCCCCTTTTCATCGGTAGGAATGCGTGCCCAGTTGCGACGGAGCTTGCGTTCCGAGAAGGCATTCTGGTCAGCCCGGGCCCACTTTTTGAAAGGCGTATCGGGGTCGTCGCACCAGCTGGGTTCTGTGGGGAAGAGATGTCGGAGGGAGAGAAACCAGTTTTCGTTGGGACTCTCTGCTTCACTGGCTGCTTCTGATTCATTGTCTGGAAGGGGGGCCTCCAGATCTGTGGAGGGTTCTTCGTCCCCTAGCTCAATGCTGGCTGTCTCGTGTATCTCATCCATAAGCCCGTCTTCGTCGCTATTAATTTCACTTTCTACGACGATGGACTCGTTCCCATCTAGGTTTCTCAGCCTACTAAGTTGAGTATTCATCTCCAAGCATAAGGGTTCATCAATCTCTGAGGCCTGTTCTTCGGCTTCTGAATGCTGTTTCTCGACTTCAGGTTGCTGTGCTTCGGCTTCTTTATGATGACCATCGCCAGGGAAGCGCACATTATTCTTCGTCTGTTGAGTAGGTGATGACACAGTAAATGACATTCCATCAACATCCGTGTCGGACTGGGCACCCTCGGTTGCTGGTCCAAAGGAGTGCGCGTGGAAGTTCGAAAATTTATCCACGAGGCTGGCCGTAAACGAAGTGTCGGCTCCAATTCGAAGACGTAATGGACTCGCCGCCGCATCAGATAAGCTTGGAGGGATATTCTGTGCTGCAACTACCTTGATCCCTTCTGCGGTAAGACTTCGTTTCTTATGGGTTGGCTTCGAAAAGTGAGAGGTGAAATATTCGTCGTACCCCAGTGCTTTCGTCTCCAAAGTGAGACATTGCTCCAGGTAACGTGGATACTCATCCAAGTGCTTGGTAATGAAATCGTCCCACAAGAAAGACCGCTGTAGCCTTCCTTTGTCTCGTATGGCTTGCAATATTGCACACACTTTTCTGAAGTGTCTAAAGTCTCCGACATAACTCGGATAATCATTTCGAAATTTCTCGTGGATCCTTTGCGCCTCCAAGTGTTCTGCGGAGTGGCGGATATAATCCTGGCGACGAGAAACGACGCCAGAAGCTGGTCTGGTTACATTTACAATGCCCGCATCTATATTCTCGTACTGTGTAAATCTATGTCGCTTTGAAGGTGGCTCCTCACCCTCAATATTGGATGCAGGGCGCTTCAAAGGCGATTTTTGACTATGCTTAGGCGTATCACGCTGGCCTGACACGACCTCTAGTTCTTTCTCCTCGAACCCCATTGATGAGAACACTTCATCTTGAGATGAAAATGGCCTCAAGGAGTCTCGAGATTCAAGTGTAGACATTGGTATAGGAGCACTCGAATCATACTCTTTAGGTGCGGAAGAGTCGGGGACATGGGCAGTGTGGGAGGTAGGAGTTGCATCTGGCATCGACCAGTCACTCATGCTTATCTGTGTCCCGAGAATACCAGTATCACCAGTCTCTCCAACTCCATTGACCCTTGAGACGTTCGTAGTCTGGGTGCCTTCTGTATCATCGTCGTTAGTTGCATATGTGTTGACAATGCGTGACTGGGACGACGATTTGGCCACCTGGGATGATGATTGTTCTATGTGGCGTGAATCCGGACAAGCCTTATCCTTGTCCAGCCTCGTAGAACACCAGTGTTTGGGATTAGCTAAAGGTGTCTCCAGAACTTGTACATGTCCGCGTGCAGGAAGTGAGGCCCCGGAACTAATAATCTCCGACTGATTGGTGATGTTTGATTGTTGTGATCCACCAAGTGGATAGGGGACAGATGTATCCATGATTGAGTCATCGCTTTCTGCATCGGATTTCTCCTCAAGATTGTGCTCAGCAGCTTTGGTATTGTTATGCACGGATGTAGGGATATGCTCTTTGTTTGCATTGTTTTCAGACGGCGAATTCGTCATGGGTAGATCATTGTCCTCTTGGACTCTGGACATAGCTCGGCTGTCTTGCTGGGTTTCGCGCGCTGGTGCCGAACCAACTTCCCCTGGTTGCTTCTCTTTTTGTGCATTGTCTGGTCTTGTGATATTTACGTTATTGCGTTTCTTCATCGCACCTGCTACAGGGCTACTGTCGGCTGGTAGTAGTCGAGGACGAGAAACACGTTCGGGAGAGCTCTCAGACCATTCAGAGGTTACAGGCTCATCGTCGGATTCAGCATATATTTGGGCCGTAGGGCTGTCGATACCCGGTGAAAGCTCACGAAACTCAACCCGTTCGGAACCGAAGCTCCCTAGTCCTCCCCGCTCGCTTAAACGACTTCTCTGGAGCGCAATTTTATTCCACTGGGCTAAAATTTCAGGTGGAACATGGCCTTTGATGGAGTCCCCATGGTCGGGTGGCACCCATTGACGAGTGTGCTGTTCAAGCAACGTAGCTTGGTTTTTTGGTATCCTGATGTCCCTGGTTCTGATATTAGTCATACCATGCCAAGGGTCGGTGTGACTAGAGCTTGAATTTTTGGATGCATGTTTCGTTTCACGTATTTTTTGCTTTGGTGATGACTGTGGCGACGTGGGATTCTCATGACCCTGTCCTTGCGGTCCATTTACCTTGCTTGTCGCTCCCTCATCGGCTTTCATGGTCGGCAACTCATGACCTGCACCAGGGTGCTTCTGGGGGCTTACATGAGTATTTTGTTGAGTAAGACATGTCAGTCCGGAACGAGAGCCTCGTCCGGATCCTTGAGCTCCATTACGAGGAATATCACTGGGACTCTTAGCAGTATTTGGACTACTTCCCCGTACGTCAGTCCTTTCAGGGGATTCCTCGTTGCCTGGAATAGCAACCGTTCCGGGCTCGCTATTATCTGGTAAACCACTGTCGGCTGGCTTGTTATGAGACTCCAAGTACCCAAGTAGCGCATCCGAACCCGTTGAGCTGTGCTTGGTTTGAATTGGGGGCATCATTGGCGGTACTCCTGAAACCACAGAGGATGCCTGGACCTGGGATTGTAGAAACTGTTGCGAGGCATGCTTTCCAGAGGAGTCGTGAGCTGGAGACTTCGGAGAGTCATCCAAGCCATACGCATCTGGCGGTACCGTAGCATGGCGGTTCTCCCGAGGCTTGATAATTTCGAAAACTTTCCTCATCAAGCGTCGTATACTGACACTCTTCTTAACTGATTTGCCCTGTGGCGCGCCTTTGTACTTGCCCTTGTCCCACACAATGCTAATCTTCTTGACGTATAAATGAATCTTCGGAGCTGGCATGGCATATTCGAGCACTATCTCATAGTCAAGCAGCTGTGCGTAGTGGTTTAGAGTCACGCTTCTGTTTAATGGACGCTCGCACGCCTCCTTTTTGAGCCCCTCCAAAGACTCTTTTGCAAGCACTGCTTCGATCTGAGTCTTGGAATCGGTTAAAGTTGCCACATTGCTCCCCTGGTTTTCTTTCCACTGAAGCAATTGTGAAGTGGTTAGAATATATTATGCCTTCAACGACTGGAGTCTTACATTGAGAACTATAGTGTACTGTGGAGAGCGGCTGGCAAAACGAAGATTACTGCCGTCGTCCTTGAACTCCGAGGTGTCCAGCTGCCCATTGATGTAACGGGAAAAAAAGTCTTCCGCCAGCGGCCCAAACCATCCATTTATTTGAATCATTGTGTAGATGCAGAAATCATGTCAGAATAAAAAGCGTCATGGTCTGGTATACAACAGTTCGGTATGACACATGACTAGTCAAAGATTTTCTTTTAGACGGGTTGATTAGATAGAGAGTGACCATAAAAATACATCATAGTTCAGGGAGCTGAATCATCCGTCCCAAGTGCTATTCATTCTTAGAGCATAAGGGTGAATCGACATATAAGGCACTGTTAGCTCATGGATACTAGTAATCTCTTTGTTCTTTCTTTTATTCGGACTTGACGCGATACAGCGGCCGTTTAGACGCGCCTCACCGCCCGGGACCTCCCCAGCCACAGTTCTCTGCTGCGCCACGGCCACCACCACGTCATTGGGCAGCATGTCACGGGCATTTTGGTGGGCATTGTGCATGGGAAAAGAAAAGCAACTGGAATCAATCTGTATCTCACCCCTCGGACGTGTCCCACCCAACTCCTTATATCTCAGTTTAAACGATAACTGATTGAAGTTTGCGGTCCATTCTTAAACGATGCGGAGCCAATCTTCCTATGCATGGATACGCTCAACACAAACGCCAATCACCTCCCTTCACAAGCGATCGAAGCTTCTCCACAGGTAGATGCGACGGAATCTTGCGATTCTCTACTTTACACTGAGCCGGGGAGGGGGCGGGCGGTTTGTCTTCAACGTCTAGCATTCGACGCTCCGTATTTCTTATCCGTCTAAATACGGCAACGCCCTGATGGCTTCACAGCAGTCTCAAGGGACGTCAAGTCCATCCACATCATCTATCTTTCTTCCGCTAGGACGACGGGGCTCTCGGACATCTTTATCTACCCACGCCGAACGGAAGGGCCTAAACGCTGCACTAGACCAGATTCATACGGCAGCTTACCAGTCCGATTCTCTTACCACATTTAACGACTTTACCAATCCACCGGCTCCCACTTCTGCAGCTGAAGAGAAGAGCTTCTCAGGAGAGCTACAAGGAGGCTTAAGTGGGTTATATAGTCGGTTTCGAACTTCTGTGGGTGGAGTCAGGGACATTGTAAGCGGCGTTGGCAGGTCGCTGGACAGGTCCTCCACTGAAGACCATGGAATAAGAAGTCCTCCGTCGGAGCGCTCCGTCACGAAATCTGCTCATGGCTCGACAGCCTCCATACCGGAGTCCCAGAAATACCAGCCGAGCTCATCTCAGGGCTCAAGATTACACTCGCCAACTTCTCTAACCCATCAGTCTACGCAGGATGGCTTCCCTTCTCTATTGACTGGGAAAGGGTCCAGGCTCTCGTCCAAAACTGCGAGTATATCCTCAAAGGCCTCGGTCTCGCCCTCACCTGCAATGAAGTCTCCTGTCGTGCCGTTACCCAAAAGTACGACTAATTCATTGGCTGTAGACCCGACGGTTACTGAGCTTCATGTCAACGCTATCAAGGAGCCTCATAACTCGAGCAACAACTCCTTGAATCTCTCCTCTCACAGTTTCCAATCGATCGATTCAGTTAGCACAGACAAAGAAGATGGCCCTCTCACTGCATCCATAAGCTCTTCAGGGTGGAGTCAACGAATATCACATTCTCCAGTCTTGCAGGCGAAGGCCCAACACTTCCCTTTCGAAGGCTCGGGCACTTCAGATGTTAGCAGATCGTCTACAATGAACAGTCAGGTCCCGGATAGTTTTAAGAGGTCAGATAGCCAAGTGACTCATGAGTTAGATACATCATTACCTGGCCCGGTGCGAAAAGCGAGGCATTCAGTCGAAAGGGTACATGATGGGACGGAGAGAATCAGGTCGAATTCGGGGGCTTCGTTTAATCCAGATAAATCTGTTGCTGCTCCAGTCTCTGCAGCGAGTAATGTCTCTCAATTTCCAGGTAATGCTGACAACTCGTTTTCGGATAATCAACCTCCATCTACTGTTGCGACGCCTATGCCTATGGTAGAGAGGGAGGGGCCGCCGAAAGAATCCTCAAAGGCACTTGTCAAGAATAAACCCCAGGAAAGACTCGTGCTTCCAAGCTCGAACCGCTTGCCGGGATATGTGGCTTCCAAAGCCTCGCCAAGCGATATATCAATGGGCTCCGCTGCTGTTACTCCTTTGAGCACAACTGTTGACTACGGCCCTAACCAGGATGGACGCAGCTGGCGTTCTCATGCGACTGGCGATGGTGTTATGTCTCAACTCCGGAGTAAATTACTAAGTAAAGATTTTTGGATGAGAGATGAAAACGCAAAGGACTGCTTCCATTGCGGTGAGCCTTTCTCAACTTTTCGACGAAAACACCACTGTCGGACCTGCGGCCAAATTTTCGATTCAAAATGCACACTTCTAATCCCTGGAGAGAGATTCGGTCAGCCGGGCACTATACGTGTCTGCAAGCCGTGTGAAGCTATGATTAACGGGCCTGATGATGATTCTTCAGAGTTCTCAGATAGCGAACAGAGCCCTGTTGTGGTCAACCCTCGAGTCTCCGATTTAGGGTTGGGGGTTTACCCACGTCCCATTGCCGACGACGATGACACGTCCTCTATAATCTCGCAATCGATCGATCAGGTTATGAAAACGCCAACAATGGCCATCCCGGCAACAAGACGTGCTGGTGAAGGCCATAACCGCCGGTCGGCTATCCTAGAGATCAGCCCAGATCGACCATTAGCAAGGCCAACATCTTCAAGATCGCTCAAGTCATCACTTAGTGGAAGGACCCATTCGATGGGACATAAGCGCCATCATTCCCGCCAGCAGTTCATTCGAAACTTCAAGCCTTATCATGATGATCGAGCTCCCTTCCAGAGGCGACATGTAGAAGACACTGCTCTTGAATCACGACTACCTGCATTCCATAAGGACAACATCATCGACCCGGATCTGGCACAGTATCTCTCCGACGATGCTTCGAGTGGCGACGAGCAACCGAGCCTGTTATCGGCAGTATCAGAAGGGTCCTTGTCTAAAAGCGGCGGTGACAATGAAAGAACAACATTTGGAGGGTTTCTCGCTGCCATGAAAAAAGGCAGATCTGCATTTGGGGACCGGAGCATTGCAAACTACAGCCATGTTGGTCGTGAACCAGACGAGGGTAGCATTAGCAGTTCGAGAGCAGTGAACCTCCCTCGCCCTCGTCGGCGCAATCTTAGTGTTGCGAGTAGCGTTCACCAACGCCCCTCGCCCAGGGCATCAAAAGACAGTATTTTCAACCAACAGGACTCTTCAGCTGCTGCCCACTTATTCCCTTCTGGGGTAACTTCTAGCGGGTTTAAGATGACACGAAGCTCGTCCATGAGAGGAGCTGGTGCTCCCCCAGTCGAATTAAATAAGGCTAGCTTACAACATGTTCGCAAGCTCCTCCGGCAACTCCTAAAAGATGCTTCAATACCTCATGTCCAGAGCTGGGAGACTGCTCTGCTTCCCATACTCCTAAAAGCAGCGGACGAGGTTGACCCAGACGTTCAGGGTGGTGACGATATGGATATCCGTCACTACGTAAAACTCAAAAAAATCTTGGGTGGTCGACCTGGAGATACTTCCTATGTATCTGGCTTAGTTTTTACCAAGAACCTTGCCCTCAAAAGTATGTCTAGGTGCATTCCACAGCCGAAGATCCTGATAATTGCTTTCCCACTTGAGTATGCCCGCCATCAGCAGCATTTTATGAGCTTGGAGCCTGTCATTCGCCAGGAGCGTGAGTTCCTCGAGAATTTAGTCAGCAGAATAGCTGCTCTACGACCTAACCTGCTTCTTGTTGAGAAGAACGTCTCTGGGTTAGCTCTAGAACTGCTGGACAAAGCCAAAATTGCGACGGCATACAATGTCAAGTCTTCTGTTCTTGAAGCTGTATCCCGATGCACCCAGACTAGGATAATCACATCCATGGATAAACTTGTGACCACTCCTGTGACTAGCGAGTGTGGTAGTTTCGATGTCAAGACATATGTTTACAACGGACGCAAGAAAACTTACATGTATTTGTCCGGCTGCCGCAAAGAGCTCGGTTGTACAATTGTTCTTCGTGGCGGTGATAGTGAAGTGCTCTCAAAGGTGAAACGGATTACTGAGTTCATGACCTATGTCGTTTACAACCTTAGGCTGGAGACCTGCTTAATGAGAGATGAATTTGCTCAGATGCCTGCATTATCCGAGACCGAAGCCAGCAAGGGGGCAACTGATGTGGCTCGCTCCAATGTCTTATCTACAACGGACAAATGTGGGGATAAATCAAGTTCCCCACCATCAAGCCTGCAGCAGGATTCGGGTGAGAAGAATGATGGATCTGTCGCAGAAATTTCTACTGTTGCCAGTGAGGTCACAGAAGTACCTGATGACGTTCCCATGCCGACATACTATCAGGACTTTGTGCATGATAGCGAGGCAAAGATTCTCTCTGCCTCCCCGTTCGTCAAGTTTGAGCCCCCTTACCTGCTTAAGCGTGCAAGGGAAATGGAACGGAGACTAGCCTACTTAAAACGCCTGCGAGACCAGAACCTTGACTTTGGCCCATCATTAGATGAGAAAACTAGATCACAAAAGTTTGTTCTTGTAACACCTGAAATGGTCCACGAATCACCTCAGGATGCTTCCCCGAAAGTAAAGGAGGTTCTGCATGCGGCTCATGATGCTGAATATGACAGAGCCCTGCATAACTATCAAACTCAAAAACGCCAATGGGAGGCCTATATTGCTGGGGCCGCTGGCGTTTTTGACCCCTATGCACATCAGAATATTGTCGTTCTCTTCAGCCTTGTTTGCACTACATCATCAATCCCTTGCTCGGGTCCGGATCTTCTTGCTTTGGAATATTATAACGAGCACGGAGACGACACGATCTTTGAACCCGATTGTGCGCTTGGCCAATATGTAGAGGATATATGCCTCAATGCCAACGCCATTTGCAATGTGAATGGTTGCGAAAAGCGGATGTTTGAACATCACCGTCAGTACGTGCACGGAGAAGCACAAATAAGCGTTTTCATTCAACCGTATCCTTCGAAACTCCGAGGCCTCCAGGACACAATTCTGATGTGGAGTGCCTGCAAAATATGTGGGAACGAAACCCAAGTCTTCCCTATGTCCGAAAGCACGTGGAAATATTCATTTGGGAAATATTTGGAGCTTTCCTTCTGGAGCAAGAATCTTCATGCTCGGGCTGGCGTCTGTCCGCACGATTTGCAGCGTGACCACCTCCGCTACTTCGGCTTCAAAGATGTTGCCTTGCGCATCCACTATGACCCCATCAATCTACTAGAGATCATCGTCCCAAGGACGCGGGTGACGTGGAAAGTGGACAACGATTTAAGGCTCAGAAATGACATTTATCTCAAGATTGAGCAACGTCTGAATAAGTTTATGCTCTCTGTCAAAGCGCGCTTGAAAGGCATTAATGTTGAAAGTGTCATTCCCGAACTGGCAGAAGATTGCAAGAGAGAAGTTGAAGCCTTAACCAAAAAGGCCAACGAAGACCAAGCCGCTCTAATCAAACAATTACAAGAGAAGTACATCAACTCCCGTTATTGGGAGATTACTCCTTTGAACGAAGTGGCGCGTGTTGCTCAGGAGAGAGTCGTCGAGTGGGATACCGCATTCGCGGAATTCGAAAAGAACTTCTTTCCTTCCGAGAAGGACATTAGGAGACTGGCAACATTACAGTTGAAGAAAATATTTTTGGATAAGGATGCATCTGTTACTTCTCTTACTTCAACTGAAGAAGCCCTGACCACCCCAACGGAGCCCGAGAGTGAGAATACTGAAGAGCCGGAGAAGCCACGTCCAATGCGTCGTATGACTTTGTCTCCAGAGAAAGCGCAAGATGTCCTAGTATCTGTTGTTGAAGAGCACTCGGGCAAAAAGCACAAGGCTGAGGGTCAAGACAATGGCTCCACTAAAATTGAAGAAACCGATACACCTAGTCCCTCACCTGCGCCAGAGGAAATGATGTCATCTTCTCCTTCAGACGAAGCCAGGGCGAAAAAAGAAGTGCAGCACCTGGACTTAGCGTTGCCTTCTAACCAGCCTGAACAGACACTCGTGGATATGGATGCTCAGAGCACAGTGGATAAGCTTGAATCGGATCCATTAGAAACCGATTCGAGTAAAAGCACACTTGCGGCCATTATCCCCGAGCAAGGAGACCCCCAGGCACTAAGCCAACGGAACCACGATGCTGAAAGTCCAACACACTCTCCCAGTTCTCCTCCAAACCTCCACCGATCAGCAATTCCACGACCAGCCGAGGGTGCTAGTAGGCGCAATGCAAAGGCAACCTCCCCACCCCTATTCCGTGCTCAGTCACAGCCAGTGCAGCTCCAGAAAGAAACTATGTATGACAACCTTCCCCTGAAAGGCTTCAGAGTTAGTCCTGGAAGAATCGGTGGTCGCGACGGTGTCCCTAGTCCCCCGCCTTATGAAGTGAGGTTTAAGGGTCCAGACAAAAAGCTATCAGACCGGTTCGGCCTTAATGCATTCCGAAACGGAAGACTGACGCCCGGCCCATCTTTAATACCACGCTCGATACCGACGAGGAAGGGTCACCAACGTGTTTCTACTCTGGCCAAACACTTCGAGCAATTGAGCCGAGAATTCGAAAAGGAGCGGCAACGTGAAAGGGCTCAGAGAGCCGCTAAGCGTTCACAATCTCGTGCATTTCCACTCGCAAGTTCAAAACCGATTGTGGAGGTTTACAAAAATGTTAGGGAGGCAGTTGAGGAACGAGAGCCTTCAGGCGAAGGGGAGGACTTCTCGTCCGCTTCACGGACTTCCATAGATGACTCAAGCAAAGACGGTGAAGCACTTCCAGCAAGGTCATCGGAAGAAGAACAAAGAAAAGACCTTACTTCGCAAACGCCATCAACCACGCCAGCGGAAGCTGATAACCTTATTCAGAATGCGGATCAACTGTTATCTGAGGGCGAAGCAGAGGAGGTGCATAGCGATGAAGATCGCTCTTCAGTTAATGGGCTGCAAGTTACAGATTCAAATGAGGAACTACCCAAAATGTCACCAGAAGATGAACAGCTCGACCTGAAGGAGTTTCCAAAACACGAAAGGAGCACGCTTCTGAAGCTCCTAACGAACTTCTGGTCGGAGCGTTCTGCCAGTGGGTGGACTCCGCTCGAGTATCCACTGACAATGTCCGACCATGTCTTTGCGGACTGCGATATTATCGTGCGCGAGGACGAACCGAGCTCTCTTATTGCCTTCGCTCTAGACTCTCACGATTATAAAGAGAAGCTAGCGACCATCCAGCAACGCTATGAGGAACTCGACGAGAAAGACACAGACCTGGGGGAAGGACCAGAAGCCATGAATGAAGCCCGTGTTGAGCATGCCCTTTTGAGATCTACGGGGACGCACCTCAAGTATCAATTTCAAGAAGGTCAGGCAAAAATGCTTTGCAAGGTGTTCTATGCCGAGCAGTTTGATGCTTTGAGAAAGAAGTGCGGAATTGCCGAACGTATCGTAGAATCACTCTCCAGGTGTGCGAAATGGGATTCAAAGGGAGGGAAAACAAAATCTATTTTCTTGAAGACGCTGGACGATCGGTTCATCCTGAAATCGCTGTCGACTATCGAGACCCAGGCTTTCCTCAAGTTTGCGCCGGCGTATTTCCAGATCATGTCTGAGGCGCTGTTTCATGAGTTACCGTCCGCGATCGCAAAGATGTTCGGATTCTACCAAGTGATTATCAAGAATCCTGCCACGGGCACCGAGTTTAACTGGTTTCTCTTGTTAATGGAAAACCTATTCTACGACCGTGTTCCGACGCGGATCTTCGACCTCAAGGGCTCAATGAGGAATCGCAAGGTACAGAGCACTGGGGAGCGCAACGAGGTCCTGCTTGATGAGAACATGGTGGATTTCATCTACGAGACACCGCTCTTCACCCGAGAACATTCTAAGAAGCTTCTGAGCCAAAGTGTTTGGAACGACACTCTCTTCCTAGGCCGTCAAAATGTCATGGATTATTCACTTATGATTGCCATCGACGAGAGCCGGTCGGAGTTGGTGGTTGGTGTTATCGACTGCATCCGTACCTATACGTGGGACAAGAAATTAGAATCATGGATCAAGGACCGTGGATTCGCCGGTGGTGGTAAGAATCGGCCTACTGTGACCAGTCCCAAAGAATACAAGAGTCGGTTCAGGGAGGCAATGGCCCGATACGTTCTTCAGGCCCCAAGGTTAGTCACTCCTCGCAAGGTTAGTTACATGGATTTAGTTGGCTGACAATACTTCCAGCTGTTGGAGTCAATTCCAACAGCCCCAGATGTACCGGTACACTCCGGTAGAACAACCTCCAGGCCAGGCATACCATGTGCTGGACGATGATACTGCCGAAGGAAATGAATCAGGGGGTTCCTAGAGGACTATCTCGTTTAGTCTCTGGGATGATGAAGGTATAATGATATTTACGACACGATCCATTCATTCCTTATGAAGATAGCGAACATAGCGCAGGCGTTCATGGCATCAGCATAGCGAGCTAGACATACTCTCCTTCTTCTTTTTTTTTTTTTTGGTGAACGTTCCTTTCGAAGCATTTCCCTTTTAATGATCAATCACGAGATATATTAATCCAATATTTGTATTGACAAGGGCTGTATTATGAGAAACGGCGTTGTGCACTTTGTGTTTTCAGTTGTCTTCATACAAAACCATGTATCTATGAGAAACTCCACGTGAAACTTGCAAACATCCCCAAGTGGACGTCACAACATTCCAAAAAAATCTTTAAACAAGAATGAGGCCAAAGAGGGGGAGAGAAAGAGAGAGAGAAATGAGCAAAGAGTGGCTGCGATGTGATCGTCAGGTGGTCCGCCCACAACACCAAAAGATTTCAATCTAAGCAACCCTTTACATGCCCTTCACAACTTACTTCTCATTACCACCCAAGCCACCACTTCATACTCAGTTATAGTTATGTCGAAGACAAGGAATAGCTTAACTGCTTACTAGCTGATTATAAGGCGACTAGAAAGAAAGTGGCGAAATCATGTTCCATTGTGTGGAAGATTGCCAACAAGGCCGACGTATAGAAGGTGCTTGGGGGGTGATTATTTTTCTAACTCTTAAACACTACTAATATGCTAACTGATTTTCAACTGATTTTCAACTGATTTAGAAGTGACAAAGATTGGTAATAAAGTAATTGTTGTAGCTGCCCCTCAACTGCTTCAGGACTGATTGAAGACTTCATTGTCCCTCCATGATACGCCGCCGCCTTTCTACCAGCTCAAGCTCTAGCTTGTCATTCTTAAAATTTAGCTTTTCAGTGTCAAGCTCTTTTTTTTCGATATCTAACTCCAATTTACGAATCTCAAGCACCCTCTCCCTTACTTCCAGATCCTTCTCCCTTATTTCCAGGTCCTTCTCCCTTTGTTCCAGGTATCTGGATACGCGGCGAAGCTGCTCAATGGATATATTTGGCCTAAGTAGTGGCTCGTTAGTAAGTACTTTTCAAGTAGTTGGATAATTATGTAGAGATTCATTCCTACCTGTCTTCACTGTCTTGGGATGATGCCTGTGAGACGGATCTTGCTGCCTCTGGTTGACCAAAGGATTGTTCAACCCAATTTTCAGAAATACTTGATAAGGTAGAATGTCGGCGCTTTCGGCCCCCTAAAAATAAATATATCATTAATCTTTAGATCTGGAGTATTTTTGAGGCAGTTAGAAAACGACTACTTACTTCCTTGGCTCATATGACGCGGATGGCTCGCTTCTATGCTATAAGTTCGACCTAGCTGCTGGATAATATCGTGCCGTGAAATATCAGTGATATCACTTTTGTCCGACATAACAAAACTAATTTATATTAGTTAATCTTTAACTGGTTTAGAAATTAAAAGTTATTACCAAGTACTCACCCTCTCACTGCAAGTATCATACTCTGATATTTGCCTGAGCTGTATAGCTTGTGGTGGGACTCAACAGCACTCGTATAGTGCCTTAATTTATCAGGAGAGCAGGGCTGAATTCCAGAACCTGCTCGAACTAGCCCTGCTTTAATAATTGGACTTTTTTTCTGGGTTGCCCAATTCTGAACATTCTCATTTTCATGTTCTATTGGGTGGTTAGCAGGCGCTTTGCAAGCGCGTTGGAAGTCTGAAGCACTTACTAATTAACAGATCAATTAGTGTATCATAATCCTCCTCAGACTTGCATTCTAATAAACTCATCATACGAGTCCATAAAGCAGACCCTTGCTGTCCTGAACCAATAGCTTTTAAAATTGTATTTTGAAAATGAACACGGCAAAATGTAGTTATATGTTGAATATGCCATGTACTCCCGCGATGGCAAGGATCAATCTCAGCAAGATATTGACCAAGACCTAAATAGTAAGCGGTTAATAAGCAGTTTCCCAGCACTTCGAAGTTCGGAAGCACTTGCCAGTATTTTGCTTAGTATCCATGTCAACAATGATCCCACGTATACCAGAACCATGAATATGATCAAAGTGGACTGGCTTCTGAATGATTCTTTGAATTAGATTAAAGGCTCGCTTAAAAAGCAAGTGATACCCTTCAGCAGAATCCTCAGTCGTGAAGATGCGAAGTAAAGTCATCACTATAGCCACTTAATAAGTACTTTTAGAGTAGTTGGATTTTACTTACTTCTGTTATAACCAGGTAGAAAGGTTGTAAATTGAACTTCATTCATATGGATCATATCTTTACATCGAAAGGGTTCGTGGGATATATCTATCCTAAACGAAGATAGATCAAAGAGCAATTGAATCTGCTCTTTAAGTCCACATAGTATCATAATCCCCTGGGAATCATGGTAGCAATCTTGGATATAATCCTAAGTACTTAATAAGCGGTTGTAGGGTACTTCAGAAGTAGTTGTAAATTATAACTAACCTTTAGAGATTTATCAACATTCTGCAAAAGGATAAGCCTGTTAATATCCTGTCCTCTAGGATATGATATTAATTGTTGTTTCTGAATGATTGCTGCAATTAGATCCTTATTACAGAAAACTGAATGAATCTCTGACAATGTTGAAGTATTATACTGCCGACAAAATGCCTCAAGCTGTGGACTCCGAAGAAACTGTGCTATTTAAGTTCTCAATAAGCCGTTCTTAAAAATTTATCATTTAATCAATTACCTGTAGGAAGAGCAGGGCCTCTTATCTGTCGAATAGTCTGTTCAATCCCCTGTAGGATTTTCTCTGGTGCCTTCCTTGGTGGAGGTGGAGGATGCTTATGTATGCCGTGTGATGTAAATAAAAAAAAGGGACATTTAGTAACATCCACAGGAACCTGAGCATTGAAAGCAACATCACAATTGACCTTTATTAGGCGTCCAGGGCCCTGTGTATGATCTAGGCCTGTAAAATCAGATAGTCAGCGCCTGCGGAGCGGTTGAAATTTAGAAATCATCTACCACAAAATTTACGTCTTGTTGCCACTGGCTCAAACCTAGCGCATCCCTCAGTTGGCGGAAGAATCTCTTTGTTAAAAAGACCCTCTAGCAATGTAAGATCAAGTGCTGTATGAATTTCAATAGCTCCCCGGTGATGTTTATTCAGAATGTCGAAGGTTTCATTAACACACCCAATATAGGGAGTATTTTCAATCTAAATCAGTTAGTAAATAATTTTCAAGTTTTTAATATATAGAATACTGTACCAATTGGGGTTGCCGCTTAAAAACCGGTTTGCATGTTGGGAGTTGGTCAATACATGCGTGGCCCTTTTTAAAAAGGCAACCTTTGAACGATAATAACTATATATGGTAAGTGTTTATCAAGCGGTTAAAGACTGTTAGCTGATTATAAATATTTACCTGTATGCATTACACTTTCCTCGATCATTCCCCAAGACTTCAACATTTCTCTGAGAGACTTGAATCAGTTGCCAAAATGCTTCATTAACAGATGTATGATGATAGGATAATAGTGCCGGGCTTAAGTATTCGCATGCAGTAATCCCTGAACATTTCCATGTCCATTTTGTAGTATGGCACTCAAGAAGTGGGCAATATACTAGATGCCTTGGAGATCTAACCATGCGTCGATCATATTGAATCTAGGAGTGGTTACTAAGTAGTAAGGATTTGTCAAGTGGTTTACAAGTACTCACATCATGCACTAGTTGCTCAGCTTCAGCCTGTGACCGGCCATCTAAGGCAATAACAATGTATGGCCATCAATATGGCTGGTTGGATACTCAGGCAAATCATTAATACACTCAAGATGAAGTGTAGTAAGGGGTGAGCGTTTAGCTCGAGTCAGTACAATTGGAGCCGGGGGAACCTATAGTTAGTACTAGTTAGTTATTAAGCACTTTATAAATAATTAGTCTGAATTCTTACCCCTGGATTTGTGCTTGACTGATTATCTGAATCAGGGAGATTCGATGTATTGAACTCCATGGCGGTAAATTGTAACAAGCAGTTACAAAGTGGTTACGAGGCGCTTAACCATTTTAGGAAAATACAAAGCACAATGAATTGGACGGAAAAAGGAAACCAGATTTCCAATTTGTAGGTAGTTAACTGCCTAGCCCTAACCTAGTTAGCACATCTCTTGGTCATCACGTGCTTTTGGGATTGGACGAGCTCAGGTGACCTGCGTTTCACCAGCAGTCCCACCCGCTGTTGGTAAACGCTATTCAAGCTTCTACACAACAACGCCTTGAGTATCTAAGATGCTAATCTAGGCGTTTTTTTTATCCACCTGGCTAGCCCCTATCCCTACCTCTCCCAGTTGTAGTGGTTTACCAGTATCTATATTTTAAGGGCTCATTGTCTTTCTAATCAAGTATAATAGAATAATAGAATAATACTCATTGTAGTGCTTTGGTTGTATACAAAACCCTAGGAGAGTCAACTGAGAAGCTACCAAGATTTTACTGAACTATCAATTATAAAGTGTATTCCTATTCTGTGAAAGATAGATAGCAACACAAGGGTAATTTAGAATCTAGATACATCCTTTTGGTCTAACAGCAATAGACTTACCTTAGCATTCCCACTCAAAAGGGATCGCATCAGTCTTACCTATCATAGCCCCTTCCAAACTCAAACTAGTTCTTCCCCTTAGGAGTCAAACTTAGTGTCAACAAACCCCTTGAACCGTAACTAACATACATCGGGTGTAAGGCAAGGGCCACGGTCTTCCCGAAAATCTCGGCGGGATTCGGGACACTTCGGGAATTTCACCTTTTCCTTGCATATGCTTCGGGGGAGTATATCTTTTCCCTCTCTTGGCTTCTGTTTCTATTTTCTTTCTTTCGTTTCTTTTTCTTTTTTCCTTATCTGATTCTCGTCTTTTTTTTGCACTCGAGGACAGATGATTCTGTGATTCCTTTCAAAGGTTATGAGAAAGGATTAGTATCTTTGTGGTCCCGCTACTATAATAATAATGCCGCTACAATTGCGAGCCTTCTCTCGCATTTGCACTTAACTGCAGCCTCGGTTGAAAAGGGGAGGGGAATTCCCCGCATTCATTCTGAACTTTTTAATTTTGAATTTTTTTTTTTTTTTGATTTGGCTTTCTCGGTTCCTGTTAAGAGGGGAAACCCTCATTTTTCTTTTCTTCTTCTTTCCCCCTTCAATGTGGGAATGAAATCCTTCACGGAGATTATTTACTTCCTCAAATTGCGTTGCTACGATGGGCCTACGGAACCAAGGCCCCATCCCTCGAACATGACTAACCTACAGCGACTCAAGACTCTTCAACAGCCTTGAAACCTAACAAACATGCCATGGTTCCTCGAACTCAATTGACGGGTCAGATCATTATGAACGTGAATATAAATGTCATTAATCTAGCTATTGATCGCAAGAAACCACCAAAAGGCAGGCAGGCTTAACTAACGCCAACTCAAGATGAATACAGATTATGTTTCTGGAGGGTGAGTCTCCTCGTGCGCTTCCGGACGGAATGAGACAGACGAGAGCACACGCTCCACGGCCATTCACCCGGCACCGCCTCCAAGTCACACCTTCCCGACTTATGAATCTGGCTCGCAAGGGAGGATTCGGGGATCAGGGGATCACTTGAAGTGGGCGGAGCTTTCCGGTCGTCATACTTAGCCGAGACCCGTCTACGACATTTGAGGACACACCCTCGTCGCTATTTACCTACCCAATTTGCTGTCGTTATCACGTCATGCACCAAGGGCGATCCTGCCGTCTGAATTTACTCAGTCAGACCAAGATTCTCCTCAGCAGGGACCACACGGACGGTGTTAGTGTGGCCCTGGCCACCGCGCCAACCCTGGACACAAACGATGTTGTCTCCCTTGTTGATGATACCGAGCTTAATACCGTGGGAGATGGCCCACTTGAGACGGCGGTCAACATCCTCCTGCCAGATCTTGACGTTGAAGTCGGGCTTGTTCTCGGGGAAGAGGAAGGGCCAGACACCACGATAGAGGTGAGAGTACTACAGATGGATCGGTCAGTGCATTTCACAACGATGATATAGAGAAGTGATCACTTACCCTCGAAGCCCTGGGGTTACGGGTAACCATCAGGATGGGGCACACAGGGCGGTACTTGGAAAGAAGGCGGGCGGTGTTACCACTTCACCAGCCAGTCAGCGAGCACATCCAGTTTAACGAGGCCATACGATACGTACCTGGTGGTCAAGACAACAATGGCACCGGCGTTAAGCTCAAGACTGGCGCTAACGGCAGCCATGGCGATGGACTCCACAGTGTCGGTGGGGCGGGGAGCGAGGTTGCGCAACTCGTCAAAGACATTGAAGTGGGGAATAGCAACCTCAGCGAGCAAACAGGTCTCGCTCATCATCTTAACAGCCTCACAAGGGTATGAACCCTTGGCGGTCTCACCAGAAAGCATGACACAGTCGGCTCCGTCAAGAACAGCATTGGCAACATCGGACACCTCAGCACGAGTGGGGCGAGGGTTGTATGTCATGGACTCGAGCATCTGAGTGGCACAAATGACGGGCTTACCCTTGATGTTACACTTGGCAATCATCATCTTCTGAGCGATGAAGACCTTAGGGGCAGGGATCTCGATACCAAGGTCACCACGGGCGACCATGACACCGTCAGTCTCCTCGAGGATCTCGTCAAAGTTGTTGACACCCTGCTGGTTCTCAATTTTGGCAATGATCTGAATCTCCTTACCCTCTTCACCCAACACGTTACGAATGTGGCGGATGTCCTCTCCTCTACGAATGAAGGAGGCAAAGATCATGTCGACGCCGTTCTTGACACCGAACTTCAGATCACTGATGTCCTTCTCGGAAAGTGCGGGAAGGTCAACATCGGTGCCGGGCAAGTTAACACCCTTGCGAGAGGAGATGTTACCGTTGTTAAGACACTTGACGCGCAGGGTCTTGTCGTCGATGACCTCCAGAACCTGGAAGGAGAGGATACCATCATCAACATAGATGAGCTTGCCGGGAGCGATCACCTTGGTGATGTTCTTATAGTCCAGGTACCTAATAATTACCTTGTTAGTCTGTACAAACCGGGTCTCCTACCAAGCCATTCATGGATTGATCTGGGGAATTGATGAAGACTTACATGTTCTGGTCGTCGCTAGCAGTGGCGTACTGCTCATCAGTGGTGATGTTGAGCTCGTGGCCCTCCTTGATGGGGATATCCTTGTCATCGACAGTGTTTCCGGTGCGGATTTCAGGTCCTTTCTGCAATGCCAATTAGTATTGTTTAGCCCTGAAAGACCCCAGTCTAGACTTACGGTATCAAGAGCAATGGCAAGAGGACGTCCGGTCTGGACTCTGGCGGCCTCACGGGCATTATCGATAACGGACTGGTGGTACTGTGGTGAGAGTTAGCAAGCAAAATCCAAGACGAAATTCCGAAAAAAGCGACAAACTCACCTCATACGAGCCGTGGGAGAAGTTCATGCGAACAACGTTGAGACCGGCTATTGAATCGCTGTCAGCTAAAGAAATTACGGGGGCCATCGGATGTCGCCGTACATCTGCGGAGCGCGTTGATCTTCTCCACCGAGTTGGTCTTGGGGCCTGCAATCCCAAAAAAAAAATTAATTAGCACCATCCATGCGAATTACTATAACCTAGTCCAGTGTGATGGACAAGGGGATCCCAAGAGTTGGTGCTGATCACATACCAATGGTACCAATGATGGAAGTGCGGCGGAAGTTCTTCGCGGGCACCATCTCCGTGTTCAGCTTGGAGTGCCACTCCAGCTTCATACGGTTGCTCAAATGGTCGAGAGAGCTGCTGGCGGCCATTTTGAAAGCTTCCCTGTCTACTGAAAGGATGAAGAAGAGAAGGTGGATTGAAGGAGAGGAAGTTGTGATTTAGATGAATCGAAGAATCAAGAGGGGAGAAGAGGGGGAGATGGGCGATAAAAAAAGATCGGAGAAGTTGGCCAGAGAAAGAGGGCCGGTGAGCGAGGGGCTACTTTGGGTTTGGCCTGATTTGCGGGAGTGGGTGTGTGCCCGGGAGGGAAAATGTTGTTGGCCGCCTTCCCATTAGTTGAGAAAGGACAAGAGTTGTTGTTGTCCAGTATCTCCGGTTGGTTCCCCGCGGCTGGGACACCAGAATTGTGGTTTTTTTTTTTTTGAAATCTTTTTTCCACCATAAATTATTACTTCTCCTTATTATTCATCCCATATCTATAGTTATCACCGTTTGTCACCCATGAAAATGGATGATCAACTAGGTTTGTCGGAAGGCCCAAAGAAGAAAGAAGCCGACCTGAGCCATCAAACTGCCATCTGGCAAATGTTTTCCCACCCCCCACTTACAGGGCAGTCCAAATTCACCCATTGTTGCCTTATCCACCTCTGTAATGGCGTCCCACCATTCATCTAGTATCTATTAGGTATGTATGAGGTGTACTCCATACGAGTATCACTCCATTCTGGTATCGCGGTGGCTCAATGCCACATGATGGGTCTCTACCCCTAGACCAGGTTAATATCCCCCAATGAGCCTCGACCTCAGACCACCCACTCTCTCTCCCCATCTCTCTCTCTCTCTCTCTCTCTCTCTCCCTCTCTCTCATGGAAGACGAAATCATAACACCGTGGAGTATAATCGACAACGTCATTGTTTCAAACAATACCTTATGATCCTCGGATTATTGTCTGACTTGGGCAGAGGAATCTCCTTTCAGGGTCACCGAGGACACCGAGTACAATAATATGATCCATAAAACACACGCCAACCGTACTCGTCCTAGTAGACTCCTCCTCCGTGCCAAGGCTCATGGCATGCAGCGAGAAAGAAGTCCGGCCGAGTGGGGACGAAGGCAGCCAAAGCTCAAAAACGAAGATAACCTCGCATAAATGCCACACGGCATAATTGAATCCTAATACCGTATTATGACTAATCTCTCCTTCGCATAACTCGGAGCTTTTTTTAGCGCCCTGTGTGACGAGTATCCCTCTAGCCCTTTGTGTGCAAGCGCCGGCTCCAAATCTAGCCAGCCTCAATCCCCAGCCGCATCCCAGCCCCCCTCCCAATCTCACCGCCTATCACTCTCCCACATCATGTGAATAAGGCACGTGAGCCAGCTCATCTCCCCGAGGCTACCCTCGCGGGGAGTACCTCTTCTTTCCCTTTGGCATATTGTCAGTCTAATTTACACCCTCTCCAGTTCCTAATTTTAGCGCCACACAAATCGTATATACCACAAGCTCTCCTCAATTCTCTAAAATTAGTGTGTGGACAAGTCCAGTTTCATTATTCAGCCCTGATATGGTCACCATGGTACGTGTCTTGGTCCCCGAGAGCTCTCTACTCCCATTTTGACTAGCTACCGGAGTATTGGCTTTGCTTTTTTTTGGTCCCGGGAAATGCCTGCTGATTGTTGACCTCTATAGTTCGGCCGACTCACCCATTACGCTTTTGACGCTGTCCTCTGTCGGTTCTTCTCTGTTCTTGGTTATCGCTATGGTCAATAGCTCCTAACAGTCACATAGTCTCTGCCTTTTTGGCTGGTGTGAAGCGCTCGACTGGTCTTACGTAATTATACCCCTTCTGCGCATGATTTGTCTGTTGCTGTAGCTGGCCGATATGCAGTACAGGCTATTGGTCACGATTATTTAAAATGATTGCTGGGATTTTGGCTAACCCTGTCACCCCGCGCCCCCATCGGGGAACTGCGTGGGGATCTTCACAGCCCCAGTCTCGACTCCGACAAAATCACCGATAACAAGGACTTCAAGAAATGGATCGATAGCTACCTCGGCGTTGGCGAGTGGGTGATGGATCAGTCCGTTGCCGTCCTGGGTTCCACCAGCTATTTCGAGCGCAGGCGATGAATTATCTACTCCGGATGATCCGGTTGGGTCGGGGCGACACTTCGGGTGGGAGATTGGCTTGATACTGGAGGTTGCGCTCTGAGTTTTCTCTATCTCAACTTGGGAATTGAGTTCGTCGGGAAGACAAGAGGACATGCATTTTTACCCCCTTCGGACACCATGTCGAGACAGTGCGTGTCTTGTAAAAACATATGAAGAAAGCCCTCGTGACTGGAATTTTGGGATCCTGCTTAGCGGCTTGGATTATGATTGATGACTGCCCTGTCCCTTATCAGGGCCAATATGGGGGGCTGTGGCGTTAGGGACTCTCACCTTGACTGTATATCTTGGTTTCAGTGTGGCATTATATTCGCTCTACATAGGTCCCCATTCTACTCTCCAGAGTATACTCGCTTGTACATAAGGCTGCCGGCCCCTGGTACTCCAAGTTGCCATGTATCCTCGCATTGTCCCAAAAATGATATGCTTTCCCCTCGCCCCTTACCTTGCTGGATGCGTACGCTGGTCTACAGGCTCGGGCAGCTTTCACACAGCTCGTGCGAGTCTAGCAGGCGATGCTGCTTAACGATATGGCGTCGTATGGATAGACTACATACGCCAGTATAGGGATCCTTGAATTCCTGGTTTTAGTCACAGTTTCTTCGAATTTGTCATCCCTGAATGGCCTCTCGTACACGGACACCATTAGGATTAGCCCGCTTGAATCAACTGGGTATTCACTCAAGTCGTCCGGGTTCACCTAATACATGTCCATCGAGGGACGTTTGACGCGCCAACATAGTTATGCCATCTAGACATTGTGTACACGATCGCCATAAATGGATTCGAATCATTACCTCTCATAGAGGGGAGTAAGCAGTAGTAGGCTCGAATCGTTACGTCGTAAGAGCAATCACACATCCGCTCATATCTGGGTAAGTTCATCTAGGTTGAGACGGCGGAAATACGAGATATGGCCCATGGTCTCCCAATAGTGAGCGACGCAATCCGGAGATATGAGGATAAGTTGGGAGGCGATGAATGTATCTGGGTGCCAAGTCAGAACACGCTACAACAGGGCATGCGATTCAGTTCAGCTTACCGTCCCTAAATCCGAGACCCGCTACATGTCCTCGACTACGCACGATCTTCGCCCCTCGGAAAAGCGATTCATCCGCAACACGGACAAACCCCTTAGGTCCAATGTCATCTGAAATGAACGAGAGCTCGCCTCGAGGAACATTGGGGTCTCCGGTTAGTTTGATGGCCTCAAGGCTCCCTTTCTGAATGATGCCATCATGGAGGAACTCAGACTCCTCGGCCGCTTCGCCAGGCCCATCTTCGCTGTCACGCTGTAAGAAAAGCAGAAATTCACACCCATGCGCGGAGTAGTCTCCAATCCATATACCCTGGTAGGGCTTTTGCCAAGTAGGCGTATAGAGATGCGGATCAAGCGTCGCGTAGGTCGACAAGGTCTCGCTTCGGCCGGCAGCAAACATTGGCATACCCAGACGAAAATGCGCCCATCTTCTAATCCGAAATGCATCTTCCGACATTAATTCCAGAAGTCCTGGATTACGCTCCCAGTCGGCGCTATGCGTTTCGGGGCTCCGGTATACACGATTTCGGCTGGGTACGATGGGGGGCGGCCATTGCTTGTATGGGTCGGGATCTAGAGGAGGTTCCTTGGGGCAAAACGACAAGGAATTAAAGACCTGCTGGGATTCCAGCGGCAAGGGCATGCGGATCTCTCCGCCCAGGTACTCCCGTCCACCATCATGGTTCCTCAGTAGTAGTATAGGACTATCCAGCCAAAGGCGCGGTTTCGGATGGAAGGTTTGAATGATCACATCGGGATTCCATTCCCAGATCTGGAACTTGTGCGAGGGTGAACGTCGTTCTGCAATAACCCGATACGCTTCGATCACCCCTCGACGGGGATCGTAACGGGCCAGGATTAGATTGCCCGTGTGCTCAGTATCTGAAAACCAGATCTTTTTCTGTGGGATGAACCAGCAAGGATGATATGCGATATAGAGGCTACGAAAGGACCCAAATGGACCCGGGTCATGAACCTTCTCTGGTAAGTAGGAGTTGACTATGTTAGCCCACAGCAGATCGTTAGCCGTGTGCTCAGCTAAGCAGCGACAGGTGGCCGACAGGCGAGCGAGGTTTTGTGCCGAAAGATAAGATAGAACAGAATGTAAAAGTTCGATCGGGAGCTGTAGCAAGGGTGATTCTTTGTTTGGGGTGGGATTGCTGCTCATTTGCATATTGAGAGAGAGTTCATCGTCGTCGACCTCTTGTACCATGGATGTGTGGTACATCTTTTCCACGGCCAGGGCACTACTACTGCTGGATTTCAAATCCATGAGGAACGGCCATGGGGGATAGCCTCTTAGATCGGAGAAACAAGAACAAGAACGTTTTGTAGGGGGAGGGGGGAAGGGCAAAGGAGGAAAGTCCAGTGTCGAGGGAAAGGGGGGTGATTGACAGGAATGAAGTACTTGGGGGGGGTAGCAATTAGTAGTATGAATGAACGATCGACATCAAATCCGGAGTTTAGCTCATTTTTGCTGGTGGTTGATTTCTTACGGGCCGGATGACATCATTGGGGAACAATACTGTATGAGGGGGAGAAAATGGAATAAATTACTGAATAGAACGAGTATTAGAATGAATATTAATACAATAAATACTCAGTACATCAGCCTAACTAAACCAATCCATGAGGCTGTTATATTGCTTAAACCTTTTCTCCCCACCATAAGTCCTATCTGTAGTAGACCGTAGACCGTAGGATTCAAGTCCAGAACCGCTCTGTGTACGGAGTAATAAATTAAAATTTAAATTATATAATTATAAAATTATAAATTAGATCATCGCCCAGGCAAGTCAACCTCAGGCAGTGTGCGGTCACCTGATGTCCGGGGTTGTTTACGTCTTCCCAATCGGGAAATGAGAAATGGATCCATCAACGCGTATGGAAGGAGTCCTTGCCTTACTTGGAACTCGCAGTAGTGGGAAACATCGATTGTTTATTGTTAATTCACATCTCCAGGGACACCAGAGCCATCAACGCAGGTAGTATTTATATTTGAATGGTGCCAACCTTCCATATATATACTCCGTGTAGTGTATATATATTATATGTTACATATACATACACATACTCTTCCATACAAGGATCATCATGAACACGAGACAAACGCGGAGAAAAAGAAGTATCAGTTCGAGCTCCAAGTCAGAGCCCCGCGCTTCTGCCTCATGCAAGAGCCCTCGTGTGTCGGGGGGAACTACCCCGGCCTCACACTGCGAAACTCCCCGCCAACCAACAAAAAGAGTTCGTTTCTCAGATCCTGGTCCGCAGCTGGAAGGTCACTGCCTTGGATGTTCTACGGGCCTCACCCCGGCGATGATTCGCACATCGTTCGAAGAACCCGATGATCCCAAAGATGGCACCGATTGCACTCCAAGCCGCCGCTTGCGACGCCGCTCAACCCCACTTCCGAGGTCTCATCGTTCCCTGGATTCTATGTCGCCTCTTAACGGGCCTAAGTCAAAGACAGTGGTGCAGTTTACGCCGCTTCGGCAAATTCTGGACTCCCGGACCCAGCGGAGAATCCGGCGACTGGGCTTGAGTGATGAGATTAACCAAATTGAACGGGAGAAGCGTGAGTCGGCGCATTATCAAAAGTCTCTGCAAGCTCTGCTGCAAGAAAGAGATACATTGAAACAAGAACTGGAGTTCGCAAAACAGAAGAGCAGCACTCCAGAGCACCATTTACCCAGGCAGGAGATCCTCGGACTATCCTCCCGATCTAAGCTAGAGCATCTGGAGCCCCGGAAAAGTCAACCGAGGCAAGAGACTTCATCATCCTTTAAAGACGCCAATGACCAATTGGATGACATTGATACCGAAGGCGACACAATCATCATTGACAGTGGGCTTGAAGGGGACACTGTTCTCATGTCTGATTCTCCAATTATGCGTGGCTTACAGCTTCCCCGGCTATCTCCAGATGGTTTCTCTCATCTGGGTATCCCCAGCTCCAACGCTGATGCGTCAGCTCAGACATCTCTATCTGATTATGACCAAGGCGCTGAGCTCCTTTCCCTGTCGCATGACTTGGAAGCTGCTAGGAAGGAGAAACGAGATTTGTTCAACGCGTGGCGCACGAGGCTTGCTTCCTTTCAGGGGTCTGCAATCGAGCCTTGCCTCCAGCGGTCTTCTCCCCCGCCAGGCTTCTTCGATCAGGTTTTGCCTACACTAACAGGGGCTCTTGCCAGCGCTTCGGATGCGATCGGTGCATTGGACGCTGTCAAACAAGAGCTTTCGGGTCTGGGGTTCCCCGGTAGCAGCGTGGATGAGATTATTTTGGAAATGCGTAGTCGCTTCCGATCAGCACGCTTACAGCTGGAACGTGCAGTCCCGGGGGAAACGCCCGGCTCAAGCTTAAATGACGGGAATACAACCCTCAACGCGCTTGTAAGGCGGGTTGAGCTGCTTGTTAAAGACTTGAGTGAAGAGCGCACTCGGCATGAAGGATCTCTTGGACGGGAGCAGGCATTGCGCGGTCAATTCGACACCCTGCTAACCCGCTATGAGACCGCATCAAAGAAAATAAGCGACCTTGAAGAGTCTATTGCATCTTCCGCAGGGGATATGCTCCACACAAGAATACGGATGCAGGAGCTTGAGCGTGAAGGAAAAGAGCAGGCCATAGGGATTGAAAGATTGAACAAAGCTCTGAACAAGTATCAGGTGGAGATCAGGAGCCTCGAGAAACTCGTGACAGAACTCGAACAAGACAAGTCCATCTCTACTAAAAGACATGAGGAGCAGATGTCACAACAAGAAAAGAGAGTGACAGAAGAAGAAGGCGCCCGCCATGTAGCCGAGTCGGCTGCTGCAGACCGACAGGCACGTATCCGGGAGTTGGAAGGGATCGTTGAGTCCAATAAAACCCGCATGAGCGATTTGACTGCCAAGATCGAAGCACTAGAAAAGGAGCTCAAGCAAACGGCTGGCAGCTCTGAAGAGCAGGCAGCCGAGCAACTCCAACGTCACCAACAAGAGGTCGGGAGGATGAACGTCCACATCGCTGAGCTGACCACATCTCTCGACACTACAAAATCGGAAGTAGACAAGCTTCGTCGGTGCAACGCTGGCTTGGAGGAACAGCTGCGCCTCGAGATGGCGGCCAGGGATGATTTGCTAGAGAAATGGGCTGCAGACCAGGCACGGTCATTTGCTTATATGAAGGAAACCGTCCAGACAGAGCGACGTAAAGCCAAAGTACGCACTGCCAATTGGGAATTGAAATCGGATGAACTACAATCGGACAGCACGAATATCGGGAGCGAGCCTATCACTCCTATTAGCGTAGCCCGATTCGTTGACGTTGAGGTCGGCAGAGGCAAGGAACGGCGGCGGCTCGACAGTGGTATTGGAATCCTGACGGAAGACGAGCTTTTTGAAAGCATAGGTATCGAACATGATGATACCTTACCTTCCGACCCTGCGGATCTCTAACTGTTACTCATTTTCTTTTATCTTTTTGTAAGCTGTTTCATTGCTCTCAATCGTTCACATACCAAGTCTACTGTGTGACGTTATTTATGCTTTAAGATTTACGTTATATGATAGATGCTCACAATAACTACTTAAACAAAGATGAATCACGATTGATGCTTGCCAATTGTAAATCTCCGTCATAAAAACCGATGATAGCGCAGGGTGAAGGGCCTCGATTATTGCAGTTGAGGTGTAACCAGCCGGTCAAGTCCCATGACTCGACATTGCAGACCAGTCAATCTCGGACGCATAAAACACGGGATTTGCTCCGAACGACAAATCCATTTTAATGCATCGCCGTTCAAGTGTTTTCGGCGAGTTGCCGGAGTGAATGGTCTCTGTTGTTTGAGAAATAAACGAACTTATTTCCATGGTGCGTAGTTAACTAATACTAAGTAGTAGCAAAGATAAACAAATCAATGCTATTTTATCGGAGCAATGACGTCGGTGAGCAAGCTAACTTTCGATTAGCCCCTCCAGATTCATTACACCATGGTCCATATATATATGCACACACAACTATAATTTCTATCCTTTAAGAAAAGAGACTACATTAATGAGTACGATTACGACTGCATTGGAGAGTCCTATATTAGATGCATGAATCCAAGTATTTTACAACTCGCTTGATATGAAAACATCGGCGTTCCCAAGGAACTATACTTACTATATAATAATATTTAACGAAGCATAGAAAGAAGAACCCACGATAGAGGCCAGCAATCATGCCAGACAACAGCACCCCGACTAGATACCGACTCAAAGTGACAGCCGGATGCAGTTACGATTCCTCCACATATCAACTCGTCCCAGTCAATGAAGACCAAACCCTACGAATCGAAAACGAGCACGCAATCACGAGTCTCTGCATCCGCATCCAAGATTATACAGGTAAATAAAGCTTTCCCAAACCTACAATACAAGAAAAGAAAATGAAACAAAAAAAAAGGAAATTATCCAAGGCACTTACTTACTTGAATAGGGTATCCGGACCATTCTCCAAAGACAAGCCCTTATTTCAACCATCCGCTTCACCAATCAGACCAATATTCCATCTCCTTCGCCATCGTTTTTAAACACCCTGTCAACGCCAACGCCCTCCTCTTCGGTAACGATTTCGACCGTCCTATTCGTGACCGCTTGCCGCCCGGCTTCAATGCCGCTCTTCGCCTCGTCAAATGGACCATTGACCCCTCCCTGGATGGCGATGCCTACGCCGATAGACCGTACCTCTACAGCCCTGCCGTCGCTTCGTGGAACCAGTTCTGTATCGGGGAAAAGATTAAGAAGCACGACGAGGTGCCCGGATTGCACGAGCGGGTCGTTGAAGAAGGCGGCGAGGGATCCGGACTGGAAGTCAGAGAGAAACTGGGGGTGCCGGCTGGTGTGAGCGAACGGAGAAAGTATTTTCAGTCCGAAGAAGCTAGAACAGGGTTCCAATTTGAGGAAGGGAGAGCTTACTGGGTGGATTTCGGGAACCCTTACTTAGGCTTTAATGGTTTGTTTGTTCCCTTCTTCTTATTCTTCTTTTTGTTTCTTCTGTAAACGGCTGAGGTGGCTGATTTTTCGGTTTGGGTCCGTGGTAGATTTCTCGCTTCACCTGCCTGGGATTACTATCAATGTTCTCCCGTATATTAATGAGGATAATCATGCCCTGCGCTATGTGTTGAAAAACCGGGAGACCGATGAGGTTTACCTGGTCGTGCTCTTTACGCTTGTTTTGCAGGGGACCGATGAGGAACCGCTACATCAGGAGGAGACGGAGAGAATGAGGAAAGAGAGTAAAGTGCAGCATGAGAAGAATGACGGCAAGTTGGGGAGGTTTGAATGGGAGCCTGCGCCGTCGGCTGATGATGTGGAGTAAGGTACTAATTATGATGTGATGCGTTGTTATAGATGTAGAGATGCATATACTTTATATATCCATGCCTAGTGGAGAGAGATGGAATACCAACGCAAATATATTTTTGTTTTATCTATGCCTCATACATATACACACGCCTTGGGTCCAGGAATACATCAAAAAAGAACGTCCATCTACAGCCTCTTCAGCACGTCGTCAAGGACCTGCTGGGTCGTGGCCGTTCCACCCATGTCAGGGGAGAGGTACTTGCCCTCGTCCAGGTTGGCATCAACGGCGGTGTAGATCTTGGCGGCAGCACCCTCCTCACCCAAGAACTCCAGCATGAGGGCTACACTACGCAGGGTGGCAATAGGGTTGGCAATGCCCTTGCCCTCAATGTCGGGCGCACTGCCGTGGCAGGGCTCACCAATGGCAAAGCCGTCACCAACGTTGGCGCTAGGGACAAGACCCAAGCTTCCGACCAAGGCAGCAGCACCGTCAGACAGAATATCACCGTAAAGGTTAGGGGCAACAATGACATCGTAGTACTCAGGCTGACGGAAGAGCTTGTACACCATGGAGTCAACGATCTGCTCCTCCACCTCCACTGAGGAGAAGCGCTCGGCGGCAAGGGCCTTGCGGGCAGTCTCACGGAAGAGGCCGTCGGTTTGTGACAGCACGTTAGACTTGTGAGTGATGGTCACCATGGGCCTCGTGTGGAGGCCCGCAGTGGGAGTCGCGTCGCGGATTTTCTGCCGACGCAGGGCGATCTCTCCTGCAATGGTGGAGATCCGGTGGGAGGCATTCTCGGAGATCCGCTTGATAGCCTCAGCAACCTTGCCGTTGGGGGTATCCTTAGTCTGCTCCTCCTTCACGTACAGGTCCTCGGTGTTCTCACGGACGATGACCAGATCGACAGGGTTCCGGGCACCGCCAGCAGTGGACTTGACTGGCCGCACGTTGGCATAGAGGTCCAGCTTCTTACGGAGAGCGACAATAGGCGACGAGTAGCCGGCGACCTTGGTGCTGGGAGAGCTACAAGGCAGGTTATTTGGTAAGATACGAGACGATCTGGTGTGAGAAGCAGCTTATTTACCTGACAGCTCCGAACAAAGCACCATCGCACTCCTTCTTCAAAGTCTCGACAGTCTTGTCGGGCAGGGCAGTACCCGTTTGCTTGAAGGTATCGTAACCAGCTTCGAGGTTAACGAAGCTGAAATTGAGGTTGAGAGAAGCTGGGAGGGATTCCAACACTTTTCTACCGGCCTATATCATGGTGGCTGTTAGAATTTCCAATCCTTTTGTCCAACAAAGAGCTCTCGAGCTGCTGTGAGGTATATACCGGAATGACCTCCCGTCCGATACCGTCACCGGGGATGAGACCTGGAAGATGGATGGCATGTCAGTTCATGTTCACACACACAGACAATGCACTACAGAGGAGAAAAGTGTCAATTGACCTATACGAAGCGTCCTAGCAGCAGCAGCCATGGTGCAAAATTTGGGAATACTGGGTTGAGAAAACGTCCGGTTCACGGAGAGCCGTGATCGGAGTAGGAAAGTCATTTGGATGCGGAGGCGGGAGGAATATTGATCCGGGGGAGCTTCTACGGAAGTAGTAAACAAGCGAAATGATTTCGGAGTTAGTTGGTTAATGTATACTTGAGTCCAGCATTGGAACTCCAATTCATGCTCAGATATTCATGGACCGGGTATGATGCTTATGCCTATTTATCGTGCCAGAAGCAGATCTCCATCGTACCTATGTGAAACAATATTCACTTAGTACTAGTCACTAATTGTATCGGAGTATATATTTGTTTGTACATCGACGCACGGAGATATAAGGCCCGAGGCATCAAAAAGTGGACTTCGGTTTTCTCCTGAAAGAACGTACAAGAAGAGCTTTGATACACAGTAATGACTCATAAAACTGTAGACCGGAATAAAAAATAATCATCACCACCGCCCTCCTTAACTAGCTAACTAGCTAATGAGTGAATTCATAACTAGCGAGTTAGTCACAATATTATTATTATTAATACTCCATCGCAAGGCATGAGCTAATCCAAGTACTAGTGCGATACAAACCGTCCATTGTTCTAGAAAGGAATTAGGCAACATAGGGTCTTAGCCCCCAGGTAACTAAATAACTAACTAACTACAGTATTACTATTATGCAATCTGGCCTTTCAGGAGAGAGGACATTGCAGGAGATGCCATCGATGGGGCACACCCGTTGCCGGGATTATCGAACGTAAAGGACCGGTAAGGGATTCCGTCAATATATTGGCCTGGAGCAATGAAGAGGAAAGGAATCCTGTGACAAGGAGTGGGTCAAGCGATGAAACTATGAGTCCACAATTAGTCGAAAGGAGTAATTTCCAGGAACATTCGTGTCGAAGGAGAATCATTAAACTGAAGCGGATCCGCTGCCCCTGAAACCGTTGCCTCAGGCTGCAGGGCCAAAGCCGAATGTCCCTCCAACGCCTCCACATCCCCGTTGCTGGGCCACGCTTCCTTTCTCTCTCCTTCTCTTTCTCTTCCCCCCCTCGCTTTCCCTCTTCTTTCTTCCTCTCCTTTTCCTTTCGTACATTTTGGTCATTTCAATCCAGCCTTCTACTCTCTCAACGTGAATTTCCATGTCGGACTCATCAGCCTCCCATTAATATCCCATTATGCTTGATTTCCACCTTGTCTCGCTAGATTGCTGATTCGCTCTCCACTCGAACGGTTGGTTCTCTGTTTATATCACGTCACCACCCGAGAAAGCGCGTCCAACCGTGTTGACAACCGCTGTCATCTTCTGCTCAGACATCAGAGCAAGAATCTCTCCCAAGTTGTTCACCATCCTAGCTTGCGCCAACAGCCCGCTACGTTTATTCCACTTCGAACCTCGTCACACGTCAACCCTTTCTGCCTCCTTGACCCCTTGACATCCTAGCTAGACACCATGCCGGAAACGGGCGCTCATCCGGGTGTGAGGAGCTTGCTGGCCAGGTTCGAAAACAACAACAACAGCAATAACCAGACCACCTCGTCCCCACCCTCCCGCGGTCGATCTCCCGTCGGTTCTGAGCACTCCGGTTCTAGGCCTTTGTCAAAAGTGCGTGCGAGCTTCATAGCTGTTGATGGAGCTACTCAATCGGGCGCCATCGCCGGATTGAGAAGCGTGAGTAGTCGCAGTGACAGCCCAGCTGCTCCCCCGTCACGGGTGAGGAGCTTCAATTCAGATGACCTGAACGCCCCCTTAAAAAGCCCCTTGTCGTCCCCAATTAGCAATGGCAATGGCTTAGACAACGAGAAAACCCCGAATGAGACCACGTCAGGCGAGATGAGAGAGACAGTGATCGCACAACTGGCTTCCCCCGAAAAGCGTGCAAGGCCTCAGGCCAAGGATGCAACGTTCCCTCAGAAGGAAAGCGACCCCACACCGACGGTTTCTACGGCGCCATCCCCGAAAAAGACGCAGACAATTACCAAGCGGCCGTCCACCATCCAGGTGGATAGAGTTCCACCCAATCAATCTGCATCCAAATCGACGTCTACAACCCTGAAGTCTGTTGCACATCCGCGGACTCCAACATCTCCTGCCAAACCAGACCATGACAAGGCCTCCAAGCCGGCGCGCTCCCCCAGACCTCCTGTTGCTAGAGACTCTACAAAAGCTCCAATCACTAAGCCAAGCCGCTCATCTTTGAACACGGCAGCCAAAACTGCTACGCGGCCTGTTCGCTCCTCAATGCCGGCAACCAAGTCGACCGCGACGAGCGTAGCCCGCACTAGCAGGCCGGAATCAAAGCCGCCAACCAAGCCGGCTCGTCTGCCAGCTTCAGCGACGACATCAACGCTGTCATCGACCTCTAGAGGAGGGGTTACTGGATCAACCACCTCTAGCCTGTCCCGAAAGCCGTCAAGCTTGAAGAGTGCGACGAGTGGAACTCACCGCGCGACTACTACTAGCGTTCGCAAACAGATATCTCAGCCTTCTCTCCAACGTCAACCAGCACATGAGCGCCCGCATTCCCGAGTGAGCAACACTAGCTCCAAGGCAGTTGATGAGGGATTTCTAGCCAGAATGATGCGCCCCACGGCTAGTTCTGCTAACAAAGCTCATGAGAAGGTTGACGTAAAGAGTCCACCTCGGCCTTCCCGGGTGGCCCGGGCTCCGGTTAGACCAGTTTCGAAGATGGAGGCCCCTAAGATGCGCCCAACGAAGGAGACTAGTGTGTCTAAAAAGCCACAGGGGAAGCCGCAGCCAGTGTCTACTGAGAAAGAAGAACCACAAGCTAAGGCAGTTGATCCCAAGGAGGATACTGCACATGTGACTGCACATGTGAATGTTACCGAGGCTCTCTCGAAGGTTGCGGACGAGCCTGTTCAGGCGGTTATTGGCTCATCAGTCAATGTAATTGAGCAGGAACTCCCGGCTGAGAAGCAGTCGGAGGATTTGCCCGTCGACCCCTCAGTGTCTTCCGAGAACTCGCCAGTTGTACCATCTGCTGAGCTTGAACAACCTATCCAAGCCGCTGAGGTCCCAGAAGAAGAGACTTCTTCCGCTCCATCCGCCCAAGAGCCTACCATCTCTGCCGATGAGACGAAGGATGTTCAGAGAATTGACCCCTCTGAGCCTTCTAACATCGAGGAGACCAAAGAGCAGACCGGTGTTGAGTCCCCAGCTGACATTGCTGAAGAGGAGCCAGCTGAGAACGTTGCCTTGACGGAGGTCAAGGTAGACGACGTTGATGTCGACGTCGGCAAACTTTCTCTCAACTGAGGAGCGAGCACAGCCAAGACAATCATGATGTTGCATGAATGTCTATATTTACATCCATACTTCGTTTCTTGTGACTTATATTTTCTTCATACCCGTCTTATTCGTGATGCGACCAGATACATGTTATCGTCTACGCGGACCTTTTTTTTTAACCCTTTTTTGATTTACTTGTGTTGTCTGTTTGGTTTGGAAAGCATCTCATTCACAATATGAGCAGGGCCGACGATATATGCATGTCGGAGCATTTTCTGGTGGAGTTCTAGATTCCAGTTGCTTTTAGCGTTAGGGGCTACATATTTTCCCACTTGCATATGTACTTGGGGGAGTCTAATCGGGGTCTTGCTTCATTTCTGCCGTTTACACTTTTATTCATCTATCTACCCTTTATACCTTTCTACTTGTCTTCCATTCTCCTGTTATCATATTTGCCCTGAATCGTCTAGCTCTTTAATCCTTTATTTGTATTATTTGTTTGAACTTCGACAGTGCAAGTTTACTCCGCAGTTTACATCACTGTCGGAGACGCGGGCTTTTATTTCCTCTTCTTTTCTCTTCTTTTTCTCCCCTTTTTTGGGCTCTGCTCCACATTTACTGTCTTGGGTACTACGGGAACAAGCCTCCATTTTCTTTTACTAGCTTTGAATCCGAAATGAAGGACTCTGCACAAATTTCAAGAATTTACTCAAGACAAAAAGTCTAATATCATATCCCAATCGTACCAACGCCACGTGAAATTTCCTCAAGTCGATACTAATGGCCGGTTTATGTACAGGGGCTACGGCAGCGAAACAACACTTCAGGGCGACGGAGCCCAGAACAATTTAATCTGAGCTCCATTGATCAGATTTTTTTCTCCAGCTTCTTTAAGAACCTATTGACACTGCTCTCCATTCGATGAGCTCTTTCTTCCAAGTTCCGGGGCCGGCCAGCGTTTTGTGTTGACTTGTGAGCTATCTTCTGGGAGTGCGAATTGGCTTCTGCCTCAGTGGGCCGGTACAGCTGCCTGTGGATGTCGTAGTCGTTTCCCACTGGTTGCTGCACGGCCACCTTATCATACGAGTAGTTTGAATAGCCGCCGAGTGGGGGTGGCGGTGGAGATGCCGGCTGGATTTGAGGCTGACTGCCATATAGATTCTGGGTCTGGCCGTAGAGATGAGCATTGGGATCCTTAGGAGGCGGAGCGAATGACATGGCCACTGGCTGGTGTTGGTTGGATTGGTGACTTCCGCCTCCGGAAAGGAATGATGGCGTATAGGACGGGATGCTGGACGGACTCTGGATAGATGATCGAGATGAGAAGGACCCGGAGTGTGTTAGGCCGGCACTCGGCGGCGGTGATGCATAGCTTCCAGGCATAGTGTATGGGAGCCCTTGACTGGTTGGGGGGGATGCAAAGCCTCCTCCGCCGGTGATCTGGGACGGTGGTGTGAACGGCGGTCCGTTGTCTGCTGCGGCCGCTGCAAGTCCGGTTCCACCTCCGCCGTCAATCGGAGGGGGGGTCTTTTCCCGATGTTGAATTGGTTCAGGCGCGGCTGGTGCCGCGGGATTATATGGCAGAGGTATATATTGGGCTGGGTCATTTCGCTCATCTGTAGTAGACAGAGTGCCATTGGCTGTCTTCTGTGTTGTGCCAGGTGGTGGACCATTAAGCGGAGGTGGAGGTGGAAGATTGCTTTGTATTGTGAATGTTTGCGTAGAGGGAGGGGAGCTGAGAGTAGGTTCAGATTGAGAGTTACGAGTCTGCCCATTCTGGTACGCTGGATCTGTGATAGCCACATTTTCTAATTGCTGCACAACTGTACTGACTGAAGCCTGAGGAGGCGGATATGGATGCCTGTCTGTCTCGATCTGCGAGGGAGACAAATAGTTTTCCATTAGATTGAGAAAATTATCTGCGTCATCTGAATTCCAGAAATAGATATCGAGCGTATGCAAGCGTAGCTCTTTGTCCTCGTTCCGCAGGTCAGCGCTGGGTAATAACCAATCATGAGAATCGGCATTCGGTGGTGGAGGGAACGTTTGCGCGCCCTGTGATGGCGGATGGCCATCCACGGTTAATGTGCATAGTGTTGGAAACTGGGTAGAATGACGCAGATAGATCTGATCCAGAGCTGAACATCAGTCAGCGAGGAAAGTTCATTCTCAGCGGAGGGTGGATGGGAAAGCACCGACCGCCATTGAACGCATCTTGATCACAAGTCCCCGGATTATTTGCTACTTCAATCCTCGTCTTATGCTGGGCCGTATTGTAATAAAGATATAGATAGGAGCCCTTATCAAACCGATGATGAAGAGGCTTGGGAGTTGGAGGTGTGAAATAATAGTGAATATCGGCAAAGCTAAGAGCGCATCAGACTAGATTATCGCATTTGAAAGAGAGAGAGAGAGATTGATTCTGCGCGTGAAAGTGTAAGACTTACACTGTCAGCGCACGCTCTTCACCCGGCAATGGGGGCATGATGGCTTATTAGTCCGTATAGGTACTAGTATTGTGACAGTATAGATAGTACGAAGTATACAATAGTAGTAAACAGCAGTTGCGATGGGGGGTTATAGTTGAAGGGGGAGGTGAGTGTAAGTAAGGGAATACGCGATAAAGAACTTGGGATCAACATTTATATATGACACAATTTAATGAGGGGAAGCAATTGATGTGACGCTGCAGTGTCCAGAAGGCCGGCGGCTAGAGGGCGCTTCGAGATGCATCCTTGCGCTGTGATTAGTTGATGCTCTCCTGGGCGGGCGGCCTATAGGACGCGACTCAGGCACACCCCGTCGGAGCCGTCATATCATTTCTCCGAAAATTTCATTTGAGCTTCCGCATCAGCGCAACTTCGCGGCTCATCGCCCATCGTTTATTCCGGGGAAACTAATTTCTCTTGCTGTCATTGTCTCCGGGTCGTTCTTCCCCAGAGGTTCAGTCTTCGGTAGGTGTCTTTGTTCTCCCCCGCTATCTCATCATGGTCAAGGAGTGCTCATACCTTCTCTTCCCCGGTCACCAGTGATTTATATCGGCTATCCCGCAGAACGCTCGAAGGTCCCTTCAATTGGGCCTATTTCGGCAACCTACCGTCCAAAATGTCTCTTGTCAATCTCGCCCATGTTTGCTCCCATCTAAACAACGCCACCAAGGCCCGCCTGGGTCTCACATCTATCCCGAACACACAGCTACATCTGAAATTGTGCCTTGCTCTCCAGAACTCTGGCTACATCTCCTCTGTCGTCCGCGGAGGCCCGACCCCTCCCCCTCAACATACTCTCCTGGGCGTTCCCTCGGTAAATGATGAAGTTGAAGGTGTGCAATCATTGACCCAAAGCAATGTCGCCTCAAGACGTCTTTGGCTCGGACTCAAGTACTGGCAAAGCGACCCTGTCCTCGGCAAGCTGAGCATGGTCAGCAAGCCCAAGAGAAGGGTCACAATTGACGTTGCAGGCCTCCGACAAGTAATTCGCGGAGAAAAGAGTGGATATGTGGAAGGCTTGCGGTCCCCCGGCGAAAGTTTATACCTATCGACAGACCGCGGTATTATGGAAGCGCGAGAATGTGTCGAGAAGCAGGTGGGAGGCTTAGTCCTTTGCCGGGTGCTCTAAATAATTGAAATGGATGTGGAAAGGCAAAACAAGATAGAGCGTTTCTTTCATATGTGTTGGATGCTGTGGGTTTTGCATTTGAACCGGAGTTTAGTCAGTCGCAATGCCTCCGCCCCATGATTTGTATCTTCTTCTTTTTGTGTTTGCGACAGCTGGGATGGATACCTTGTACAGTAACATAGGATCGACTTCATGTATTACTTAGTTTCCTTCATTGGTGCTTCTGTCCAGAACCTGGTCGGTTTTTTTTTTTTTTGGACCGCTTGTGACTGTGACTACTATATACTAGCGTTGTGTACGTGGGTTAAAGCTGGATGGGACTGATTAGATCCGGTAGGAAGAAGAATAAGTCATGTCGGGAAGAAACTAGAGCTTCCGAGATTAGGCTGGTGGCTCTAAGGGTTCTCATGTCTGGTACTATCTATCTAGGGGAAGTTCGAGGTCAAGTCTACTCCATTAAGTATTATACATTATTACCAGTCGAAGGAAGAGTGGAAAAAGAACCACTTCTGCCACCATTCATCTGATCCATAAAATCCCAAGTTTCCAATTGTTGCTGTTTTACAAACAGCTTCATGACGAACATGTTTAAATATTTTTTTCTCCTCCCATGAATTTTTAAGTCCCAAGCTGTAGCATAAAGAGACTTACGCGATGAAAAAATCCTGATATCAGATGGAGCAGGTTTTGCTAGCTCTTGCTAAGAAAGAAGCATCTCGCAATGTGCCATCGCCATTCTATATCTCAAACCAACTGGACTGGTCCCATACTGTACCAGATGGTAATCGTGGTACTGAGTGTATCAGGGTCGATGTTACTACCCAGGACTCAGCAAGGCATTGAACCACGCCGAGCCAGATGTTATTATCCATGCAGCGAGCGCTGTGGAGCATTTGGAAGAAAGCTCGAAGAGCCTGCCTGGAAAACTAATCTTGGAGGAACAGAACATGTCTTGCGGGTTACTAAACAAATTGAAATGAAGGGCTTTTATTTACACAAACAGTTCTTGCTGTGGAGTGTACCAATCAAGTGAGTATCTCGTATCATAACTTTGATGGATAATGTCTTATACCTTCCTACTCATGTTCCTCACTTACTCACTTACCGGGCATCTGGGGTTGATGCCCGGTTTAATATATGTGACGTGACATATACCACCAATATTGCTCCATGCCCACCCTCTGGCTGCTGAAAGTTTGATGTCTTCAATGGCAGCAACCGGCGAAGTTTTCTTCAGCTAAAACAATGAGACCCACCACTTTTTCGCGACTCTTGCCTTGCCATGCTATATGGGCTCATTTTTGGCCATATATCCGCCCAGTTGAGATGCACATCCCCCGCGGCACTGGCTGATCCCTGAATCCTTGACATGTGTGTTTAGGGCAGCCACTACCTTCGACCGCGGCAGTGTCGGGGACGCACGCCCTGTTCGTCATACCAGCGACGAGGAAGCAAAAGCTGATACTAGGGTGCGGACCCCAAGTCGAGATCGAAATGGATATTCGGCTCAGTTGCGAGGTAAGGAAACAGTCATGTCTATCCATAGACGCTTATTTACTCGGATATCTATGACTATGCTCGGCTTGTGGCGAGCGAATCACTGATGCAGCAGGCATGTAAGAAGGGTGGATGATCTTCATGTGCGTCTCAGCCAAGAGCTACTGCATTAACAGTGTAACCCTCCCATCAATGAAGAGGCGAGTACGTGTTGCTCTGACGTGACAGAAAACATTTTAGATATAGTATTCCACAAATAAACTGCCAAGTTCAAATCTTCTGGACAATCCGTTGGGCTGCAAACGATTGTCTACACACGCGGCATCTCCCGGTATGCACTGGATACGACTAACCTATGAAATTCCATTTATTCCGTTTCCTGCTCTAAGCTCGCCTCATCCTTGCTTGTCTCTCTAAATGACCCGTTTGTCCTCACAGCAGCCAACAGGAATAATAGAACGGTCGAACCTCGAGAAGACGCCGTCTTGAATAGAACCGGATAAACTTTTGCACCCCTTCGTATCTACTAGTATTAGTTGGCAGAGAGCCGGATCATGAATCCAATAATCGAATTGTTCTCGGCCTTTTCTGTTAGCCACATTGGATCACCCCGCAATCCACCGGTACAATGACGAGGACTGGCCGGCAGCTTGGGCAACGAAGCCCGCAGCCAAGTGTATGCCCAACTTGTGTCAAGAACCATCAGGATCCCAATGAGGATGGCAAAAGATTCGTGTGCTCCACCGTGGAATCCCAATTTCGGGCCGCCATCTGTTGGAACCTGGCGCTTCTATGATCCACCAATGTTGCCCACTGCAAGTACCACCATAATGGTAGGCACTATGGGCCGTCGGGCTTATGTGGTCCCATCGATTTAGTACTCCCGTCGAGTCGACGGATCCGTTAGTGATCAGCACAAGCTACAGGAGATGAAGGAGTCGACATGCACCGGTACATCAGGGCTGCGGCAGTTGTTTCAATGGTGAAAGCAACGGCCAATCCGGGGTAACAGAGAGAATCGTTAAGAAGGCGGAATTGGAAGAAGGATGGATTCTGTACGGAGTAACATCTGTTGAGTTGGGGTTGGAGGACTCAGGCAGGCGCCCTTAACCCGAACGGGACCAACGGGAGAGCTTGCTTGTGGTCGTCGTCGTCGTCTTCTTGTTCGCCTTTTCTTTTCTTTTCTTTTCTTTTTTTTTTACCCTCTCTCTCTCCAAAGGAGTATTTGAACTTGACACCCAACTACCAAGACTCCTCATCTTTCTCGCAGCCATACTCCACCCGGGATCTGTGGGGGGCCATAACCCACTCGGTGCTTGGAAAGAAACTCTAACTGTGAGCTTCCTGCGATATCATTGCTGAATGATCTCCGATGGAGCCAAGCCCTGAGACAACCTGTCACTCTGCCTAGTGGATGCATGCGCCCTGCGCAATCCTGATATTGCTGCCCAAAACTCAGCGTAGGCGGGTATCGGTCATCGTCTCCCCTCTTCCATTTCGAAGTCCTATGATCCCTATGTCCTTTCGAGGTAGGATCAGCACCCGAATGCTGACCGGAATCCGCTCCTGATGGTTGCTTCCCAGGTCTTCCGGGCTAATCTCACGAGAGGTGCACCCTAAAGGGTAGTGCAGAGAAACATCTGATTGAAGGTGAGACAAAAGACGGGCAAGGGAGCTGGGTCAGGCACCTGTCTGATCCATACCTCGCGCTTTCTGTGATGACTGTTATTTCTCCTCATCCAGTCGTTGTTTACGCCCCTTTTATGATCTCTCTTTGTAAACCTTGTCGGATGGGGCCTGGTCTCGAGTGGATTTGATTGGCGATCTGACCCTGCTGTATATTGGTCTTCTCCGCAAGTTTTGTTCTAGACAGGAACGGTGTCCCCTTTGCGAGTGTCCCTTGACCGTTGCAGCGTGGAATTCTTCATACCCTGCCTATCTTTATCTGAGATATCGTGGAACGGAAGAAGTAAAAGCTCGCCTCGGTCCACCCCGATTGGGCTCTTACCCTGACCCTTTGCTTACCTCGATGTTTATATTAAAGCAGAGCTCCCTAGCTGTGCAGTGAGGCATTGTTCGAAAACAATTTTTGGTTTCTCAGCCTCAAGGATATCCGACTAACCTTTTTTTGTGGCCTCTTTCTCAATTTCCCTGCTTGAATACAGCCTCATGCGCCGGTGCTACCAGCCTAAGTAACAGCAATGTCTTCATCCTTCAGTTATTTTTCGGGGACGTCAGGCAGTGGATCCTGCACACAGTCGATTAGCAGTGAATCCGATTCCTGGTCCCGTCACAGGTCAGCGCTAACTGGCAAATCCCCTTGTCTCTGACTTGATTCCCCGCGGTCGAAGGCGATTGAAAGAAGCTCACGGTTTCCAGCAACATCATGCACCAACAACCACCAATGTACGGGACTGCTAGCGAGTCTCCGTTGGTTTATCATCCCCACTCAAGGTATCTATCTAATCATGCTGTGTCGCTTCACTTCCCATTGGGAAGAGATGGTATCGTGCTGAGGGAAACTTATCTAGCGCCAAACGATTTTCTCCCCCACATCGTGATTGTGGTCCTCTAGACACTCAGTCCGCTACCACCAGGCCGCCGAAGCAAATATCGCCGGAATTTGAGTTTCCCATGCCATACAGCGGTCTTCCGGTGACATCACACGCACCTGTTGGGATAACGGTCTCGCCCGTGGGGCCTTTGCCGCGTCCAATTCTTTCACGAGAGTGGGAACACCCCGCTCACCTGCCTCCGGAATCGCTTAGGCGCGATTACAACTTTGCTAAGCCAGCAGAGAACCCGGAATACCTGATTGAAAGGTCTAACCGACGTAATTCTGAAAAGGTCAAAGGCACTGTCCGTTACCACTCCCAGAGACGGCCGTCCAACCGGGACGAATTTGATGGCCCTCATCAGTTGCTAGATGTCCCCTCTCCGCGTATTATAGCCGCTCAAGGAAGGGATCTTCCTCATCTTCCTACTAATCTTGATGTTTCAGAGCAAGATCGAATTTTGAGCGCCGTGAATGACCGGCTGTCGCAATGTGCGTTTGACTTTGTTGCAAAGTATCAATTTCCGATTCCTCTGGAAGCGGACAAGAGACAGGTGAGGGTTCCCTCAGACCGTGAATGGACTGAGTGGGTGTATCTCCTTAAAAGACTGGCCACGAAGCGCCGCATTCCCGCCCGGGTCTTGTATAATGGCCAGATCAAGCAATTAGTCACGGTGCTGGAAAACTCCCTGGAAATGAGGCATGCTGCCAAGCATCAGTCCAGACCCATCAAGGATGATCGAAATGTTCTCCAGCTAATTTCAGCTGGCACCCAGGTGACAAAGATTCTTAAAGATGCCAGTGCCATGGAGTACTTAGATCGTCTCTATCTTGACACGGAGAAGCGCATTCAGGATCGACGTACTCGCCGGGTAAAGTTCGCCAATCCATGAATAAAGCCCTGGCGCTCTTTCAATTCTGAATGTGATATCTCTCCACACAATGGCCACTTTCCTTTTTTATGCCACGACCTAGATCCTTTTGGAAACCACCGCGTCCCATGGCCTATGATGTATTTCCATTGCTCCTTGATAGGCTTTTCCCAGGGATGGCTCCTTCCGGAAGCCAACGTTTTGGCCTTGGATCACCCGGACATCTGATTCACTCCACTGGGTCGGAATATAATCCTTTCTCGGACTCTGATGATTTATGAATAACACAGCATCCTCCACTTGGCCTATGGACTCCTAAAGTCATCCGGATAATTTCCCCTTTGATGAGACCCATGGATAACGGGATATCCCGAGGCCCAATGTCAAGCCGTTTTCGGCCGTTCATTAAAGCGTACATTGCACTAGTCGCTATGCTCCAAGTCCAACTCAGACAGTGATAACGATGTTGTTATTGTTGTTATTGTTGTTCTCCTGTTATGCCCCCCTTTCCCGCGATGCTGGATAGGCCTTTGTTTGGTTCTGTCTTTTTCGAGTATGTTGGTCTACTTTCTATGTCTATTGTATAATCAAGCCGGGAGGGTAGCCGTAGGCATTGCTGTTGCCTACTCTTATGTTCAACACCCGAACTGATTTAATGATGCTGGACTTGATGTATTTATGGTGTGGCTTCCTGTCGTGTTATTCCTCTTTCCGACCTTCGTGATGGACGACGATGGCTTCAGTGATCGCCCTCCCGAAATGCCGTTTGATTATACGTTACTGGATGATTGAATGCCTGTTATGTCATCTCCTTGTCTTGTTCATAGACTCCTGGCTGCAATGGTCTGGTTGTTTCAATCCGATGTGCTATTCCCATGGTGGCCTAACCGCAGACGTACCCCAATTGCTCCAAAGGATAGCAGTGACAATATACTATCCTACAAGTCAAATGGCTGTGGAATGTATCTTCTTGAGTTCTCTTGTGATCACTGGCCCAAGGGAGAACCCGTGGTTATGACACATTCCTTGGTCAATTCTGCTAATAAAGCGCCTGACTGGACTCCATGCATACACAGTGAATGACAAGAGTGAGAGAGAAAAGATCAACTATGCTGATAAAAATTGTTTTTAAAATAATAATAAAAAAAACAATCACAAAGGTGGCTGGCCTGGGACACGCGAAGAGTGTGTTGGTAATCTCATCGTTATACTTACAGCTCACTTATACTCTTAACTCTTAGTCTTCGTAGGGGTCTAGGAAACCACACTATCTTCTTCTTTTTCCTCCTCTTCTTCTAGTACTAGTACTACTACTACTGTACCAATATGATCATTGATCATGCAAACCCATGTTTTTCTCGAATCAGGTATAAGAAGGCGAGAGACTTATCAACTTATTGGGACAAGCGTTGAATTTATACTCTAGCATCTATCATCTGCGTAATATATTGGGGGGAAACAAAGAAAAAAAAAGAAAGCATCTCAACTATATCCAGGGTTCATCTCTATACATAAGACAGACGCCAAGTCATGATGGAAAGGCGGACAAAAAAATGTAACGTATTTACTTAACAAAAACATACCCCTAGATAGAAGAACTCTAGACATCCACATCAGGCGTCTCAAGGTGAGATCTTCGTCCAAAGATGACTAATAAATCGGACTGTAGACTGTAGGGTAGATCGCGGCGAAAGCGGGCCTGATGTTTTCCAAACCAAAATTCCAGCCACAGCAATGCTTGAGATCACGGCAGATGCGAAGCCATAGCCGAGTATCCTGCCTTGTCTGCGTACCGCCTTGACGACGTCCGAGTATCGCTGTGTGCTGAAGCTAACGCGAGCATACTGAGTCTTCCAACCCAGGCTAGGCATGTAGTGGTCGAGTGCTTCTTCAATGGACTTGCGGATCTTGTATAGTGGGGTCTTCACTCCCCAGCGCATCTCAAGATAATTTTCTTTCGATAGGTCATTGATGGCGTGCACATCTGCCGTTCGTTGGTCGGTGTATGCCTCAAACGCTGCTCGACGCGATTCACAGCGAGTCGCGAGACTTGCAGTCGCATCAAAGGCATTGTGCTTATCCAAGAAGTCGAACAGCACCCGGATATCTTCCAGGCCGGCGTTAAGGCCTTGTCCATAGAAGGGGAGGATGGCGTGAGCGGCATCTCCGACAATGACAACATTGGACTCATAGTGGTGAGGCTTGCTTTTGATGCTGATCAAGGGCAGATGGGGGTTTTCTTTAAATTGCTCTTGCAGAGCTTCAGGAGTGATCAGATCCGGGGAGACACCGGGGAAATTAACATCGAAAGATTCGAACAGTTTTTGCGGGGAGCTCTCCAGTTGCGCATAGTGAGCGGACGGAGCAAACAGAGTACAGGTAAATGACTTGTCAGGCGACGGAAGTGCGATGAACATGAACTCCTTTCCGGGCCAGATGTGCAGGTGGTTTGGCGAGATGCGGAAGTCACCACTATCTGACGGTGGGACCCGGAACTCGCACCACAGAGTGTCGATGTACTCCTGTTGGTAGTCTACTCGAGAATACTTCATCATATGATATCTCGAGGCAGAATGGGCGCCGTCTGCGCCGATCATGTAGTCAAAGCTTACTTCGATCTCGGGGACGCGGTTGGAGGAGCCAGGGAGGGGAGTATCCCCCGGGGCTCGACGTTCAAACCATGCTCGGTTTGATTGGAAATCAGCTCCCGTTAGTTTATGATTGAAAAACAGTTTGACGTTCGGCGTCCGCTCCAGCTCATCAAGGAAGGCATTGTTCAATGTGCCCCTATCCACCGAGTTGATGGCCTATGGCCTGTTAGACACTGCTCTTCACGAGGTCCTCAAGCATCAGTTATGTTAAGTGGTACTAACTTGACCATGGACGTCGTATGCCTGCGCAGCTTCCCAGAGCTTTCCATCATCTCTCCCGTGAATCATACGACCATGCATCGGAATTGATTCGTTGAGAATCTTCTCGACCATGCCATCTCGATTTGAGCCCTTCAGGGACGAGATTCCTCGTTCGGACAGAGCAAGATTGATGGACTTGGTGAAATTCAATGGGACTGTAGTAGGATCGCGAAGGTCTGCAAGTTACTCCACAGCGTGAGCAAAAGGATCCCCAATCAGCATTATTGATGATGCTGTATGTGATATGTATCGCATATCAGAGGAGAATGATGTCATTCCAGCGAGAAGGAAACCAAACTCCGAGTCGGGAAGCTCATGACCTCACGGATATAGGAGATATCGCACGATACAGCATCCTGAATGTAGGCTCACCTCCGCGCAATTCATACACCTCAACATCGTCGCCTCTTGCGGCAGCATATAGGGCTGCGAGAGATCCGACTGGTCCGGCACCTACGATGACTACCTTTTGCTTCCTCGGAGATTCCTGTGCCATGACGACCGTGAAACAGAAGAAGGCCTATTAAGTATAGTGTGTATTCTCTCCTCTGCTATCAATCACTCTGGCCCAATGGCCTGACTGATAGAACTTTACCTCACGTGTGAATCACGTGAAGAGCGTTCTTTCTCCCCAATTACAGTCAGCGGAGGTTACGCCATCGTTTGGACGCCAGAATTTGGTCTCGTGCGCATATCACGTGGCATTCAGCCGCGCGCCTAGAAAGAACGAGATACGCCTCTCGTATGGGAGATGAACTAAGCCGGGTACGGTTAGCAAGCTTACTTACTGTGTTAGGAATAGTCGCTCGTGGGCCGAGACTCGACGGGTGTATCCGCGGGGAATTTTCCCAATTTTTCCTAACTCTAGCAACATTTGATCCGCAGACGATACCCCAATTTGACTTTGTTTTGCATTGGTTGCGCCACGCTCCCTTGGATTTACTTTTCTATCGATCCCTTACAACATGGCAGCGGAAGCCGCTACTCGGAAATGTATGGGGGTGGATTGCGACAAGGTCGCGGGGACTCTGCAGTGTCCAACATGCCTGAAACAGGGCACCGATAGCTTCTTTTGTTCACAAGACTGTTTTAAGCGGAGTTGGGTAGGTTACCTAGCGTGACCTGTAGGGTCCACGTACTTGACTTTCCCTTCCATTCAGCATGGATACTAATGCGGTCGTAGAGCGAGCACAAGGCCATTCATAAAGCAAAGAGTAATATCCTCACCAATCTATTCCCGCCAAAAGTAGTTTCTGAACCAGATCCAGCTACCGGCCTATTCAACCCGTACCCAGCCTACCCTTTCACCGGCTCCTTGCGGCCAGTCTACCCGCTCTCATCCCGGAGAATCGTGCCCAGGTCTATCCGTCTCCCCGATTATGCCAAGGATGGCATTCCTCGATCAGAGCAGAAGTTCATCGGCCGGCACAACATCACGATCCTGAACAAGGAAGAGCAAGAGGGTATGAGGAAAGTTTGTCGCCTGGCCCGTGAGGTATTGGATATTGCCGCACGGGAAGTGAAGCCTGGTGTCACGACCGATTACATTGATGAGGTGGTTCATAAAGCCTGTATTGAGCGTGACGTAAGTGGCCGTCTTGACCTGAGAGGTTATTGTAAGCTTATCCGTGTTGTTTGATGCTGAATGATGTCCAGTCCTACCCATCGCCGCTGAACTATATGCACTTCCCCAAATCCGTCTGCACATCGATCAATGAGACCATCTGCCACGGCATCCCCGATCAGCGCCCACTTGAAGACGGCGACATTATCAACATTGACGTTACACTGTATCATAATGGCTTCCATGGTGATCTTAACGAAACTTACTATGTGGGAGACAAAGCTCGGTCAAACCCGGATGCTGTCCGAGTCGTGGAGACGTCTCGGGAGTGTTTGGACATGTCTATTGATCTGGTGAAGCCCGGTATGCTTTTCAGAGACCCAGGAAATGTCATTGAAAAGCATGCGAAGAGCCGCAACTGTAGTGTGGTCAAGAGCTACTGTGGCCATGGCATCAACCAACTGTTCCACTGCGCTCCTAATGTTCCCCACTACGCGAAGAACAAGGCTGTGGGAACCGCAAAGCCTGGAATGTGCTTTACAATTGAGCCCATGATCAACATTGGTACCTACAGGGACCGTACCTGGCCCGATGACTGGACCAGCACCACTGCCGATGGATCTCTGTCGGCTCAATTTGAACACACTCTTCTGGTGACGGAAGATGGCGTTGAGGTATTGACCGCTCGTCTGCCAGACTCTCCTGGCGGACCTATCCCGATGCCAGCAGTTGAAGTGTCCCAATGAGCTACAAGATGTGGCATGAACAGACGATGTTCGAAAAAAAAAAAGAAGAAAAGTAGAGAAAGCGAATACCACAATTTATATTACCTGCTCCACAAGTAGACCTCCGGCAGAGTATACATCCACGTTCACGTGACTATGCTCCCGCTGCGGAAGAACTTGGCATTAAACTTTATCGGCTGTAGTTCTTTCTGTTGGTTCCATCCAGGGCCGAGTGCCGAATGATCCAATGAGAATGCATTGTTCGGGATCTTATTTGTAAGCCAGGTGGGGGTTACTTATCATCACGTGACCGGTGATTGCGCGAGGGAGTGGTAGTATAGAAGTTGCGGTGGAGCTGTCGCTTTTGTCTTCGTATCTATCTCGATTGACACTATCTAGTCCTTCAGTTGTAGGGTTGGTGAAGTGAGCACCATGGCTCCAGAAAGAATACCTACGGAAACATCCCCGTTGTTAGCACCACAAGTTAACAGCAATGTGGTTCGCCCCTCAAACGGTGCCATTCCTGGTTTGCGCGACTCCGAATCGGCAGGAGGGCAGAAAGGAGATTCACAGGAAGTGCCAGACAAGGATGTGATAGCGTCATATCCAAGGCTGAGCTATATATTTCCCGCGATTTCGATCGGTGTATGGCTTCATTCCTCCTCCCCATAAATATGTATATGTCAGTTAAATTATTCCAGGTCTTTCTATCTGCAGCCGACCAGACGATTATCATGGCCAGTTATGGACAGATTGGTAGCGATCTTCATGCGCTCAATTTGACAAGTTGGATTGCAACTTCGTACTTTCTAACTTTAACGTCATTCCAGCCGCTGTACGGAAAACTAAGCGATATTTTCGGCCGCAAAGCATGCCTCTTGTGGGCGTATGCTATCTTTGGCACTGGCTGCTTGTGTTGTGGTCTAGCTCAGAATATCCACCAATTGATTGCTGCTCGTGTAAGTTTCTGGAGATCTTACATAACTAGGAGTATGGGGTAGCTTATGGGAATATAGGTTTTCCAAGGCATTGGGGGAGGCGGTATGACCACCGTTGTCAGCATTCTACTAAGTGATATCGTTCCGCTCCGAGATCGAGGTGTCTGGCAAGGTATAATAAATATTATATACGCTACTGGATCTGGCATTGGAGCACCCTTTGGTAAGGGCATGTGCTATGATTGGTCGATAACCACTAACGTTATTCCTCGCGCAGGCGGTATATTAGCAGATTACATTGGCTGGCGCTGGTATGACTTGTCGCTCAAAGTAAAAGCATTGTTTGTTTCTGACTCATCTCATAGGGCTTTCATTGCTCAGGCTCCCATATGTGTTCTCGCTTTCATAGCGGTTTCTGTCATACTGAAATTGCCACCGCAGGAACATAGCCATTGGAAGGACAAGCTTCGTCGGATTGACTTTCCAGGCGCAATTATTCTTGTCGGGGCGGTCCTTGGTTTTCTCATTGGTCTTGACCGCGGTAGCAATGTGTCCTGGTCCATTCCAATAACCATTATCTCGCTGAGTGTATCGGCTACCTTGTTTGTGCTCTTCGTTGTGGTTGAGGTATTCTATGCGGCGGAACCCTTTGCTCCCGGTCACATTATCTTTGACAGAACATTCTTTTCTAGTTATGGCTGTAACTTTTTCAGCTTTGGGGGCTGGTTGGCAGCCCTGTTCTACATCCCACTCTATTTCCAAGCCGTCGATGGTGTGTCTGCTACTGTCGCTGGGCTACGTCTTCTACCCAGTATTCTAGCCGGTGTTTCCGGGTCGCTTTTTGCCGGATTCGTCATGAAATGGACCGGGAAATTTTACTGGCTGACAGTAGCAGCATATTCACTCCTCACACTAGGAGTTACAATGATCTTCCTTTTCTCTGGCGGTGCTACAGAAAGCCTGGTGCCGATGATCACAGGAATGGTGCTTTCGGGTTTTGGAAATGGGATCGGTGTCACGTCGACGTTGATATGCCTTAGTAAGTAAATGAGACTGATTTGCGACAAAACGGAGTTGTTGTTCTGACCTCGCTTGCAGTCTCCAATTCGACCCCTGAAGACCAGGCAGTAGTGACAGCATGTTCTTATCTCTTCCGGTCCCTAGGCTCCGTGATTGGCCTATCTCTATCGTCAACAGTGGTGCAACAAATTCTTCGGGGCCGGTTGAGGTTTGCATTGCGTGACAGCGAGGACGTTGACCGCATCGTCGATGGTGTGCGTCAAAGTCTCGACTTTATTAAGACGCTGGATCCGAGCGCTGCAAAGATTGTTCGAGGCTGTTATGGATGGGCTATGAACAAAGGTTTTGCATTCATGATTGCCGTGGTGTTTTTTGCTCTTGTCAGTAGCTTCTTTATGCGCGAAAAGAAGTTGAGTCGGTGACCTGGGTTTGCCAAGAATAACCAAGTGATGCTTGATTGATGGCTGTGCGGATCTGACAAGTGCGCACCAAAAATAAATCCGACTCAGTACTAAAATATATGATTGCAGATTCTAAAAAGATAGGTTACTACTTCTATGACTTCTCATTATCACGACAGTATATAGGGAATGTACAGACATTAGTAGAAGGTTGATGATTCCTGTAGTAGTTGTCGTGTAGTGAGTAAGTAGTAATTAAATAATTAAATGAATGAATTAATGAATTAAATACTCCGAAGGCGGTCATTCACCCACACATACCGGACTTTTGGTGGACCGCCTCCAACTCGTCCCCAATCAACTTAACTATAAATGCCACCGTCGGCTTCAAACTACTACTGATCACGCCGAGATCTTTGTATTTTGTGATTTTTTTTTTCTTTCTTTTTTTACTTTTTCTTTCTTCATTTGGCACGCCCTTTTCTAGATCTCATCGCACATTCACGATGAGAATGACCCCATTCAATATCCCATAGCACTTTCGCCGTTACAACCACCGCCATGGCGGGATCTCAACCAAGGCCGGCCTTGTCACGGTATCGTCCTTTTCTTTACCTACTCACTGGTGTCGCAGCAGCCTACGCGCTTGTCTACATCAACAATCTTATTATCTCTTCCTCCCAGCCACCCCTACGTCGCCGGAGAACTATACGCCGCCCGCGCGGTCCAAGAAGACGATCGGAAACTGTACCCGTCGAAACTCCTTCATCTCGAGCTATCGCACACCTCGAGCAGTTAGAGCGCCAGAACGGAGTATACGGCACGTTTCGCATAGAGACTGAAGATGGTCGACGTGTGGAAAGTGGGCTGCTCCCATCGTTGCTCGCAACCCGGGATCAGCTCATGGAGGAAGTCGGTGTTCCTCAGGCTCATGCGGAGCGGATGCGCGAGATGATGGAAGACACGTTTCTGGAATCGTTTCTTGCGTTGGACTTCCCGCCCGCACATATTTTGGAAGAGGGAAGCCCGGAAAGGAGCTATTTGACGGAACAGCTGCAGCGGCGTGGAATTTCGCGCGTGGGAATCGAGAGGGCCTTGGCTCGGTTCAATGATGACAGTAATTACGGTGAAGATTTACGTCGTCGTCGGCAGAACGGGGAGAGGGTTACTTTGTCTACCTCTACCTTCCCTGATGAATCCTCGCCCGTGCAGAATATGGATGGTGGAGAGACAGTCGTCGATGACCAGAGCGTCTTTTCCTGGCGCGAAGGGCACAACGACGCCTCTCCGTCGAGGGAAGGCCAGAACTTGCTCAACCTACTTTACCATATCGCCGAGGACCAAGCGCGGAGAGATGGCTATATCCATAGAGGGGTAACGTGTAACAGTTGTGGTGCCATGCCAATCCAAGGCATTCGGTACCGATGCGCAAACTGCATCGACTACGATCTCTGTGAGACGTGTGAGGCGATGCAGGTTCACATCAAGACCCATTTATTTTACAAAGTGCGGATTCCAGCCCCTTTCCTAGGAAATCCCCGACAGTCCCAGCCGGTTTGGTATCCCGGAAAGCCTGCTATGCTTCCCCGCAGTCTACCTCGATCTCTAGCCAAACGTTTGATGAAGGAGACTAACTTCGAGAACACGGAGCTGGATGCTCTTTGGGATCAATTCCGTTGCCTGGCAAACCACGAATGGGTGGATGACCCTAACAAGCTGTATATGGCGATTGACCGCAAGACATTTGATCGATGCTTTGTGCCCAACACATCTGTCCGTCCACCGCCTCCAAGCCTTATCTACGATCGAATGTTTGCTTTCTATGATACGAATGGCGATGGTTTAATTGGATTTGAAGAGTTCTTGAAAGGCCTTGCAAGCCTCAATAACAAGAGCAATGATGAGAGGCTGCGCCGCGTTTTCCGTGGGTATGATATTGATGGTGACGGCTACGTGGAGCGGAGGGACTTCCTACGGGTTTTCCGGGCATATTACGCCCTCAGCAGAGAATTAACACGAGATATGGTAGCAGGCATGGAAGATGACTTCTTGGAAGGTGGTGCCCGAGACGTTGTTCTGGGGAGCCAGCCGATCAGTTCTGCATTTCCTGGCAGCATCCCTACAGGGGAGGTGTCTAGAACAGGAGAAGGCAAGCGAGCTAACCATGAAGGCGACATGGAAATCGTGGACAACGAAGGTATCTTGCGCCCCGACGGAACTGACACAGGTGACCGGCATGCTGTTGTTGGCGACGCTGCGGTAAGAAGCCGATACGGAAGCATCCGGCCACTATTCCCATCCGTTCGGCTTCCTGATCAGAATAGACCCGGAGGGGAGAATGAAGATGATGCCAGCAGCTCTGATGGCTCCAGCTCATCCGTAGCTTCTGACCGCTGGCCCCCAGCCGAACATATCCGCGATGAAGATATTGTGACGGCTCTTGGAGCCTTTGTCCCCTTATCAGAGGTCACTGACCCAGTCGACAGAGCTCGGATCAGCACGGCCGTGTACCACAGAATGTTTGACGATGATGATAGACGAGTGGATGAAGCTCGGAGATATGGGATCGACGAGCGGTGGCGGCGAAGGGCATTCTACACCGATGAAGAAGATGGCGCCGCTGCGCCTGAAGGCTACGAGACCGAGCCGGATGCGGATGATGTATCGGTTGAGGATGACCTCCATGACCAACATTCTGGATTTGAGTCACACCCACCCTCTCCTCGTTCCCGTTCTTCGTCCAAAGTGCGGTTCCAGGACGACCTCACTGATGACTATGACGTGAGGTCAAATCCCTCGACATCCTCACGCAGTATACTCGTTGGTGAGCGGTGGGGAGGCTTCGAAGTCCCTGAAGTTGAACGGGACGTTGGAAAGGAAATCTTATACCAAGTGACGCAACAGGGATTCAATGAACTACTTGATATCCTGTTCAAGCCGAAGGAAGACCTCCTCATGGAAGTTTACCGGACGCGCACGGAGCGCAAGATATGGGCCCGAGAGATTGAGCTGGTAGAACAAATAGATGCTGGAAAGCATTTCGCCCGACTGGATGCGCGGACCGTGGATGACGGAGTCAAAGAGGAGGAGCCGGAGCCTTCCTTGCATAACCCCCTCGTCAACAGACCACTCGATGAGCTGCTTGAACGGGCGGGATATACTATCGGGAGCCCGCCTTTGGAGCCTGTACGGGACGGACCTGTACTTGCTCCTTCATCACCTGAATTTCGACTCCCAGACGACGATGTACGACCAACTCACCTCGCAGATCCCGATGAGGACTCAGCAGAGCCTGCTTTGCTCGAGACCCAACACGGGGAGCCAGATTTTGCGCCAGCTGTTCCGTCACCAGAATCCCCAGTATCAGAGCGGAGCCGGTCACCATCTGTTGAGTCCGAATTTGACCCTACATTACCACATCACCGTCCAGATGAAAATACCCAAGAGCTATCAGGTCCACAATTTAACGCTTACAACGCTTCCCCGACACACTCCACCTTCCAACAATCCCTCCCTGCCGAACTTCGCCTCCAACCTAACGGTACAACCTCATTCCCAGCACCACCATCGATAGCCGCCTCCTCCCCCGAAGCAGAAGCAACGGCCCCCAAACTCTCCCCTTCACCGATCCAACTTCTGCCCCCTGCTTCCACTTCCACTCTCCCACCTCGGGATGGCCCCAACATGCCCCCGTCTCCACTGATTCTTTCACGCTGGGCCTACCTCAATCGTGTCGAACGTGAAGCCAAAGAGCGAGGAGGCACAGGCGCAAAACTTAGTTTCGACGAATTCTCACGTCGGATGGCTGCAGATCGGGGCCGGAGATTGGCATTCGTAGCTAGCTGGATTGAGATGGCTAGCTTCTAGCTATAGTAATACCCCTATAAAATGAACGCCCTTGGCCCTTATTTGTGTATACTAATTGTGAAATTATGGAAGGAAAAAAAGGATGAATGAGACATAATCTGGCCAGTTTACGGACCCGGATCTGGGCTTTATACTACTACTACTACCAAAAAAAAAAAAAAAAGGTACCACAATTGGCTATTATAGTTCTAATTTTTGTAACCTCCAAGTATTTCTGGGGACATTCCAAGCACCCGTGCCCACGAGACAGATATGTAAGTACATGCAATATAGGATGATATAAGCCGCGTTGAAGAGACATGTTAGCCATTATCTTGGTATCAATTTCACCATAGTAAAAAAAAAAGTATAAAAAAAAGGGAAGAAGAAAAGAAGATTCTAATCTAATCCCAGTATCTAATCACACCATCCAATCCACCAGTAACGACCTTACTTGTCTCCTGAGGATGCCAGTCAAGACAAGTAGTCGCACCGCCCTCCTTACCGCTCGCCATAATCTTGTGGTACATTTTCCCAGTCTTCCAATCCCAGAAGCAGACGTATCCGGCGCTGTCGCCGGAGCAGATGAACTGGCCGTCTGGAGAGATCTTGAGGTCAATGGCGTAGCCAGCGTTGTTGTGGCCGCGGAAGCTCTTCTTTCGGTTCTGGCGGAATTTATCCGTGGCACCATAGACGACGATCTGATTGTCGCCAGATTGGAAGGCAACATACTTTCCATTTGGATGGGGTGCTGCCCGTGTGAGGGCGAACATGTATGGCTCCGCGATGAACTTAATCGGGACGGGAATACCGTATTCCCAGGCACGCAGGGATTTGTCGTCAGATGTGGAGATGAAACGACGGTTGTCGTCAACGAAGGTGATGGTATTGATTGCTGCCAGATGGTGGTCATATTCCTGGACCAGTTCGCCGGAGCGGGTATCGAACTGGACGATCTTCTTGTCCGACATACCGGCCAGGAACTCATGGGAGTGTTCGGCACCGGGGTTGAACCGAACGACGTGTGGCGTCTTACCGGTCGAGAAACGACCAAGGCACTTGCCGTACTCCGTGTCCCAGAGTTTGATCTGGCGGTCATAAGATGCTGTGAGGAACGTTTTCCCAGTGGGATGGAAATCTGTGTCGGTGAGGGCTTTGGAGTGGCCGGAGAAAGTACGCAGAAGCTCACGCGAGTGGAATGCGTCCCAGATCTTGGCCTTGCCGTCCGCTGCAGATGATAGAAGTAGATGACCGGATTGGGGGAAGAAACGGAGGGATGTGATGGCTTTGGTATGTGACTTCCAGGTGTGGATGAGCTTCTTCGGGATAAAGTTCTTGACACTGCCAACATCCTTCCTGAGGTCGACATCCAGATCTTGCGGCACATGCATGTACGTCCGGCCCAAGTAGTCGAATTGCTCGGATCCGTGGAACTCAGTCGTTTCCACTTTGGATGAATCGTCCTGGTAATCTGTCGCTTGCTTGCTCATGGCAGGCATATGGGCCGGGGCGACCTCTTCTTCCTCTTCCTCCACGTACTCCTCGTCACTGGCGAGTTCCCGGTCTTCAGCCGCCTCCGTTTCCTCAAACATATGGTCGTCATCCTTATATTTCGCCCAGGGTCCCAGATAAGCGCCTTCGCCCTCGACAATACTCGAATCGCCTTTCCTTTGCCTTTTGGCCCGTAGAGCTGCGGATACCTCTTTCGACGGCTTCATCTGCACAATATCCCGGCCTCCATACTGTGCTGCCCGGTCCAGATCTCCCACAAACTGGCCCGGCAGCCCGGGGTTGCGTGTATAGCCTAAGCTCTGGAACGTGCGGTGTTGCGCGGCGAAAGTGGCCGCGCTGATTGCTGCTTCCTCTGCGTACCCTGTAGGCACGTTCTTGCGCTTGAGGCCATTCGCGGGACCGTCAGGCTTGAACGGATTCGCTGGACCCTGGTTGGGACGGGAGAGATCGTCGTAGGTTGCGTTGTAAGTCAGAGCTTGGGAGGACGTATTAGCGAGCATCATCTGCATATGTGCTTGGTCCTGTACGATTGTTAGATATCACAAGATCTTAACCAGCAACGGTTGCGATTGAAGTTATATAAAAAGTAGCTAAGGGAAGCATGGATGAGAAAATTCGGGGGGACCAAACCTCTGTATTTACTTCAGGCGCGGCGACAATCGTGGTCGCTGTTGGCGCGGTAGTTTGAGCCTGGGAGCGCGCGTTTTCATCGTCACTGGATTCATAGCCAGCGCCCAATAGCGACGCCATGATGTACGGCTCTATGAAGTTCCAACCAAAGGGACGGTGGGGACTAGGGGATTCTGCTGGGGAGGTGAGGGACAAGAAGGGCAAAAGCGCTGCGGTCGTTGGAGAAAGCTAAAGGCTCCAAAGGCGGCGAGTCTAATTTTTCGGGCGGCGAGAGTGTCCCACTCGGCCGTTTCGACACCACCAAACCCTCGACTTCTCGGATAGTAGATTTCTAGGTATATACAAGATGGATTGAGATTACAATGGCACGGTAAGGGTATCGTACGCTCTTCATTGGCACACTGCTTAAGTGGTGGTATATACAGCACATCAGACATCAAGGAGAAATACAGTCGCAACGTAAAATCAATACACGCAAAATATCTCAATTAAACTGCGTCGCTGCGTCGCAGCGTCGCAGTTTTTCATCCACCATTCCAGTCTAAGTCGTTATACCAAAAGTTTGATCATCACCCCCCCCCCAAACCCATCGTCAAATTCTTTGTCATAGGCATATCCTACATTTCGTCCATCTCCCATTGCATGCTCCGGCATACCGGCGGAGCGCCGAGGTCGATAACCTGGGCAGGCCCAGCTTGGCGACATGATGGCGTCCAGGTACCGCGGCGGAGAGTATTATCATGCCCGATCCAGCCCAATTAATCGCAAGACAAAGCAGCGCGTGACAGCCAGAACGGCCACCGCGCATTGCATGCTCCATGGCATCACGAACTCAATTAGACTCGTCGCGGATCAAGGCAACGATCATGCTGTACAAGTAGAAGAAAAACATCAAAAGGTGGAAACCCAGTTTGATGAACGATTCCTGGTAATCGGTCAGCTGAGAGTGTGAGTGATGACGTAAACTCCGAGCAACCAACCTTCTTGTGTACGTTGAGCTTGCGGAAAATTTCGGTCGCATCTAACAGGTGCGCATTATCGAAAATCCTAAATCATGCAATGTCCGGTTAATATCACCATTCATGAGTAGCTACTTTTCAAATTTTCTTTTCTTTCCCCCCCCCCTTCCTCCCAAAAAAAAAGGCATAGAAATTCGAGTTGAGGACGTACTTCTTGGCATTGAATGCCAACAGAGGCAGGTTCAGCAAGATCGCAAGCCAGTAACCATTGATCACGAACAAGAACGTAAGGAAGGCGTGAACGGCGGCTTCGGGGATAATGTAGGCGTTGAGGCGGTTGCAGAGATCAATAGGGTTGATGTAGTCACTGCGGGAAAGCCAGGTGGGTTAGCTCCGTCATTTTGTCGCAATCGCTTAGCGGCTTAGAGGTTGGAGGAGCTCCAACCTTAATGCCCGCAAAGCAAAGGAGGGGATAGCAACGTACCATTCCAGATCGCTATACATAATGGTGAAGAAAACCTGCAGGAACAGGTTGACGGCGTTTATCAACACCGCCAACAGGTAGAGCCACGCTTCGCCGGACATGTTGGGCAGACTCGAGAGGTTGTGCTCGGGGACTGTCGTGAGAGCTGGAGAGAAATAGACGAGGGGAAGGTGAAAACGGAAAATCAAAGAATGAAAGTAGATATAGCCGCTCTCGGGGGTTTGGAGAGGACGATCGGCTACTCAAAGGGAGTAATTAAGGAAGAGGATCGGTAGCAGACGAGGTGAAGATATGTTGGAGAAGTGGAAGGTCGAGGCTGGAGAAGGCGATTGGATTGGACTGGATTGGATTTCGGACTCGGTGTGGGCGGTGAGAGAACGTGAGGGTCTTGGGGGAGAAATCACACTAGTCTCGTACGGTAAAGAAAAACACTACTAAGTAGTACTAGTATGGTAGTAACGTGCACTAGTATCGACCATAAACAGAGACCTCGGGACCATTACCGATAAGACCGGGATTAATACTACTAGTACTAATAGTAATACGGAGAGGTCGATGGATATCCATGCGATGTCACTGTGGGTTACCGACTAGTACACACAGTTACAGTCATAGACTACGTCTGTACTTACCAGAAGCGGAGTCTCCCCGTCAACACTACACTGGCTGGCAATCCATGTGGACAGCTTGCCTGCTACATATCAATCACCGTCCTCCATCCTCGAGCTATCTTCTCTAGCTTCCCATACAATAGATATACCCTAATCATCATAATATAATATAATATACCATATTATATATATATAAATATATACACAAAATCACTTTATGATCCGTATCAGAATCATAACATGCCCCTCACATGAAGCCCACACGATGACGTGGGGGAGACCCGTGCTTCCATCCGCATCTGGAGTCTTCTACTCATCCATACTAACTCGGGTTGCCGTAACAATTCTCATTCCTCATATGGGCGTATATACACTTCCTGTAAGTCATCTCTACCCCTCCGTAGACATTAAGATAGGGGTTGAATGAGCACAATATAGATGGAGTGCCAAAAAAAA